>JBAJHW010000010.1:4736398-5283898 GCA_037013535.1 Intellagama lesueurii | reverse complement strand
AAGCAAACAAACTCCGGGATGTTAAGCTATTTGATAAGGCTCTGTGAAATAAATTCTTGAGAGGAATATGAATGAAAGCATGGAAGCCAAGCTGTCCCTGAAGTGAAAACACACCATTTCTCTTCAGTACGTCTGCCTCACCCTCAAGTAAGGCTTTGGATGATTAGTGACTTCATAGAACAGTGTAAGTAGCTCCGACAAAGATGAGATGAGTAGGCCATCTTTCAAAAGTTGTATCTAATTCCTACGGTTGTTGGCTTGAAAGCGAAGTGTTGGCTTGAAAGCGAAGTGTTGGCTTGGAAGCAAAGTGTGACATTGAGGAGGGCTCTTGGTACGTTGGGTACTCAGTGTGGTATAGTGATGGATTAGGACTCAGGAGACCTGGGTTCAGTTCCTGGGCTCTGCCATGGAAACTTAACTTGGGGGTAGAATGGGTAAAACCACTCCTTAAATATAGTTGTGATTCTGTATGAATTATGCAACAGAAACATATATGAGGGGCTAAAATGTTCTATCCCAGTGGATGAGGATTAAGATTAAACACCACTTTTATGGGTTTGCGCAGCCCGCAACAGGAAAGCTGCAAATAATACAATCCAGAAGCAAAAGCATCTCAGATATGCAGCCACCTTTGAGGAAAGGGTCTCTAGGTCCTACCACCTTCATAGGTGTGTTGGTAGGAATAGGGGAGAGGGCCTTCCCTGTCGCTGCTCCCAGACTCTGGAACTCCCTCCCACAGGAAGCCACACTGGCCCCATCTTTGCGGTCCTTCCTCAAGCAGACAAATATCTTTCTCTTCAGGCAAGCTTTCCTTTAAATTATTGGTTGACCAAGAGGATTTTAAAAGGAATGAGTGGATGCTGTTGTTTACTTGGGGTGTCACTACTGCTCTTTTTTATAAGTTTTAATATGATATTTAATTACTTTTAAATATTGTAATAATTTATTATTTTAGCTTTTAGTTTTGGTTGATTTTGGCTAAAAATCAGGGAAAACATATTAACTGTTAGAGCAGTACAACAATGGAACCAATGACCTCGCTCCAACACTGGAGGTATTTAAGAAAAATTTAAACAACTGCCTGGCAGATATCCTTTGATTTGTATTCCTTCACTGAGCAAAGGGTTGGACCTGATGGCCTTAGAGGCCCCTTCCAAATTCGTGATACTATGATTTGTGAAATCCTGTGAGGAAGTGGTTTTCTACGCTGCAAAAAACCAATCAAAGAAAAAACAAACAAACCTACCAATGCTATGAGATTTGTGGCCAGAAAAGAATGTGGGTTGTTTTGCAGGACCTTTGCCATGTTTACATATGGCTCATGGAAATGTGTGAGCCACAGTGTTTTCTTGTTGTGTGATCAATCAGGATAGAGATGGCTGGAATTCTCTTTCTGTATTTCCATGCACATTTCTTGTGCCTGCTACAGATCAAAAGAGAGCCAACGAGAGTGTGCCAATCAGATTGGAAGCAAAATGTGAGACAGTGCAACAGTTAAAGACGGCTGCTTAAGCTCTCAAACGAGTGTATCATTTGCAATATTGGAGATGCCAAGTTAATTGCTCTCTGTTGCCGTTTGTTTTGTTATGTTTCATCTTAATTGAAATTTTAGCTGAAAGATTGCTTGCGGGCATGAATGAGTAATAAAGCAATGGTAGAAGCAGGTATAAACAAAGAAACTGAGCATCTGTGTTCAATCCGTGTAGCGATCCAAGTTAAAGATCTCACTGTCAGCATACCTACTTTATGTAGTGAAAAAGAAGAAAAGGATCATAAACTAGATAGGTAGGTAGATAGACAGAAAGACATATAGTATTGCATTGATTGTGCTTCAGTCAAAAGTACTTGGAAATTATATTTCAAATGGTATGCATGTAGTACACTAAATGAATAAATGGTCTTTAAATTTTTCATTTATGAAAGGGCCACAAAAATTGGGGCTCATTCCTTAAATCGCTCAGGATTCTGTCCATTGCTCTTGTTTAAGTTTCATGCTCAACTAAGACAGAATCTAGGAGAATAGTTGAGTTAGACCAAAACAGGCAATCTCATCTGATAGCTCATGTGTGTTCTCCAGGGTGGTCAGTGCTTCTTCAAAATCCCTGGGCCTCCAGCCCAGCTGTTATGTGTTATGAGTAGAGATGGGTGCAAACCTCTGTTTGGAGGTTTGTGCTAGTTTGTACGAGTGGCACCAGAGGTGCCACACAATCCCTTCCCCTGCCTTCCCTCCAGCCAATGACCTACTCACCAGCCGGAGCACTCTCCTTTCCTTTTCATCTTCAGCTGTTCAGCCAGTCCTTGGCAGGAGCATTGGTTTGCCTGTCCCACTTCCTTGTCTGTGTGGGCAATAAGCCAAGGAGGAAGGGCAGGGAAGCCCATGCTTCTGCCAGGGACTGGTTGAACAGCCGAAGAGAAGGAGGAGAGGAGTATGTGATGGCTGGTGAGTGGGGGAGCCAGCCAGAGAGGTGGGAGAAGGGAATGTACAGCATCTGTGGTATCACACGTACATACTGCATGAACCTCTGGTTTATGCTCATCTCTAGTTATGAGCCTTCAAATCAGAAGTGACTCTAATAAGGCTTTCAAGGTGGGAGAGACTGAAGGAAGCAATTTCAACTCTTCCCCCTTCCATTGAGTTTCTACACCTGAGCAGGGATTCAAGGCCAGGTCACCTAGTCCATAATTTTGTCCATTATGCCAGATTAGGCCCCCTCATTACACCAGATTAAGGGAATGGAAAAACATGGTGGCTCCTGCCCTATGATTAAATGTATTTGTTTCCAGATGCAAAGTATACAGACCATTTGATGCACCATCTGCTAGGCAAAAATTGAGCCACATAATTGTCCAAAGATGTAGGGAAGACTTGAGTTATTTATCCCATAAAGCTCAGCTCACTTTAATGGCACCATAACTGAAGGGAGAAACAACACAATTTTAACTCAGGTGGTGTTATTCAATAAAATGTGGTGTCATTCCATAAAAGGGGAGTGGGGAGAGTGGCCCGAGACAGCTTGTAGAATATCAACCATGTCTCGTGCAGCTTTCTTTTCTAGATGGTCCATGCACTGTTTGCCTTTGAGGGCAATGCTGTGAAAGAAAGAAAAAGAGTTGTAAGAAGCAGAAACAATTTATTATTATTATTACATTTCATCCATCATGCAGCTGTTGTTAGCTGCATTGTGTGTGTTTTGTGCTCTCAAGCTGGGACCGACTCATAGCGACTAATAGGGTTTTCAAGGTAAGCAAGATAGTTAACCAGTGCCTGATGCAGAAGTGGCACTGGGGGCACCAGCACCAGAGACTGGCACAGCTGGCCAGGGACATTAAGAAACAGCTGCAGTGTTGGGGAAACCAACGCCCCTGAACATATCAGCCATCACTAAGAAAAGCTCATCCACTGAGACTAGTGATGCAAACTCTATTCCAGCTGTGGATTGTGAGTGGGGTGTGCTCAGTAGCATTAACCTGGGTCTCCACAGATGGACTATGAGGAGGTAAAGACGGGAATGGACCAGAGGGCATGGTGGCCCACTTGCCTGCAATAAAGAGTGTTGAACTTGACACACGGACTGCTGAGTCAATGGAGTTCATGGCCGACAATGCATTCAAGTCACTCTACTCCACAAGGATAGCGATGAGGATCACAGAGAGCATAGTGAGATTTCAATGGTTTTACTATAAATAGTTTGGATTTAGAAGATCTACATACAATCAAGCTCTCAATGTGTTACAAATAAAGCCATTGTCATCCAGTCAACTAATGTGAGCTCAAACAAAAGAGCTTGTAAATAGAGATAAGTGAAACCGCGGGTACTGATTCCGTGGATACGGAAGTCCCACCGTACAAATTTCCACCTCAAGAACCAGAGGAAATTTACAGTGTCACAAAAGCAAGAGGGGAAAAAAAAACTTTGGTAGGACTTCGATGTGAGGACTTCAACATTAGCAATGACTCAATTAGAGCAAAACTGCATACAATAAAAAGAGAAAAACTCTGTTTCCTAGCATCTTCACCACATTTCATTCTAGGTCACTTGGTGCTTTGTTTGAATTAAATCGCATTCCCTTGCATTTTGAGATGTTAACAATTAGAACATCCTACAGAAAAAATTAAAATAGACACATTCTCTTCATTTTATTTAATTTTTTTAAATATCCGCAGGTGCATTTCAAGTGAACGTAAAATACCGGATTCATCTCATGGGTCCTTGTGAGAAAATTAACTCCATTTACAATACACATAGAGTGGCTGAAATCCTGTTGTGCAACTCTGTGCACACAGTGAAGATGACATCATCATGAGTGACAAATCACCATTGATTAAAAGGTGATTTGAGCAAGTATGCAACTTGTACACAATGCAACAAAGTGCCTGCATCCTGAAATCTCCAAAGGAAGTCTCTAATCAGGAGCAACTTGCTACTGATGATGCCATCACCACTATGTGTGCACAGTTGCATAAACAGAATTCCAGCCAGTATTTCTCCATTTCCTTTGCTTGTAACACAAGAATACTTTGGCCGTATTCATTAATAACTCATCTGCAGGGCACTAGCATGGTGAAACAGGAGATGGACTGGTCTACTGACTGTACCAGCAATATTACATTCTTGGTGTATACTCAGTATTCACACATTGTATATGGATTCTTGACAAATTTATCCCTCTTGTTGGTCAACAGTTGCTTCCAGATAGAGAATCAAAGCAATCAGAATACCTGTACCATATATCAATTTCTCAAAGCAACTGCTCATGTTGATTGATGTCCATGTCCAGTGTCTTTCAAAGCTCTTTTACTCATAGGGTCATCAAAATTCAGAAGGAAATTTAAGGCACACAACAACAAATGGTCAAGGGAGGATAGTCGGAGGTGACCAGCTGATGGCATAGCTAGCAGTGGTACCTAACTTCTGCTTCTTTTGTGATTGACCTGTATCAATGGTTCCCAACCTCAGGTAACTCAGCTGTTTTTGGACTGCAACTCCCAGAAACCCCAACCAGCACAGCTAGTGGTGAGGACTTCTGGGAAATGCAGTCAGTGACCTACATGAACCAGGCATGTCTCCTGAAATTGATTGGTAAAAGATTGATGCATCTCAAGAAGTGGGCTGCAGTCCAGGAAAACTGGAACACACAAAAGAAACAGAGAGAGAGAGAGAGAGAGAGAGAGAGAGAGAGTTCTTAAAATGCTGCAAAACAATTTTAACATACATGAAATCTTCAACTGGTAGGTTGTGAAGCACCAACATTCCCACTGCAGACAGAATGGATTGTGCTGCCTATGAAACAAAAAAACGCCCTCTTAAAATGAACAAAGGGGGGGGGAGTGTGCAACTTGTTAGAAACATAGAAGGAAGTGGGCAGAACAAAATAATTTGTTAACAGATGCAAGGAGGTTTTGAACCCCTATCGGTATTGTTGCTTCTTTGGAGTTGGAAAGAGCTATGCTCTTGGAATTGACATTTGCATATATCTCAAGTGTATTCCCTATTTTTGAAATGTAGTCAGTCCCTGTAGATACGTACGTCCAGTATGGCTATCACCACACATTTCCTTTATGAGCAGTTTGTTTCCAGCTTTACAGATTAAGGGAAACATCCATGTTGAAGTGATATATTTTATGTCAATTTTGTAGATTGACATAACCTATGGTTGCCTTCGAGAATATTCAGAAGGGAAAGGTAAACCACTTCTGAGTATTCTCTACCTAGAAAACCCTGAAAAGGGTCTCCATAAGTCAGAATCAGCTTGACAGCACTCTCTCTCTCACACACACACACACAGAGACACAGACACAGACACAAACACACACACAACATTTGCCCCCTGCTAACAGATCCTGCCAACCTAGCAGTTTGAAAGCATGTAAAAATGCGAGTAGATAAATAGGTACCACCACGGTGGGAAGGTAACGGCGTTCCGTGTCTAGTCGCGCTGACCACGTGACCATGGAAACTGTCTTCGGACAAATGCTGGCTCTACGGCTTGGAGACGGGGATGAGCACTGCGCCCTAGAGTCGGGCATGACTGGACTTAATGTCAAGGGGAACCTTTACCTTTACCTAACAGATACTGAAGCTTTCTCAGCCTACTCCATGAACTGAATAAACCACATATTCTCGGTATGTCTAGTTTCCTTCTGAAAATCAATTAAATACAAGGCATTATAATTAAAGGGGGAAAACAACAAACAGAGCAACTTAATTCCCTCCTTTCCTTCTTAATATATTTCAGCCTTCTTCAAAATATAAAGTTTAATGAGCTGTCTACATTGCTAGGATTGAAATATAGCTCGCATGTATCAAAGTTAATTAACATGTATCTTTATTGATTGTATTCTTATTCCCTCTGATTAATATTATTGTCTTTGTAGCAATCCTATGAGGTGGATGAGCCTGAGAAAGAGAGAGAGATATATATTTAACATTATCCACTGATCTTCATGGCCAAGGAGGGATCTGAATTTGGCTACTAGATCATACTTTTTTGCATACATTTCTATGAAGCTGTATTAAGTTCTGTTATGTAGCTAGATTTCAAGGAGGACACTCTGTCCTTCTCTAGCAAATTCTTTCATGCACCTTGATCTTAAAGAGAATGCTCTATGAACATCTGGACTTAACCCCCCCCCTCCATAGATTGCATATTCAAATCCAGCAGCCAGTAACTCCTGCCCTTGGACACCCAGTGTGGCATATATCTGAATGTCCTTAGGGAGTGTTTGATTAAGGAATGAGGGATTCTGCTCCACCAAGGTTGCTATATAATTTGTTTTCAGTCCATGGCCCACAGAAGCGGCATTGTTATTCAACCTGAATTCCCACGAACCGGGATCTTAGATCTGCCAGTATTCTGTCGCTTGATGAAGCGCTAGGAGTGCAGTTAAGGGAAGAGAAGATGATCAGAAATGCAGGCTGCAGCTTCTGAAAAATCACTCCAATAATGGTCCCTTGACCAAAAAAAAAAGAAGAAGTTATGGGAGGTGGGGAGCTTTCTGATTTCAAGAAACAAGGATATGCACTAAGAAAGAGGAGAAAAGAACAACAGCTTTCTGGACATATTGCTTGTGAACATGTTTCTAGGTAAAAATGGACATGAAAGCAAATTATGATATTTCACTACTTTGTCCTCTCTTTTTGCCTGAATAAATAAGCCACAGCTCAAGTATAATGTTTCTTTGCCAGATGTGGAATCATCAAGGATACAGCACGAAGATAACTGGTAGGCTAAGGTTTGGAAGATGTTGGTTCGGTTCTATGGTTGCTTGAACTTTATGGTGTAGCAGGAGAGTTCCATGATTCCACGCTCTGTTTTCAGATTTTCCAAAGGAATATGTTGGCTCACTGTGGGAAACCGAATTCTCGATCACATGAAAGGTCCATGTTCTTGGAAAAATCAGCCTAGAGGTAATCATCGAATCATGAGAAAGGGAGTTGAAAGGGGAATCCAAGATAAAATACAGGTGACTGTCGAGCTTTGCACCAGCATAGGAGAGCTCACCAACTCTCAAGGTATTCAGTTCCATTCCTAGTGTGGAGTAGTGGACTAGGAGGATTGATGGACTAGGTCTCAGGAGACCTGGATTCGAATCCCCACACAGCCACGGAAACTCCCTGATAGAGTAGAACTGGTAAACCAACTCCCTAAATATCTCACTTACCTTGAAAGACCTATTAAGGCTGTTTTAAGGTGGTTCCAGCTTGATGACACATAACACACTACAATCAAGATATGAATTACTCCATCATCTAGCTACTGTGTCCAGATCTGGACACCACAGTTGAAGAAGGAAACTAACAAACTGGAGCAAGTTCAGAGGAGGGCAACAAGGATGATCAGGGGAGTGGAAACCAAGCCCTATGAGAAAAGACTGAAAGACCTGGGCATGTTAACCTTGAGAAAAGAAGACTGAGGGGAGATAGGATAGCACTTTTAAAGAGCAGAGGCAGAATTTGTTCTTGATCATCCCAGATCATCCCAGAGTGCAGGAGATGTAATAATGAGCTCAAACTACAAGAAACTGGATTTAGGCTGAACATCAGGAAACACTTCTTAACAGTTAGAGCAGTACAACAACAGAACCAATGACCACAGGAGATGGTGAGCGCTCCAACGCATTCAAGAGAAAATTGGAGAAGTATCTGTCTGATCTGCTTTGATTTGAATTTTTGCCTTGAGCAGGGGGGTTGGATTCAATGGCCTTAGAGGCCCCTTCCAACTCAATTATTCTGTGATTCTATTCAGAGCATCAATTTAACGTATACAGAAGGCCTTAAGACAAGGTGAAGTAGAGTTCACTTCACTTCAAATGTTGAATTCGCCTCCATATTCCTCTTTGGAGACTAAGCCTGCTATTAATGACAAAACCCAGAGTGGCATGGTATTGCCATTACTGGCACTGTCTAGTAGACATTCACCATACCCTACTGAACTAAGCAGGGTTAGACCAATTTAATACTTAAAATGGAGGCCACTAGGAAATAGAAGAGGTGCCCAGGTAGTTCTGGGAAATAATTCTGCCAGCAATTCTCCAAAACTATTGGCAGTCAGAGAAAGAGTCTGGCTCAAGATGTAAGTCACCTTCCTATGTTTATGAGATGAGTGCAACCACATCTTGTCCAGTTGCAGTGAATTCCAGTTTCATGGTTTCAATGAACAGGATCTGGAAAGAATTTCATGTTGGTCTGATAGCATTGTATTGCTGTTTGACTGCTGAGAAAGCACAGTGCCCCTCAGGAAAAAAAAATGTCTTGGTCCTAGGTGACAAATAGACCTTAATCGAGTTGTTTCCACGGTGACTGTAAGCTTTCGAAAAGCCCTTAGGCTGGGTTTTAGAAAACACTTCACGAAGTGCAATGACATTTCTATATAACACAGTAATGGTTTATTTCAGCAGTACTAGACTGTGGTGAGCAGCCCCGGCTTTCAAGGAAGTTTGCTTGAAAGATCACCAAACCTTTCTCTGATGGTAGAGGGGGGCAAGCAATAGGCCATATTGACCAAGAGAAAGGACATTGTTCCCTCACAGGGGGTTCTGGGTGCACTCTGAGGCTCAGAGAGAGCAGAGATGGACCACAGTGTTGACATAGTAGCTTGCAGACTGTTCCCTGTTAGAATAACTCTTAGCCGGGATTATTATAAGAGTTGTCCATGGTTTCTGTGATGAAGTTTAGAAGGAACTCAGGGCTTCGAAATATATCCTGTTTGTTTGTTTGCTTGTTTGTTTGTTTGTTTGTTTTCTGTGCTATGCCACTCATCTTTCTGCACCAGATCCAAATCCATTTATAAGTTATATTTATAACTTTCAGAAGAAGACTTGAGACTTGGAAGGGCAAGAGTGGACTAGAAAAGATCATCAAGTGTAAGGATGTGTCACTGGAGACCAAGATCATCCACCCTCTTGTATTTCCCAGCACTATGTACGGGTGTGAGAACTGGACAGTAAGGAAAGTTGACAGGAAAAAAAAAGATTTGTTTGAAATGTGGTGCTGGAGGAGAGCTTTGTGGCTCTGGACTGCCAGAAAGATGAACAAGTGGGTGGTAGAGCAAATCAAGCCTGAGTTAGCTCTGGAGGCAAAAATTATGAAACTAAAGGTTTTGTACTTTGGACACATCATGAGAAGGCAGGATTGTCTAGAAAATATAGTAATGCTGGGAAAGGTTAAAGTCAACAGGAAAAGAGGAAGACCAAATACAAGAGGAATTGACTCCCTAAAGGAAACCACAGGCTTGAGTTTGCATGAACTGAGCAAGGCTGTTGAGAACATTTTGGAGATATCTCATTCATAGGGTCGCCATGAGTCGGAGGTCAACTTGACAGCATGTAACAACAACAGCAACAATTTATAACTTTATAAATTTGAAGCAGTGGAAAAGCAAAACAGCTCTACTGTTTTTTTTGCTTTTGCACTGATACAGAAGACGTTTGGAGATATAATAGAAGAGAAAGAGGGGGTAAACCTGCCAAAGTCCAGACAACCAGTTTGAGGGGCTTAAATATTTGGCATCTTATTTTTTTAAACTAATTGGATATATTAATCTCCAATTCAATTTAAGCTTCAGACTGAAATCAATTTGTACACTGAGTGTGCTTCACCTGGAACCAAATGTGGCCGTTCCATTTTGATCTGGACCTTGAACACATCAATCAGAAGGAGGCTGATTCACTTGAGAATTTGTGATTTGTCCCAACCCGGTGCACTGCCACAGTTATTAGTAATTATATTGCAAGAGGGTTCAGTCCATGCCCAAAGAGTTAACACCCTAAAACTCAAGGCAGTAGCAATAACCGAGAGAAAGCAAACAAGAGGGAACAGACAGGTACTTTGTAGCTTTCTCAGTTGTACGTGCTTAAGTTTAGTTACATGCACACATAGGGAAGAGTACTAGACAGCAACGTATAACCCTCCAGATCCCGTTGGACTGCAACTCCCAGCAGCCCTAGCTATCACAGCCAGTGGCAGGAGATCAGAGGACTTGTAGTTCAGCAACACATGGACAGCCAAATGCTTCCCATCTCTAAAAGAGAGCATGGGACCTTGAGTTCTACCAAAGTCTTCATAAATTCACAGATCTGTAGGATTGGCCACTGGTGAAATGCTTGGACATGGGAAAGAAGGTATTGGGGCACAGCTGTTGAATTGTGACTATCCCTCTTTTCTCTTCTCCTCTCTTTTCTCTGCTTTGATCTTTGAGCTTTGGACACCTCCTTTTACCTTTCATTGATAATGACTATGGCTGTCTACCATACTTGCTTTCTGCCCATTAAATCATAGAATCATAGAATAATGGAGTTGGAAGGGGCCTATAAGGCCATCAAGTCCAACTCCCTATTCAATGCAAGAATTCGAATCAAAGCAGATCTGACAGATGTTTGTCTAACATTCTCTTGAATGCCTCCAGTGTTGGAACACTCACCACCTCTCAAGGCAATTGGTTCCATTGTCGTACTGCTCTAACAGTTAAGAAGTTTTTCCTGATATTCAGCCTAAATCTGACTTCCCATAGCTTGAGCTCATCCTTACACGTCCTGCACTCCGGGATGATCGAGAACAGATCCTGCTCCTCCTCTGTATGACAGCCTTTCAAGTATTTGAAATGTACTATCCTATATCCCCTTGATGCTCAATTCTTTCAGCCTTGCCTCATAGGGCTTGGTTTCCAGTCCTCTGATCATCCTTGTTGCCCTTAGCTCTACTATATTTCAACCTTGATTAATCATCATCTTAGAATTACAGAGATGAAAGGCACCCTATTTGTAACCAATAAATTAAGTTTAAGCAAACATTTAAATGGGCCTATAATATAGTACAGGTATCAGTTGGGTGATGCTGAAAGCAATGTGGGAGATGATTTGCAATTCAAGAGACACAGCTCATTTTTACAGGCAAAGCATAGGTCACCATTAAGATATCTATCCTTCATCAGCACCATGGATGAAACATTTGCCCCATCTGATAATTAATCTATCTTCCAGGTATTCATCAAAAAGAGTTGTACTTGGTTAAACTGTCAGTTCAATGGTTTGAAGATCATGACCTTGGTGACATCACAATCAACATGGTTCACACATGAGTATTTCCCCCTCTGGATTGACACTATTATTCTAGCATTGCACTTCTGGTAACCTAGCAGGGATAATCACAGAGTGAAACAAGCAATGCCATTCTTTGGAAGAGAGGAGAAAGATATTTACAATAGCAAACAAGATCAACTTTTCCTGCTCTGTAATAAGCCATTGGGAGAACTCATACTACATTTTAGTATAGCAGATGATCTAATGTAGCTTGACGTATTTATAAATGAGAATAAATTAGATTATACTGTATTGTCAAAAATATTTTTTGCTTTCTTTACCCATTAGATCTGGGAAGTATTTATATCTAGACATATATTAGCACTGTTAACTGCATAACCTCAGGCAGGTTGGTGCAAAATTTAATTAGTGCTAAACTGCCTGACACTGGTGAAGCATAAAATTGGCTATTTTCAGGACTTTTCCATTTTAAAGCCTATTTATTGCCTCTTTACAGCTTTTTCTGTATTGTGATTGGCAGAAGCAAGACCAGATGATTCACCAAGGGGAAAAAAAGTATGGCCTTAGAGTTCAAACTCTCTAAAAACAGTTTGGCCAAGTGAAGATTCAGAGCTGCAGACAGAGCATTTGAGAAGTTTGAGGCAAAGTTTCCTCTCTTATAATAACAGTATATTTGGGGTTTAATTCCCAAGAAATCCAACAAAAACAGGTTCGTGTGACCTTATTTATTCCTTGTTGATTGTACCATCCCAAAAGATACCTTGCACATGTGAATTGACTATCCTTGGTTGAACATTGTCAAGAGATATCAGTTCAAAGGCAAAATTTTGTGGAGTTTAGGCATCAAACATTTAGTAGAGAGATTTACTGATGGAAAGCCACAACACTAGGTCAGCAACATGAGGTCCATGGGCAACATACAACCCTTCTAGGTATGTAGACCATGGACTTCTGAAGGATATGCAGCTCTGTCTGTACTCAAAAAACTGACATCTAGACCTTCTCTTTATCTTGAAGTTCCTCTTCTCCCCACCAGTCTTGGTGCAGTTTTCATCTTGTTTCTTCCATTTAGTAGCTACATTCCGGAAGACCTTAAGGCCTCTACCACTCACTTGCCAAAGAAATCAAAGAAAGATTTTGAAACCCTGCAGCTGAACCTGGGAAGATAAATACTCTCACATTATGAGAACAAGAGTGAAACCAAGAAATGTAAAATAATTCCCTGTCCTGCGTTGGAAGGCAACCATCTGGACCCTATGTTTCTTCATAGTTCTTGCTTTTCCCCACTTTAAACAAAGTACAGCCCCTCTTGGGACTTTCATAATCACCAGCTCTACAAACATTGGTTCTACCACCAGGGGAAATATCACTTACCCTTTCCAGTTTGGCTTGTGGGTGGTGGCCAACTCCACCAGAATCTGCTTCTTTGTGATTTTGGCCAAGGATTTCCCAAAGAGCTTCCCAACCACTCACCACCCATGCGCTCTTCTTCCTAGACAAACCACAGGATTAAAAATGGGGGAAAGTCCATCAGCTCTCAATGCACGAAGTGGTCCAGTTACAAATGCTGACCAGATCCTCAAAGCAGATTATTTTTTTCTTTACATTTTGGTTGTTTCGTCCAGTCTCCGATTTATCTTTGATTATCACACAGTGACCAATGGCTCAAAGAGTGAATCATGACTTCTCTACAATCTCCCAGAAGTTCAGAACACTGTCTTATTTTCCATTCATCAGATAGGGATGCTGTTGTAATTTTAAATTGCAAGAACACTGAGGCAAAATGAAGGATTATTCCCACCCCCAACAAAGTTTTATTTTGTTTTGTTTTGGTATCAGTGTAGAAGCAACATGAGGGTTTACATTTCCAGGACTTGTCTCCCTGATATTTCAAAGCTGATGAATATTATCATCAAAATTCTGTTGGAACTGATGATAGCAATTGTTCATACAATGCACTGGGGGTTGTGTTCTTGGGATGCAATCATTTTTCCCATTCAACATTTGTTTTGTCAACAGAGAGTATGATCACTGTTTTCAGGAGCACACAGAAGTATATATTTTCTTTCTGCACCATGGTGATAAATAGTAAGTCATCTTACTCCTTTTTCATTTCCTACCTGCACTATTGAAACTCCGCAGGAAATGGTGAAGTCTTAGAAGCAGTAAATGCATCCAGCCTCCAAATTTAGAGCTATTCTAGTCTTTAGTACTTACAAGTCTATCAAGCCCTCATGAACTTGGCTTGTAATGAGGAAAGCCCCTTTTGTTAAGGACACTCTGAACCAATGTTTATAAATCTTACACTTTTCCTGACAGTGACTTCTGGAGCTCCAGCTCTTAGTTCTGCTCAGTATGTTTTCCTTCCTTCATCATTTCCTACTCTTAAATGTTTCAAGTTCTTCTTGGATTGTTCTCCACAGTGGGGCATGGAGGAAACCTTGCCCAGCAAATTGCAATGACTGAGTAGGCGTACACCTGTTTCTCAACCTCTTTGTGTCAAACTCTATGTTACAGATAACTTGTCATCACTGAGGGACATTCCTCAACTGCTAAATGTGTCTAATAGGCAAAAGTGTCTGATACTACCAGCAGGAGGTTTCTGCCTTCTACTAGCTTTGTTGTTGTTGTTGTTTAGTCGTTAAGTCGTGTCCGACTCTTCGTGACCCCATGGACCAGAGCACGCCAGGCCCTCCTGTCTTCCACTGCCTCCCGGAGTTGGGTCAAATTCATGTTGGTAGCTTCGATGACACTGTCCAACCATCTCATCCTCTGTCGTCCCCTTCTCCTCTTGCCTTCACACTTTCCCAACATCAGGGTCTTTTCCAGGGAGTCTTCTCTTCTCATGAGATGGCCAAAGGACTGGAGCCTCAGATTCAGGATCTGTCCTTCCAGTGAGCACTCAGGGTTGATTTCCTTCAGAATGGATAGGTTTGTTCTCCTTGCAGTCCAGGGGACTCTCAAGAGTCTCCTCCAGCACCACAATTCAAAAGCATCAATTCTTCGGCGGTCAGCCTTCTTTATGGTCCAGCTCTCAATTCCATACATCACTACTGGAAAAACCATAGTTTTGACTATGCGGACCTTTGTCGGCAAGGTGATGTCTCTGCTTTTTAAGATGCTGTCTAGGTTTGTCATTGCTTTCCTCCCAAGAAGCAGGCACCTTTTAATTTCGTGGCTGCTGTCACCATCTGCAGTGATCATGGAGCCCAAGAAGGTAAAATCTGTCACTGCCTCTACTAGCTTACTAATCAATTAATTCTATTTTGTCATAGGTCTTCA
Source organism: Intellagama lesueurii (assembly GCA_037013535.1). Lineage (NCBI taxonomy): Eukaryota > Metazoa > Chordata > Lepidosauria > Squamata > Agamidae > Intellagama > Intellagama lesueurii. Next base: position 5,269,077 of record JBAJHW010000010.1, on the reverse strand, counting down.
GGAGCTCTAATGTACATCTTGGTTACTTCTCTTATTGTTTGCCATGGTGTCAATTCAGAAAGTTACTTCAGAAATATCCAGTGGAGTTTCAAAATTTTACATGTGGTAGCAACATAATTACTTCTAGTGTAACTCCGCTTTATCAGTAAAGCAAGAGGTGTCCACATCATCCAAGTAATGGACTCCTTTTGTGTCATCATGGTCTTCCAATATTGCCAGAACAGTAAAAGAATGTTAGTTAATATCAAACATTAGAATAAAGCTGAAGAAGAACACTAAGAGAATCCTAGTGCCAAAATACTGTATAAAGTAAACAACATTTCTGAAGCATTTAAAAATTAACAAGCAAATAGTGTTCAAAATAAAATTAATTTTCAAATTGAGCCAATACACATTAAGACAGGTTGAGGTAGAAGGTGCAGATCCACATTTACTTGAAGGTATTTTGTCTGACAGAAAGCATTTTCAATTCAAAATTATTTTACAACAGCAGGCACAAAATGACTCCCCAACCCTAAGTAATATATTGAAATATAGAAAGTTTCCCATCCGGATCAGAGGGCTTTTTTTGGAGGTAGGGCAGGACTGTTTTTATTTTAATCAGCAAAGTATTTTTGCAAGTGTAGAAAATGCAGCAGTCATTGCATGAACTGGTACAACCAATAGCATTGGATTGGCTGCTTTTGTCTTTGTAATCAATATTTTTCTCTTGCTTTGTGTTGTATGAGTATGTGTGTGTGCTTAGCTTAACAAAGGACAAAGAGTTTCGCTCGGAGATACTTTGTGCAAATTGTGAAGGCCATGGTACCTCCCCAGCACAAGATTTGGTCTCAGTCTCTCGTTAGATCTGAGATCTCTTCCATAGTTTGAAGACTCCTCAGCAGGCTGCCTGGTTGTGTCAAGTTGGCTTCTCCTAACTAGAGATGGGCATGAACTGCCAGTTCAGTGGTTTGGCACAATTTGTCTACTGGTTGCACAGCTGATCCATGGTTTGGTGCTTCTCCTCCTCCGGCAGGCACCCACTTGGAGACAACACTCTGGCTTCCCTGCCCCACCTCCTCTGGGCACTGCCTACCAGAGGGGGAGGGGTATTGAACCATGGATCATCTGTGCGACTGATGAACAAGATGCATCAAACTGCCAAACCGGTAGTTCTTGCCCATCTCTACTCACCAAAATCTTGGGAATAGCCATCATTTTTCACATCCTAAATCACACCAGCGCTCATTCTTCTTGAGAGTTGTAAGCCATCCTTCTTTTCAATCAGAACAAAACAGAGCCTCTTACATTGTCCCAGTGACTTCCATGTGCACAGTTTTCATTCCTGACTCACAATCTCACAGTATTTGCAGTCATAGTTCCCTGAATGCACTTTGGCTGACTGCATGCATCCTGAACTGCAGCTGTAGGAACGTAACTAAATTGTTTTGCTAACAGCCTACAGATGCAGTGGACTGCACTTTTCTCTGGTCATTAGCTTCTTTTCAGCTTCATAGCAGATCAGTTTACCCATAACAGCCCGGATGTGCTCTTCATGACATAGGTGTATACAATTTCGATAAATATTCCCATTTGTGGGGGGATCCTTTTCTCTCTCTTGCACTTAAACTGTATTAAGGCTCTCTCGTCCCAATGAACGCACACATTAAAGTGCTGTTTTATCTGCATTGTAAGTGTAAAGACTTCCAATTATGTAACAAGTTATTAGATCAGTGTGGCCCGAATTTCTGGCAAAGAATATATTCCCCTTCCTCCTCCTCTAACTGAATAAAGACCCATTTCAGGCTTTAAGTGGGAAATGTTTACTTTTGATATATAATGTAAGAAACACTCCCTTCCCTTGGGCTTTTTCATGAGTCACTGCTATGGGCATTTCTTTTAATCAGAAGGATGCAAGCAGAGTGTGCTTGTAGAAAATCAGTGGAGTGCAGTGGCTCTGTGATTGGGGGATATGAATCCATTTCAGCTTTTGACCCAGAATTTACAAGATCTATTCAAGATGCTAAATTTAGTTTGGAGATGAAGATCAGCACCTTGGATAGCTCCTAGAAAGATTGAAACCTTGAGCAAATTCACTATTCCAGTATCTTCACATCTACCAGCCTCCAGTGACTTAACTGGAGCAAGTTCAGAGGAGGGCAACAAGGAGGATCAGGGGACAGGAAGCCAAGCCCTAGGAGGAAAAATTGAAAGAACCGGGCATGTTTAGCTTTGAGGAAAGAAGATGGAGAGGACATAGGAGAGCACTTTCCAAAGACTTGTAAGGGAGTCCTACAGAGGAGGGGCAGGATCTGTTCTCGATCATCCCAGAGTGTAGGACACATAATAATGGGCTCAAGTTACAGGAAGCCAGATTTAGGCTGAATATCATGGAAAACATCTTAATTGGAGGTGGTGTGACAATGGAACCAATTACCTCAGGAGATGATGAGTGCTCCAACACTGAAGGCATTTGAGAGAAAAAATTGGACACCCATCTATCAGCTCTGCTTTGAGCTGGATTCCTGCACTGAACAGGGGGTTGGACTCAATGGCCTTATGGGCTTCTTCCAACTCAATTATTCTATGGTTCTATGATTCTGTGAATTGACACAAAGAATATTACATGTTACTTCATATTTTGAACCATATATGCTGGTTCAAAATATGAATCTCAATCACATGTACTACTCTCTTTATATGTGAAGTGACCATTATGTCTCCTGTGTGAATTTCTGTTTGGGGTTTTACCCACCCTTAGCTTACACGTGTCTTATCACTCCTCCAAAACAGAGCAGAGGATCAATGTGGGAGACAGACACTTCCCTCTTTCTGCCCCAAAAAGAGTAGCAACGGTAGTAAATGAAACAGGAGGGAACTTGGACTTACTTGGGACTGGGGAAAGCATCTGACCATATTCTGTTCCTGCTTACATCATTGCCTTCATAATATATTGGATTACAGCCTGGTATATTTTGTAATCTATTGGTTTAGGGGTCTGGAGGAGTCTTAAGGCACAGTGGTTAAACTGCAGTACTGCAGCCAAAACTCTGCTCACAATTCGAGTTCAATCTCAGGTAGCTGGCTTGAGGGTCGCTCAGCCTTCTATCTTTCTTAGGTCAGTAAACTGAGTACCCAGCTTGCTTGTGGAGTGAAGGGGGGGGGGAGGTGTATAATTAAAAGTTGTAAACTGTCCAGAGAGTGTTTTAAGTGCTAAGTTTAAGTTTTAAGTGTGCTGGGGTGGTATATAAGCAGCACACTTTGCTTTTTTGCTTTTGGTCTCTTAAATAAACCAGCTTGTGTATTGCTGTAAATACTCTCCCTCCCTCCCTTTATTTATTTATTGGACTTACACTCCACCCATCAAGTGGCAAGCCACTACTCTGTGGTGGGTACAAAGAAAGTGATATATATGTACAAACAGAATTAAAACTAAGCATACCAAAACCAAGAACCCACCCTTACTACCTCCTATCTAACCGGTGCTACCAAATCTCAGGATGGCAAAGCTAGAACAAAACGAATCAAACATTGGAGAATCGACCAAACCCCAGAGGGCTGACACCAAATTTATTTTTTAAAGTTTCATTCTGTGTTTCATCCCTATTCCAACTTCATAAACACAGAAATTAAAAGTAAACAGCGTTTCTTGAAGTAGGTGCACTTGGGCGCTTTCTCAAATGGTGAATTGCCTTGGAAACCAGAGTTTTGTCTAAAGGTTCTTCCTCTTATTTGACAATGGGGCAATCTAATTATATAGAGATCTGATTAATTCCAAATTATGATTGGATAAGAATACTTTAGATATGAATAGACTGGAGATTAAATAGACAATTACATTAAAAAAAACTGAAAACCATGCTGATCTGGAAAACAGATGAAGGAGATACAGAAATTTGCTGGGTGTCTTTTCTAAATGTGGGTGGTGGTAAGAAGCCACTTCTGTGAAACTGTGCATTTAAACTGTGGTCTCTCTTGCGAAGTTAGGTTAGTTCACTCTCTTTTATCCTTCTAGCAGAAGCCTTGTGGCACAGTGGTTAAACTGGAGTACTGCATGGAAGACTCTGCTCACAACCTGAGTTCGATCCTGGGCTCAGCCAGCTGGTTTGAGGTTGACTCAGCCTTCCATCTTTTCGAGCTCCCTGGGGGAGGCAATGTGTAGCCTGTATAATTAAATTGTAAACTGCCCAGAGAGTGCTTTATGCACTAGGATGCAGTATATAAGCAGCACACTTTGCTTTGGGTGCACGGAGCCTCATGGTGCTGTCGTTAAACTGCAGTACTGCAGCCAAAACTCTGCTCATGACCCGGTTCAATCCTAGGTTGCCAGCTCAAAGTTGACTCAGCCTTCCATCCTTCTGAGGTCAGTAAATTGAGTACTCAGCTTGTTGGGGGAGGGGAATGTATAACCTGCATAATTACATTGAAACCCACCCAGATAGTGCTTTAACTCTATGGAGCAGCATATAAGCAGCACACTTTTCCATCAACAGTTGAAGACACATCTCTTCGGATAGGCTTTTAATAACTATGAATGAGTCCATGAGTGGTGGCGGTTTTTCTGGGTTTTGTATTGTTTGTTCCTTCGTTTTTCTAAGTTTGCTTTTAAACTTGTCCATGTTTGTAATTACTGGATGGATTTCTAACTGCTACTTTGTTCAAATGCTTTTTAATTTGATGTTTATAGTACTTCCAGTATTTCTTGTTTTGGCATAGTGAACCACCTTGGATCCCCTCGCCGGGAGAAAGGTGGCCTACAAATGATCTAAAATAAAATAAACGAATGGATTGTGGACACATGGTAACAAATGCATGAAATGACATTTTGTCCAAAGGTGACATTTTGTTAAGATGCCTGTTCAGATCTTGTGCCAGAATCTACAACCATTACAATAAAACTGCAAAAAAACATAGGCCAGGCAAAAACATGTCCGTTTCAAAGAAAGGCCAAATGGGAAGGGGTGTGTGCGTGTGTGTGCCTCTTAGTTTGAAGAACTGGGGTGTGATATCCAAGCCACAGCTGCCTCAGCTGTAACTTTAAAACATCAGCTCTAATGCAGCCTGCGCCTTTCCGGATTTACATCTAAGAAAGGTGTGCCTAGCAAAATTCATTGTGCCAAGAATGTTTGGACTTGACATCTCCTGACAAAATCGATCTCACCATGAACTTTTAAATTCTTCACACTGGTACACATCTGACGAAGGGGATGGCTCCATGAAAGCTTGCAGATTGTATGATGATATTTTAGGGGTATTGCCTACTCTTGCATTTGTATTTTGTAATAACCACATGGCTCCCTTTATTTCCGCAGCTCTAACAGGGCTTTCAAGGTAAGTGATAAAGATATTTAAGGAGTGGTTTTGCCAGTTCCACTCCTCAAGTGAGTTTCCATGGCCAAATGGGGATTCAAACCCTGTTCTCCAGAGTCCTAGTTCATCACTCTATCCACTACACCACACTGGGAACCAAGATACAGTAGGGTACTTAATGTTAGATCCTGCTGTTTCTGTTATTAGTGGTTACCTCCCTCCCTCTTGTAGCTCAGCATGTCTTTAGCATATAGATGGACAGAAAGTGTGAGGCTGGAAAAAATATGGTGCAATCAGAGAGAGATAGAGAAACCCTGACACTTCACTATTACTTATTTTGAGTTGATCTCTCTCAGTTTCCAACTGCAGAATTTTCCCAACTGCACGTTTTCAGTCCAATGACATGTCAACCTCTTCGTGCTATAGCCCCCTCCCAACCTGAACCATGCTGGAGGTGACTGGGTACAACCCTTCTGCAAAACATGTATGTCTTTGCATGGGAGGGGTGGATAAGAGAGAGAAGAACCTCCCCAGGCTCCCTAGAGTGTCCTTAATCTGTTCTGAACTTTTCTGAGCTTCCGTCTGTGTTAGAGTTAGACTTAGCTGGTGTCACAAACATTCCCTCTCGAATATCTGTCTTAACTGTCTATGGAAGGGCAGAAAATACATCTTGCCTCTAAGAGGTGAGGGGTCAGCCATGCTCTCTCCACCAGTTGTAGTGGTGTGAAAAGGGAGCCCATCTGTGACAAGACTTTCTGACTTTCTCACTCTCTGTGCGTCATATTTATGTCCTGCCTTGTGTCCAATATGCTCGAGGTAGTATAAAATGGCCTTTCTCTTCTAACCTCATAACCTCAGTGAGGTAAGTCAGACTCAGAACGTGTGACTGGTTCATGATCACCCAGTGAATTTTATGTCCAAGTGGAGATGTGAACTCAAGACTCTTGACTCCTTATCTCTCCAGTAAAGTACGCAGAGATTATCTGCAGTCAGAAAATATTAAAAATATTTAAAGAAGAAATCCAGAAATGCATATTTCTATGATGTGATTACCAGAACTGGCAACTAGAGGGAGCCAGAGACCGTGCTGCATATAGCGTTCATCGTTGTCCATGGTTTTTGGCATCCATGAAGTAGCTTAGCACCAATCCCCTGTGGGTACAGGGGTCCTACTGTACTCAACAGGAAGACTGTCTCAAACCTAAAGAATACTTTTTTTTCCTTTTCATTTTCCTTGAGTAGCATGCCCAAAGCTGTTCTGCAACATAACGGCCATGAGGCTCAGGTCAAGCAGCCAAGGTTCACTTCCCCCTCCCCAAGCATCTGAGTTGATTGTCTTCCTCTGCCCCCCCCCCCGATCCCCATCACCTATTCAATCTCCTCCCAACTTTCTACACAGGATCAGGGCTCCCGGAATACCACACAGAAATGGCAGAAGGTCATGGGCCCCCTGAAACTGCTGGGAAATCAGGATGTGCTGAAGACTGGAGAAAAGAAAATCAATACAGACATCCTCCAGAAGTGTGGCAGAGACTCAGGCACTGTAGTGTGAAAATTCATTTGCTACCTTTATTTTTCTCCTTGAACATTAAATAATAGACAGGCAGAATTCCATTAAGAAGCCATGTATGTGTAGATTTGCTCCTCCTTACACAGCCTATGAGGAACCACTGAAGCGGGAAACATTCTGGATAGTCAGAGGAATGAACAGGAGTGATCTGTTCTTTGTAAGGGAATGAAACAAGGGAGCAGGTGGCAGGCTAAATTGCAGTTAGCAAGTACCTGACGAGGAGATGGTGAAGATGCACCATCCAAAACCTTCACCTGGGACAAAAAGAGGTTAATGAACCAGACTGGCTGCTTTGTACAGTATGGGGAACATCTAGCATCCAACAGAAAGTTATACCTAAAAGCTTTCTAATCCAGTCATTGTTGAGGAGGAGGGACTGAGTAGGAAACACCAAGTTAATCAGCAGGTGCTCCAGGAAAGCAAATGGGAGCCTTGAAGTCCTGGAAAATATGTGCTTTGGTTGACTCAGCCTTCCATCTTTAGATCGCTCCATGATGAGCATTCTGTCAATGTTAAGTGGGAGAAATGGTCAAAACCAGTGGTTCCCAACCTTAGATCCCCAGATGTTTTTTGACAAAAACTCCCAGAAGCCTTCAACACTAGCTATGCTGGCCAGGATTTTTGGGAGTTGCAGTCCAAGAAATCTTGTACGAGTAATGACAGTAACAATCCTGTATTTTCTCTCTGTGCCACCAAGGGAACTTTGAGGTGAGGTAATGTGGTTCCCCAGTGTGTTTTACACACTTTCCTATAGCAGAGAGATATTCTGTAAGAATAGCTATGCAAGAATGAACAAAAATACAAAGATCATGAAGGTGAGCCCCCTCCAATGGCAATGCCATTCTGAGTTACACCTGTTCTTCTATGGTGCCTGGTAATGGAGTTGTAACTTGTTTTTTCCTTCTTGCCCCCATGCAACAACTCTTTGTATTGCTACATGTTAAGGTTCAGAAAAGGAAGAAATTGGCACCACTGTTAGTGGTGCTCCTTAATTACTGTTTATGACTAGATGGCAGTTGTTGGATTCTTGGAAAATGGTGATTCCCAACCTTAGCTCCCCAAATGTTCTTGGACTGAAACTCCCAGAAGCCTTCATCACTAACTGTGCTTGCCAGGATTTCTGGGAGTCGTAGTCCAGGAACATCTGGGGACCCAAGGTTGAGAACCACTGATCTAAATGCTGGAGCTATAAAATTCTGAGTTAGCATCCTATCCCTCTTATTTAAGGAGATGCACCTTAGTAAACCTCTAGCTTATAAGGTCCTCTAATTTGCACCTCAGAATTTCTTCCAAATTTGTATATTAGATTACAAGGGTTCTTATCCTCACATCAGAAATTGTAGATATTGAGGGAAACAGAGAGAGATTATTCTCATCTTCTCCATCCACAAAATAATAATAATAATAATAATAATAATAATAATAATAATAATAATAATAATAATAATAATAATAATAATAATAATAATAATAATAATAATAATAATAATAATAATAATAATAATAATAATAATAATAATTATTATTATTATTATTGGATGGACATATTTGAAAAGCAAACTTCTGTTGACTATATATTATATCTGTGCACACTTGAAAAATCTATGCTTTAAAAAAATAAATAAAAGTAAGCTACTTGCCTCAAGAAATTCATAAATACAAAGACAGCCAACTGCCAATTTTATTCCAGTTGCACTTACGTCTGATATTCACAAATTAGACTGACACAAGTTTTTCAACCCAACAATTTTTTCACCCAACCCTACTCTTCATCTACTCTTTCTCTGTTCCTCTTTGCCCTATCCTGCAACATCTCTTGGGCGGTGTTGCCGAATAATGGTGGGATGAGACTCCTGACCCTACTAGGCAATGGAGTGTGAAAGGAACAGAGTTTGGAAAAAGGAACCGGCTCTCTGTTTTTTTAACCTCAGTTTCCAGAGCTACTCTGGAGCCAACTGTTACGTATGAATGCCCTATCATGTCCTTTGGGGGAGGGGGGAGGAAGAATGGATTCAGCTGAGATCTTTATTGATTGAGGTGAAGGAGCCTCATGGCACAGTAGTTAAACTGCAGCCAAAACTGTGCTCACAACCCGGGGTTCAATCCCAGGTAGCCGGCTCAAGGTTGACTCAGCCTTCTATCCTTCCAAGGTCAGTAAAATGAGTACCCATCAGGGGGGCAATGTGTAGCCTGAATAATTAACTTGTAAACTACCCAGAGAGTGCTTTAAGCACTATGGGGAGGTACATCAGCAGCACACTTTGCTTTGATGCACACACTTCTTTTCTTGTGATGGAAGAAGATTTTCCTCACCGTGTCACTCCCACAGAATGTATGCCAGTTTTACTTCCGCATCATTTGTACTATGACAGCTGAGTAATAAAAGGATGATCGCTTATGGTAGCTCTTGAAAAGAGTGGCACAAAGGTAAATGCCCTGCCAGTAGTGATACCAACAGGAGGAAAAATATCTGTTGAGCAATAAAGCTCAAGGAGGTGCCAGCATGCAAGTCAAAAGATGTATCTGATTATGGGTTCTATCCTGCCCATGAAAATCTCAAAGTCTGCCTTCATGGCCCACATACGTATGTTTGTTGCTTCATTACCACAACAGTGTGTCATTCCATGTCAACAAATTGGCAGGCCATTTTTAGAATATTTTGTGTAAGCACTTGCTTGGTTGCTGCTACACCTATTCAGTCACCAAAATGCAATGGTGCTCTTTCTCATTAGCCTTTTCCTTTATCCCATTATTATTATTGCATTTTTGCATGGGTGTCAGTACAGGTACCTGAACTGTTCGAAGAAGAGGAAGAGGAGGAGGAGAAGAATTAGAAGAAAGGCTGGTGAAGGCAATATGGCAACTTGTGGTTTTCCTGTGTGACAAACAAGGATTTATATCTCGAATGTTCTATTATACAGAGAACAGCTAGGACTAATATGTAGATCAGAATTTAGCTCTCCAAACACCTATTTATTTTATTGATTTGTTTTAAATATTTTCACCCCACCTTTCTCCTGAAGAAGGACCCAAGGCTGCTTACATCATTAAAAGACAATATATAAAAGCTAAAAACAGTACATATATAAATATTAAAAAAAGAATCAGACAAATACCACACTGAACAATGGTAAACAAAAACACATTCAAATCAACAAGGCACAACTATCCATCTAAAAACCCCTCTCAAGCAGCCGGTCACTCGGGGAAAGCTTGCCTGTGGAGAAAGGTTTTCACCTGCTTGTGGAAGGACAGCAAAGAGGGGGCCAGGCTGGTCTCCTGTGGGAGGGAGTTCCAGAGTCTGGGAGCAGCCACAGAGAAGGCCATCTCCTGTGTCCCCACCAAGCACACCTGTGAAGGTAGTGAGATCATGAGAAAGGCCTCCCCTGATGATCTTAACATCCAGGCAGACTCATACAAGGAGACATGGTCCTTCAGATAGCTTAGATCCAAGCCATTTATGGTTTTACAGGTTAAAACCAGCACTTTGAATTGTGCCCAGAAATGGATTGGTAGCCAGTGGAGCTCTAATAACCTGTGTGTGGTTTGTGTGTGTGTGATATGATCCCTGTAACCAGCCCAGTCAATGATCTGGCTACTGCATTTTGGAACCACTGAAGTTTCCAAGCACTTTCCACAGGAAGCCCCATTTAGAGTGTGGTAGACCTCGAATCTCTCACTTGAACTGGGTCCCTGCATGACAAACTGTAAACTGAGGCACTGAGTAGAGTAGATGTGAATCTAGGTATCCAGAACACTGGGAATGGAGCAAAAAAAAATGCTCTTTTTCAATAGATGTGTAAGGATGTAGTAAAGAAAAAACAGCTGCTACTTTTGGAATATCTGAATGTGAGAATGTTTTTCGAAAGAGCTTCCTTTAAACTGAATTGCAAACTTGACTCTGAAAAGCAGATAATGGGTCGTATTTTCACCTCCCGTTTACTTTTTGCTGTCTGAGTCTTTAGAGAGCTTTAATACACCATAAAGAGATTCTTGCTTGCCGCCCCGAAACCAAAAGGAGAAATATCACCGACAAAGAAGTAGCGCTGAGAAAAGTCATAAGTCGTAAAATGTTTACACACATTTTTTATGACCGGTTGAATGTTTCACAGGCCCTCAAGACATAATGAAAATTTTAAATGGCGGGATGGAAATCACCCTTGCTAGTAGTTTTAAGGTAAAGTGCTGTAACTAACTTTACGGCAATGGAAGGAAATTCATGGGGCAGAAGACAGGCTATCTGGGGTTGTCCAGAGCCAAAGTAGTTTGTAGGACAAAGGCAAAGACATGAAAGTTGAAAAGCCAAGGGGAAATCTTATTTTGTTTCAAAAGTGAAGACCAGTTTTATTCTTTGCTGAATTTAGTGAATTTAGTGTTCATGCTAATGCCACAAAATTGAAGTATGTGTTGCATTAGAAGTATAGTGAATAGAACATGACTTCACAGAGCCATTTGCTAAAAACAGTGGCTAGGTCCAAAGTGTGGTAGGATTAACTCCATGATCGCAGTCACCATGGATAACCAGGTATTGTTGGACAGAGCTATGGAAGAGTCTTGCCATAATGCCAAGGAAACCATTACTACCTGTTGAGAGTTGACAATACTGACCTAGATGAACATATAGAAGGCAGTTCTTATGCTCCAATCTTCTGTGGTTTTATTTGGTGTTATCTGATTTATTATTTTTATCAACTTTCATATCAGTGGAAGCTGAAAGTGGCCTGTAGATTTTGTTTCTAAAGCACAACAGCAGCAGCAGCAACAGCAACAACAACAGCAACAGCAACAACAGTAATCATCTTAGAACTGCAGATCAGGAAGGGACCCTATGGATCATTGAGTTCAGCTTCTGTCAAGGAGGCAACGTGGGGAATCGAATTCCTAATGTTTGGCTCTGCAGTCAGAGACCTGAGCTTCTGAGCTATCGAGCACGAAGATGTCAAATGAAAGCGCCATCACTGTTCAAACCCTCTCAACCTTGATCACCACCAATCTTAGGCCAAACACAAATTAGTAGAGGAAGACAAGGAAGGCCAACTTCATGTATGCTTTTACACCTGAGTTAGCACCTTGAGATAAGCCTACATTGGCATTTCCTTTTCCCCAAGAGTCAACTGTTAGTCAAAATCTTGTTGTATACTAAATTACACTAGAGTAGGCCAATTGAATCAATGGTGATTTGGTGAGTAAAGTTCAATTGATTCAAACGGGCCTACTCTAATTGAGACTTATTTTAGCATAGTAAATCACAGTTAGAGGAGGTCGATTTAAATCAATGGGATTTATAGAAGAGTGGATTCAGCAAATTGCCGTTGATTCAATAGGCCTAATCTAAGGATATTAACTATGGTAAGCAACAGGGTTTGAGTTGTTGTTTCCATTGGTGGTTTGTGATGGTTTATGGTTCTTCAGTATTCAAAAACCACGAACTTCCACAAACTTTCTGACAAATTAGTCATGTTATTTGGGACTTCCAGGAGCAGTAGAACAGTTCCCACATGAGTTAGAGATGCCAAACTTGCAGCAATTCTTCAGCTCTTTAGCAGCTGGCCATTCTACCACTCCCAGAAGTCTGAAATCATACAAACCCCAAAGCGTAGGAATCACCAAAACCGATCATAGCTTGGCATTTCGCTTCATTCTGGGCAGGCGCATTTCCCCGAAACACCCCAAAACAAACCACGAACTGTCCTGATTTTTGTTTGTGTGTGTGTGTGGGGGGGTTTCCTTTGCAGTTTATTTCATGCCCATCTCTTGGGAAGATTCACCAAGACTGGTATGGCTACGGTCCAGATCTAGTTCTTACTCCCAGCTGGAGTAGGTCTGTTGAATCAATGTGGTTGATATAAGTGTTAATTTACAAGTTGCATCCATTTATTGGGGTTCCTCTAGCTGAAGCTCTAAACTGGATTGAACCTTGTGAACTGCAATCCAGTAGGACTTTTGTAGGAATAAATTCTATTTAATTTAGTGGAATGTACTGCTGAATAAGAATGGTTTTGCTTGAGTAATATCTTTATAGGATCACCGAGGTTACAAATAATGTGAGTTCTTGTGTTCTATCAAAAGTCTGCATCAGGCAAGGATGGTATAAATGTTGGAGGTAGGGAAAAAGTAAATAGTAAAAAAAATATGGTTTACCCTGTTCATGAATGCCTACTACTGGCAAGGGAATATGGAGCTTGACGTTTCAGTTGAGAGAGAGAAAGAAAGCTGTCTTTTTACAGTCAACCACCTCTATGACCCCAAAAAGTTGGTGTGGACCTCTGTCTATTGTTGTGGGTGGGAAACAGAGTCCCCTTGTTGATTTGGTGTGGAAATACATACAGCAGGATGCAGTCTTAATGTCTGCAAAACAGAGGATCCAATTTAGGAATTCCACTAGCTTCAATGTTCCATTATAGCCCGATGGGTAGTCATACCTGGTGGATGATTGAAATGGGATCCCGTTGAGCAGTTTTCTTCCTTGGGTAGTGGAATGGGCCTCAGTTGGCTTAATACATTTGAGGAGGTAATAGGACTGCTCTATTGTCATTGATAGTACTATGAGCCTTCAATGTGACATATTGATTTACCTCTCTGTGTAGAATAATAAGTTCAAATACTTCCAGCCTTGCTAGAAACAGAATATCATACTGATTCATAATGAAGGTGAAAATCTGGCAAAAGCATCCTGTCACCATGCTATTTCTATTCCTGGTGCTAAAATTTAAAGCAACTTCATTGTGTGAAATTTTGTATGCTGCTTTGAGAGCCTCTTGAGACTATAAAGCAGGGTATAAGTATCTGAAACAAGAAGACTATCAGATTTGCAATTGTGTATGGTTTTGTTCATTTTCCCTATGCCAACTCCTGCTGAGTTGCTGGTTTTCTCTTCTCCACCTACTCATTTCTTCTGTTTCCTGTTCTCTCCCTAGTGAGCAAGCACTGCAATGCAGAGGTGTTCGCTCATCATGAACATCACTTGCATTGTGGCAGTAGAGAATTGTTCAAGAGGGCACACAGGCAACATGTGTTGATGGGGAGTGGCAACAATAGACTGATTTGTCCCTAGGGCTGGCTGTTTTACGTCCATTGTGAACACAACTGGTGGGACCAAGTTATGCTTCAAAATGCAGAAGAGAACCCGCAGCAGGTTAGATGGCACTTTTCCTCTGATGTCGCTAAATTTAGCTGTAGGAGGCAGATTTGTCAACTCACCTGTCCTGATTAAGAACATTTAATGTAATATCAAATTAATTATTCACTCTCTCTTCATTTTCTAAAGGAAGTGCAAATGATACAAGATGAAGTCATAGGGAATCTTCTCAAGGCTGAACACTGTGCCATCTGAGTTTTAAAGTGGAATAGATCCTGATCTAAAAGCAATGATCAAGGAACCGTGCTTTCTTCGTAGCTACTTTCTTCAGGAAAACATTTTCCAACTGGATTACAGTGACCACCTTCAGCACTTTCTCTAGTGCAGCCATTCTCAAGGGGGGCCATTTGACCCCCCCAGGGGGTCCTGGCACCTTTGAAGGGGGCCACATTCTAGAAACAATTATTCACACATCGCCTTATAAGGTTGGTGATGCGACTTGTACAATCCTGATTTGGATTTCTTTCATATTGTATTTTTTTGGCCGTGGACAAAAAAAGATTGAGAATGGCTGTTCTCACACTTTTCATTGTTTACATGTAAATTGAGTATTAGTGTCCCTGTTGATGATGATTTTGTTGTTGGATATATATATATATGGAGAAATAGTAGGTGAAAAAGACTGACTCACCCAAGACTACCTTAGAATCCACACCAGAAGGAAGGCGAGACTGAGACCCATTCTAATTATTGGCTGAATCTCTTAGTGACTGTAGCTCACTAGTGTACTGAGTGGCTCCTGCATCTTTGTTCATGGAACCCTTGTTTGTGTTGTGGGTGGGTCTGGGAAATAGTTTAGGTTTTATAGACACATGCACCCTATCCTACCGTTGTGAAAACGTCAGTCTTGTCTGACTTTGGAAGCTAAATAAAGTTGGACCTTGTTATTATTTCAGTGAAAGACCACCAAAGAACACCAATGATCTTCAGGCAGAGCTGTTGAAGAGTCTTGCCAGACACCTGATAGAGATGCTGCTGCCAGATAGAGTTGGCAAACTGGGGTGAAATTAATCTATTGTGTGACTTGGCATAAGACAGTTACCTACATTCCTGGGTTGTAAAGCCTACTAATGCAAGATGCTAAGTGACTGCTGAACTATTAATGTTTTCCGTGTGAATCAAGAAAACATTCCAGAGAGCACTCAGCAAAACAGAGAAAACTGGTGAATGGTGACAAATCCACTGTTAGAGCCTTTATAGCTCTTCCCTTTGAGCTAAGCTGTCCAGAAAGATAGCCAAATACAAAAGATGAGCTTCAAATCCAGAACTTCTTTTGAAAATGAAGCTAAGCAGGAGTATTTGTTCATTCCCAAATTGGTCCAAACTGAGACTCTCCATAGTGCTGAATTTTGCTTTAGCACTTTGGAGATTAAAAATCCAGAGCATCAGCTTTGGTTTCAGATCTTGGGTGACAGATAGTTAGTTAATAGTGCTAATGCAGGATGAATGTTTGGAAGGGGGAATCTGAGCAGGAAGTAAATTATGCTACTAATGCTGTGAGCAAAAGGAGGGAGGGAGGGAGGGAAGGAACATTGGTGGAATCTTTGCTTGCACACTGAAGGTTCAGCAGTAGTTGATAGCACTGGGTTTAAACCCTATCCTGGATCAGAGAACTACTGGATAGCTCAGTGCTTTAGGTATCTTGAACCTGAAGTTGGGAGTTTGATTCCCTACTGTGCCTCCTTGACAGGGACTAGATTTGATGATTCATAGGGCCTCTTCTAGCTCTTCAGTTCTAAAATGATGATAATGACCCTTCCTTCCTTCCTTCCTTCCTTCCTTCCTTCCTTCCTTCCTTCCTTCCTTCCTTCCTTCCTTCCTTCATCAGACAAAAACAAATGTGTACAGACACTTTAACACATATGGTTAGGAACAGAATAGGACGTGCTCTAAATCATTTTGAACAAAGTCGGTTGAGATTTGTGATCCAAATTATTCAGACCAAATCAAAGCAGATGGCATTTGCACACTTCTACAAAAGAGGATCTAACATTTGGACTTGATGGTTCTCCAGACAGGACAGGGGAGCATAAATGTTTGAGTTTGTATTATGGTTCCGGCAGTTCTTGACATCAATTAATTTTCAAGAGCGTGAAAATTGCATCTAAAATTGAACTATTTTCTCCATCAAATAGAATGCAAGAAACCAGCTGTCATGTGGACTGTTAGACACATGGCTCTTAAGAGCACATTTGTTACTGATGCTTTGTAGAAGCTCATGGTCTACAGAAATGACACAGGCTCATTAGTGTTTTGAAGCATGTTGCAAACATTGCCCACTCTTTCTAAGTGAATAAATCAGATTTGAATTTCCAAGCGTAGGACAGGTATGTCTTTCTTGGTTTCTTCTACAATATTTTTCATGCTAAGCCTCCTGTCAGTGTGATTTGCAATCTGAACATCAGATTGACTGAAACATGAGAGAATTCCAAGCACGGGAAGACAAATGATCCCTGCCTTCAAGGCCATTTTCAACAGTGAACAATTTTATTCTTCATGGCTTAAAGGATATCAGCTCATAAAAGTAAGTGATTTTCTAAACAGCATAATCAAAAGTTTTAGTACACTTAAAAAGCCAAATTAACTGCCTCATACATCAGAATGCTTTCTATGTCCTTAATTTATTGCAATGCTTTAATTTATTTATTTTAAAATGTGTGTCCTGAGGAAACAATTTGATATAGCAAGCTTTCTCTCTCTCTCTTTAAAAGAATAAAAGATGGTGACCCAAAAGGTGCAAGAACTATGGCTGATCAACCACTCAAGACAGCAATGTCTCTTTCATGATGGATCCTATAAATAAAAATTGAATCCACATCAAGCTAATCAGCCAATGTGCCAAAAATATTCATGTTTTGTAAGATTTGAGCCAAAACAGAGGCACATTTCTGAGCAGGGAAAAAAAATAATCTTACTGCTTGTTACAGAATCAAGATGGACCCATAATAAGGGACTCAAGCTACAGGAAGCCAGATGTAGGTTTAGTATCAGGAAACACATCTTAACTGTTAGAGCAGTACAACAATGGAACCAATTACCTCAGGAGATAGTGAGCACTCCAACACTGGAGACATTCAAGAGAATGTTAAACAACCATCTGTCAGATCTGCTTTGATTTGGATTTCTGCATCGAGCAGGGGATTGAACTTGATGGCCTTATAGGCCCCTTCCAACTCAATGATTCTATGATTCTATGATTTTAGTGGTGGCATAATAAGAATCCAAACAAGGTCAGTCCCACCAGTTCTGTCCATCTTTTCTCTTCTCTTAGCCCTGTGTTCTTTGAGCCTATAAGGTTCCCTACATGCAGACATTTTGTCCAGTTCTCGTTAGTCTGTTGTGTGAGGCTTTAATCCTAGGCCAAATGGAGAAACTCTACTTATCTTCACAGTGAAAGGACTGCAGACTGAGTACCTGTGTTCTGCTACCTATTACACTTCCGCTCAGCCAACACCAATAAGTTCAGTGACTCAGAAGGCAATAAAACCAGACTGGGCAGCAATACATGATGTGATGGGCCCCCAAATGCTCTCTATGGTTGCCATTAGCCATTGGTATCCGATTTTGTTCCTATGCAGCCGCATTGCTACATCACAGGACCTGCCAAAGCCAAAACGTCCTGCTACGGATGTCAATCGCGGCTTGACTCTTTTCACGTGTGAGGATAAGTAACTCCAAAACTACCCTGTGAGAGATGTCAAGGTATATTCTGATTCTCTCAACAAAAGAAGAGTCAGTAAATAGTGTAAATAAAGCAAAGCCACCAAAATCATGATGCTACTTTGTAAAGGATTAAACATAACAGAGGAGTTGTTTGCAATTTTTTAAATCATCCAGACGTGCTGATCTTGTGATATGTCTGTGAGTTTTGCTCCTCAAGGTGAAAAGAAACTAATTTTGCAAAGGGGCCGTGTGTGCCATCTGTGGAGATTCTTAAGGGGGTGCAGGTGGTGAAACACTCTTCATCTCCTACTTGTCTGGAGGCAGAGACCCTTGGGGGTCTCGAACATTCCTTCCTGAAGTGTCTTGTGATGTTGAGCAAGCAAAGACCAATTATTGTGTTACAAAGTCCCAGGAAGCCCCCAAAAGTCCCTCTGACAATAATAGAAAATTTAGCAAGTGTTCCTTTGACCCATGTCCCACCACCTTCCTTGTGCTAGCTTATCTCAGGAAGCTTCTCAATCCATTAGCTGTAGCTTCTACTGGTTCTATGCACCAAGTCAGCAGCTCTTGCGGTCATAAAGATGAAGAAAAGGAAAAGGAAAAAGCAATTCTTTGCCCTGAGCCGCCTGATAAGCTTCCTGAGTGAGACAGTAGTATTTCATGAGCGAGTGGGAGACAGTGTAGGAGATGCCCTAGCTTCCCTTATATCTCATGCCAACAATATAATGAATACAATGCAGAAGTACAATTTCTCACATATGGATGAAAAGATCTTTTTGCCCCCTCAGTTCAGCTAAGTAAAGGCATCATTTGATATGGCATATGTGTTTACTTATTTTATGGTAGAGTATCTGAAACCAATAAGGGAGAAAGCAATAACAATTTTATGTGGCAAAAAAAGCAAATAATAAAACCACAGCAAACTAGCTTTTTGTATTAATAATAAAACAAGAAAGATATAAGCCTCTCCTTTTGCATTTATAGGCCCTGTTAATAAATATAGAAAATGCGAAGTTGAATGGAAAAACTTACAATTCTATGAAGAGGAAAGGCAGGTGAAGTTTGCAGTGGAATTATTATATTTCTGGCAACCAGCAAAACACAATAGAAATCCTCCTGAATACCTAAAGCTAGATCAAGGAAACCAGCCCGATACAGCAGGTATAAATGTGCACATGTTGCTGGGGAAGTATAGACAGAAGCTTACATTTTATGCATGGCTTT
The DNA here is from genome assembly GCA_037013535.1 of Intellagama lesueurii. Taxonomy (NCBI): domain Eukaryota; kingdom Metazoa; phylum Chordata; class Lepidosauria; order Squamata; family Agamidae; genus Intellagama; species Intellagama lesueurii. The sequence goes on along the minus strand of JBAJHW010000010.1, from coordinate 5,250,193 downwards.
CTGACACTTCCTTTTGTTGGTTTGAGAACATAATGGGCTGATCCGCGTTTCAGTTCGAACTTGAGGGAAGCCAGCAAGACTCTATTCCCAAAAGACGGTTATCTCTTTGGAAATAATCTTTGCAGTTGAGAGTAATACCTGGAGCAGACCCACCACCCCTGAAAAAATAGTCTTCTGTCTGAGAAGCTACCTCAATCCCCTTTCTTAACCTTCCTCCAGGCATTTAGAATTTTTTAGTTTCCTGGGTTATGTTTGTGTCACTGTTCAGTCAGAAGTGGAGATCGACATGAGCTGCCAAAATCTGCTGATTTGTTGGTGTTCGGAGGTTCCCAACCCAACCTCCTCCAAGTAGGCACCCATTCAGCGGCCGTGCCCTGACTTCCCTGCCCTGCCTCCTCCGGGCACTTCCTCTGAGTGGGTGCCCGTCAGAGGAGGCAGGGCGTTGAAGCATTGAACACTGGCTGAGAAATGAACTGGCATGAACCGCTGGTTTGGCGGTTCATGCCCATCTCTAAGTCACGATTAAAACTGCCAGGTAGGCATATTGCAATATTGTAACCCGAAAAGTTGCAAACAGTATTCCCAGATTTTAGCTCCTTGGTATGTACAGTTTGAAAGAGAGAGAGAGATAAGAAAGTGCTTTAGAAAATTTGGCTCAACAAATCCCTTGCAATTTTTAAAATTTATTTATTTATTTTGCCCCAACCAATGCAATGCAAGTGCTTCAGGGTGTTTCTTAAAGAGTCCTGATGAGATACGTGGTTGTCAGTAGATTGACCCCCATGCTGGGGAGACATTGGCATTCTGCATGGGTTCAGGATGTACAGGATATACTAGCCTGAAAGCTTTTGATAACCCTCAATGCACTGGAACTCCCATGAGGTCAGAAAATGTGCTTGAAGTCACTCAACACAAGTGTGTTTCTGATCTTCCCGGATAAACAACCGACACCAAACATACCTGTCTGCAAAGAAGGCCTGAAAATTCACAATAGTGTGCTTGCTTGTTTCAAGGACAACCAGGGAATAAAAGAGGAAGACCATTTTAGTAGCAACCGAAGTCTTACTAAGTATTCTTCTTCACAGAAACACACTCATAAACACACACACTCACGTTCTTTTCTGCAAAGCCCAAAGAAATAAAATTGCAAAATGGTGTGCAATCATCTTCTAAGAAAATAATAAATCTCCAAGTGGTCTCCAGATGCGAGTTTATCACTTTTTTTGGTCCAATATTACAAAGTGGTTTTAAAAGCTGTATTTAAAAAAAAAAAAAAATGCACGGCACACGTATTATGCAGTTGCTTTACTGGCTTTTTATATAACTCCTAATAAATAAAACAGCTCTTCTTTAAAACTTTTTCATTACTCTACTGGGGAATGCATTTAAAGTACCCTTGGTTTGTTTTGCTTTCCTGTCTCCGTGCTTGTTTGTGTGTTGTTTATATTGCTCAAAACCTTCACCTCCTTATTTTTTGTAGCAGGGCCACATGTTGCTATAAGAACGAGAGCATAATTATGTTCTTTCTTCCTTTATTTGTATCAGAGCATTGCGTAATTCAAAATCATGGGCACACATGAAATACAGGCAAAATCAAAAACCCATTAAAATGTCAAGACGGAATATTTTTGACCACAAGCGGTCAGAGCTTGAGAGATGTGCTCAGACAACATCCAGGGGGTGGGTATCCACAACGGGGGTGGGTTTAGTGTTCTTCCAGTGCAATGCTTCTGGAAGTGAAAAATTTGTCAGCTGTGCCCCATTGCCGATGGGACCCCCAAGTGTACCCACAATGCTTCCCCACTTTTTGGAGAGGCTCCTTCTATGACCTGTTCCAGTGGATCACTGCACGAACAAGAAAACAATCAGACAAGGCACAGCAATATGACACCATCACAAAGAAGTAGAGCGTAATATCACAAGCCACCCCACAACATTATACTGGAGATGTGTAATTGACAACAGCCATCATTGTGTACTGAGACTCGATCTGGGGGTGGGACTGGATTTACACAGAAGCGACGTGAGTGACATGTTGAGGGCATCAAATTATGAGAAGCCCCTTGCAGTAAAAATCACCAAACTTCTATTTCTGTTCAACTAATACATGTTTGGGAGGTAATGATATGGGATTGCAGAAAGCTGATGTTCTGGTTTTCAGATGTGTTAATCTGATTATGCTGGGTGAGCTATTGGGCCAAATATAGTAAAGATTTGGCCCTCACCAGGAATTCTTGGGCCCTTCACTCATCCCTGTGATCTCCCATCCTCCCCAAGCAAACAATGTAACGTCATTATGGGCATTGAACCAGGGCTGTCAATCCTGACGTGGTTTATTTTCGCTCAGCACTCAAGGAAACTGCAAACAATCAAAGAAGTGCAAATAAAACCACACCCCAAACCAACCACTCTTCTTGATGCATACTGGGTTTAGTCATGGAGGAGGCACTGTACACTTTAAGACTCTTTCTCAGCAGAATAGGTAGGACTGGAGAATGTGACATTTCTTGTCATCTTGCAAGAAAATGTCCATTGCTTGGAGAGCCACCAGCCAAGCCTTGAATATCACAAGTGTGAGGCATAAAAGATAAATACGACTATTTCACATATATAATGAGTATATGAATACCTTTAGACACTGGGCTGGTTGTGATGAACTGGCAGGCAGCTGGATGGAGCTATGCACAGGTTGAGGGGGGTAAAAAGTCTTCATGCACAGATTGTGACGCTCCTGGATGATCCTGAAAACTAAGAAACATGGAGTCTGTGAAGCCATAGGACCATGTTCCCAGCCTACATATTTTGCTGAGGGCAACTTGGTTACAAGCAAATCCCTGTCTCCAGCAATGAAACAGATGGGGGGAAAGTAGCAAGAGGATCTGATTTTGGGATGGTTTCTTCAAACCGTTTTTCTTCTGACCTAATTCCTACTTCTTTCATGTTCTCTAGTGATGTTAATTAAGCTTGTCATAGGCTTATAAGCATGGCATATCTCAACAGATGAGTTCTCCCAAAGTTAATTTATAGTAGAATATTCATGCATTCATAATTCAATACTTGCATATTTCAACTCAAATTACACTGAGGTTGTACCCTGAAAGCTTTCGCCGGCATAGAAGATGATAAAAGTCGGGCTTACGCACACATACGACTTGGATTAGTCGAGTTGAATATAGAAAAGCAAACACTGAGGCTGAAAGCCATGTCTCTGGCTAGGATCAATGTGCATTTGACTTGCTTTACACTGAGAGTAAATTTAAGTTGATGTGCAGGATTCTTGAAAGACGTTTCACCACGTTGAGATAGCCTGGCATGACTGATGTTCAGACAACATTGTCAATAGACGGTTGAGAGGGAGACCCAATGTACATCACGCTGTGGCAGAAGCTGTGCAATTTTTCTGCCATGGATAATATTGTAAAAAGATAAAAGAAGCAATATAAACAAGGTGCCTTGCCTTCGCCACCTTTCTCCTTTCTTTTTTCCGCAGCCAAATCAGATGTTATTAAACAAAGAGCCACATCCTTTTTCTGTTGCCTGAGACTGTAATTCTTTGTTTCCAAATTACTAGTTGCCTAGCTGCCCTTCCTTCTGTGATCTGCAGGACTTTTCTCTCAGTTTTGTTATTTTTCTTGCTTCTTCCCCACGTCTAGTCTTCAGTGTCTGACAGGCTTGGTCGCTTAATGAGAAAAGAAGGGGAGACGGGGGGAATTGGTCTAAAACAAGCCAACTGTTCGACAGTAATGGCAGACAAAATCAGGAGGTGTATATCATAGACTGATGTGTAATTGGGGGGAGTATTCTTAAGATCTCTGTGGTAAATTGATTAGTTATTTATTAATTAAAATATCTCTACCCCACTTTTTTTCCTTAGAAAGGATCCAAGGTGGCTTACATCATTAAAATACAATATTTAAAGCTAAAATCAATAAGCATATAAATACTAAAAAGGATTAAACAAATACCACTTTGCAAAATGGTAAACACAAGCAATATTAAAAACACAGTCAGAGCAGTAAGAAATAACAAACCATTTAAAAACCCCACTTAGGCAACTAGTTATTAAGGGAAAGCTTATCTGAAGAGAAAGGTCTTTGCCTGCTTGCAGAAGGACAGCAAAGATGGGGCCAGCCTGGCCTCCAGTGGGAGGGAGTTCCAGAGTCTGGGAGCAGCACCAAAGAAGGCCCTCTCAGATGCTCCTACCAAATGCACTTGTGAAGCACCATCCCTGCCCTCAAAGTCAAATAACCACTTAATGAAAATTTAAAAAAAAAGAGAGGGGGGGGGAGAATCTTACCAGAAATATCTACAAAAAGGAAGGAGGGTAATGGTTGAGGAAGGGAAATGAAATAAAGTGAGTAGAAATAGAATGGTTTTCTCATGTTTGTTTCACACATTAAAGGAAATCGAACTTTCTTTCTTTCTTTCTTTCTTTTTTCTTTCTTTCTTTCTTTCTTTCTTTCTTTCTTTCTTTCTTTCTTTCTTTCTTTCTTTCTTTCTTTCTTTCTTTCTTTTAACCCACCTTTCTCCTTAAAGAGGACCCAAGGGGGCTTACATCATTAAAAGACACTATTTAAAGCTAAAACCAGTATGTAAAATACAGTAAATACTAAACAGGATCAAACCAATACCACACTAAGAAATAGTAAACACAAACAACACCTAAACATGTGGAGGGACAGCAAAGATGGGGCCAGGCTGATCTCCTGTGGGAGGGAGTTCCAGAGTCTGGGAGCAGCAACTGAGAAGGCCGTCTCCTGTATCCCCAGTTTTGACCTTGTTGTGTTTCTCTGTTGGCTGTGATCATGATGAATATTCAGTGACTTTCATGTTCATAAAAGTTGAGGCATATGACAAGACAGGAAATCAGGCCCTGTGTGATTCTTCACCTTCAGTCCAAAAGTGAGAAAGTAGTTCTTTTTCCCCCCCTATCAAAACATCCACAATTTGAGCAAAATGTCTTTGGACAAAACTAGTCCCCTTTCCATTCGAGCAATCAAGGATATACGCACACGGCAATCACAGAGGAGCTAAAAAAGCCTTGCTCAAAAGCAAGCAAACCAGCCTTACAATATATCTTTTTCTTAAAAGCCCATGAAACAGAGCAAAAGCCAAAAAAGTTTTACATCATATTTATTATTTGTGTTGTTATTGTTCTTGGAAAGACAGGGATTCTCACGGAGCGGGGGGAGGGAATCTCACTCTCCTTACTCTTTATTTTTGTAGCTTACTTGAGTCGGTCGGTGTGTTGGTCTCTGCGTTATTTTTCAAGTACTTTTATTGGCCCCTTACATCCACCACACACATCTTGGCAGGAAAGATGTGTCTGAATTTTATTTCAGTCTGTGTTCTTTAATGAGTTTCATCTGTCTTTACAGAGTATACTGAAGTGCAGAAGGGCCACACGGAGGTAATAAATACTACCATAGTGCAGAAAAACAATATTCCTACTAGCAAACATTGTGTATCACAGCAAATGTTAAGGACAGATAGAAGGAGGACCCTTGGTCCTCTTTGTATGAAACTTAGCAGGTATAATCCAATGTGAAGACACCACCATGTCCCATAAACTGTTATACCCATAGTTAAAAAAAAAAAACACAAGAATATTGAAGTTTTTAAGTCATTGAGGTTTTTAAGGAAAACTTTAAACAGTGACTAGCACAAGATTCCCTGACCTATTTCTTAGGAGTAGAGATGGGAGTATTCGTATATGAATACCCACGCACAGCTGGATTTAGCGAGGGTCTGGCCCCTGGGATTTAACATGGATTTAACAGCTGGATTTAACCTGTCCAGCAGTGGCGCAACCTTGGTCAGCCTTCCAATTGCTCCTGGAGCGCTGCGTTCTTTCCACTCATCTAGCCAACTCCAGGCAGGGGGAGGGAGGACGAGTCTCCCTGCATAGCTGCTGAGTGGCTAGATGAGCGGAAAGAGAGCGGGGCTCCGGGAATGATTGGAAGGTTGATTGAGGCTGCTGCCACCATTGAATGCATGAGTGGATGGTCCAGCCCCAGGGGCCAGACCCTCGTTAAATCCAGCTATGCTGGACTTTGTATAAGAATACCCCCATCTCTAGTTAGGAGTTTAGAAGAAATAGTTTTATCTGAAAGGAATTCCAAGTCTCCAGATTTCATGCGTATTCAGAAAGGAAGGAAGGAAGGAAGGAAGGAAGGAAGGAAGGAAGGAAGGAAGGAAGGAAGGAAGGAAGGAAGGAAGGAAGGAAGGAAGGAAGGAAGGAAGGAAGGAAGGAAGGAAGGAAGGAAGATCCATTTCAGCTCCATATCAGATTGGATAAAGTCTAGGTCAGTTGGAATGAAATCAAGCCCAAATCTGAATCTCTGAAACATGGATCAAATCAGGGCATCCTTACACAGACCTTGTTTGCATCTATCACATACATACAGCTTATTTCATTCATTGGGTTTGTTCATTGCTTTCCCATTGCCTGACTTTTCATCTCTGAAGTGAACATGGACTTCGCAGATGTTCCAAAAGAAGATGCTTTCTGATTTTATTGTATTTATTTGATTTATATACCATCCATCTGGCCAATGGCCTCTCTGAGTGGTTTACAACACAAAATAACAACAAATAGATATCACAAAGCAGAAGCAGACAGCAAAAGAACATAGAATAACAATAAGCAGATGGTTTAAAATACATTCTACTTTACAGCTAGTTAATAAAAGATCATTTTTGCAGGAAGCTTTTGTTTGTTTAAGGAGAAAACTTCACATTTTGCTTTTTCTTATATTTCTTTCAATGCTTCCCACAAGTACTAAACCTGACATCTGTTAGCTGCAAACGGTGCTTATCAGAGATGGGTACAAACCTTGGTTCAAAAGTTTGCACCAGTTCATATGTGTGGCACCACAGGTACATCATGTTCCCTTCCACCTCCCTGTCTGGATCCCCCTCTCGCCAGCCTGTGCACGCTCTTCTCCTCCTCCTCTTCAGCTGTTCAACCAGTCTCCAGCAGGAGCACGGGATTCCCTGCCCCACCTCCTTGGCTCATCACCCACTCAGACAAGGAGGCGGGACAAGCAAACCCATGGTCCTGCCAGGGACTGGCTGAACAGCTGAAAAGGAGGAGGAGAGGAGCACGCACAGGCAGGTGAGGGGGCATTCGTTGGGGAGGCAATGGAAAGGAATGCATGGCACCTGTGGTGCCATGTTTATGAACCGACACGAACCTCCAAAGCAAGGTTCGTGTCCAGCTCTAGTGATTATGTAAAGGAGAAAAAAGGTCCTCCCATTGTCTCACTAGCACCTTCAGCTGAAATAGTGGATAGACTCCTAAGACTTTTGAAGAATACTCAGTGTCCTGTATTTAAAATTCCAGAAACTTATGGCTCTTTTTCTGAATATGTGATGTGTGATATTTTCTTTTAGCAAATTCTTCTGTAATGAGGCTGAAACTTTTCCTCCATTTGTACCAGCCAAAATCAATAGACTATTCAATCACAGCTATTTTGACTTCAGCTGCCTCATCCAATTATTTAAAAACTCAAGTTCTTTCCATCAGAGGTATGAAGCCAGTTGTAAACTTTGGCCAATTTTCACCAAAACTGAACTGAACTAAAATCCTCTCCCATCTTTATTTAATAATGAAACTATCTGCTGAACTTGGAGGGCTTGTTTGTTCGCTTTGACTACCTGCGGTTGATACAGTCAACAAGCATCAAGCCACCAAATTCATCTCAGCACCTCATCTGATCTCTGTTGTGATCACTTGTGGTCATTTCAAAAGTAGGGGGCATATGTGGCCTTTCTTGAGCCCACCCTATGAAATGAACTGAGAAAAAAATGTACATATTTTGGTCCTTCATCATCAAGACCCCAGTTGCCTATACCACCTGAACCCTGGACAGTATTTTCCAAGGAGCAGAAATAATTAATTGTCAAAGATGTTCTTCAGAACAGTCAATAAGGGGGGAAATAATTCAATCTGCCACTTTTCAAATGCTAGTATATGTGTATTCCTTTTGCAACTCCTTCCTGATTTCCTATTAGAGCTGGCTAGCATCTAAAATCCTATTAAATAGTTGTTTTTCAGCAGGCACAGGACAGACTACAGAGGAATGCCTGAACTTGCTTGAGCAAGCAGGCAAAGATCCTTCCCTTCCTGCAAAATTTCCAAAACTTTTTTTCTTTCTCCCTTGCTCATTCTCCTTCCCATACCCATCATTAAAGTCCTTTCATTTGAAATGGCAACTTCACTTCTTCTTCAAGCATAGCATTATGTTTTCAGCCCCATTCAGTCCTTCTGATCTGAGTTTTTTTTCTGAAGCTGTCACGCCATTCAGAGAGTCTCTTTGTTATTTTATTCAGCAATGTGAAAGTCAGTGTAGAGCACAGATAATACATGTTTTGTTCTCTTGACAACTATTCATTTCTAGGGAGCATGCAGATGTGTGGGCTTGTGTAGACAGGAGATACACAATCAAGTAATATTTAAAACTGTGCATCATTTTCCAAGGTTTGATTGGCACGACAGCGTCCTATACCCCTTTTATGTGGAATATAATTAACACCTGTGCAGCAAATCAATAAGCAAAGTTCACCCTGAAGGGAACGCTTTTTGGACAGATGATGTTTGGATTCCATATATTTTCTTAGATAAGTTCCAAACTTTAATGACATCTTTTGGCATCTGTAATCACCTGGAGATGATGTGATAAAGCCTATCCTTGTTGAAACCAGCTTTTTGTGTATCGAGATGTAAATATGTATTTGAGCAAAAGACAATTAAGGAAGGAAAATGTTAACATTTTGTTAACTTCTTTAGGGAGGTGGAAAAATGTTAGCACAAGACGTGGGAGCCAGGGACGTGGTGTTGGTAGTATCAGTACTGGTGGGAAAAAATAAGTGAAGGCAAGACAGAGCAATACCTTTACTAGACCAAGCAGAAGCTATCTTTCTGGGGTCATGCAGAAGAAGTAGAAATATTCCAAAGTTCATGACAAGATGTTTAAGCCAGGTTTCTTGATTTGAAGCATGTTTCAAAATGGGGACTGCAAAGTTGGTTCAGAAATGGTGGATGTCAGATTTCTCCTCTGGAAGTGTGGATTAGTATGCCCCACCCAAATCTGATGGGAAAAAAAAGGTTTCCACAGGCGCATGAACTGACAGTTTGGTGGTTCGTGCTGGTTCGTTTATTGTCTGAACAGTTGTTTGATGCTACAGATCCCCGCCTCCCCCACTTGGAAGCAGCGGCTGGCTTCCCTGCCCTGCTTCCTCCAGATGCTGCCTCAAAGTGGGCACTCACCAGAAGAGGCAGAGCTTTGAAGTGCCAAACATCTGTTTGGCTGACAAACGAACCAGCACGAACCACCAAACCAGCAGTTTGTGCCCATCTCTGCTCAGCACACGTATCCCATTGTCAAAGGACTGTTACAAGATGAGTATCCTATCAGGGATGGGTGGGCTTAATTCAGCATCACAAACATGGTTAAATATAAAGGGGCTCAAAGCCAGACCTATCAGAGCACTGGGCCAGAATGGTGTTAGAATATATGTGCAACCCAGCATGTATATGTGTATATAAGAATGATTGAGATGTGCCATTTACATAATAGAACTTTATAACCAATTGGATTCTGTCTAATGCTAGACAATGGGTGTTTGAAGAGATTAACTGCCTGATAGAAGAAGTGACAGTTAGGATTAGGCTTATTCTGCTTGTTCTGTTTGTCTGTTAGCAGGAGACTTTTCTGTTGAGAAGTAGTGCTTTTCAGTTATGCCATCTGCTGTTAGTATGCTATTAAAGGAAGCTATTATGAAACTGTTATAAGTCTGTCAAGCACAAATCTATACCAAGTAAAATGTTCAAGTATTGTTAATTCATTTTTCAAACATGTTATACAGTAAATATTCTTAAAATTTTACCATGGCTAAATAAATATTATTTCAACTGCCGGCACACACAGTTTCATGTGAGTGTACCAAGGGATAATCTATTTGTGATCCCTGTGGTTTTTTAATACTCACACTTGTTCTACTTTGTGTGTAAACTCTTGGAAATTTTAGCAAATGGATGTATCTGGCAGTTTGGTTTCTCTCATAAACTAACAATCAGATGTACCTCTTACTCTTTCCATTTTTGAGGAAACTCAGAAGCTTCTCATCAGATTGGACCACACAAAATTCTCAGCCATGTTGAGCATTCTACTGAGATGAGCTTTCTGTGAACTACATCCTCAAGCCACCACTTCTTGCTTTATAGACAGTGTCATGGTTCCTAAATGTAGAACATGGCCAATTCATTGATTGGGGAAATGCATCCTGCCATCATGTACACAAATTAAAAGGATTAAGAAAGCATCACATGGTTGACCAAGCAAAGTGCTGTTTTCTACGTACCAAATCCCTACAATTACAAAAAGACTATGTGTAAAAACAGAGTCAGGTCACATCTGAAGCACATCTCAAGCACTTGCTGGATGACACCAACTCTTTATTGATTTATTGGCAAAGAAATCACATTGTTTTCCAGAATATGTGAGACATTTCAAAGCAATAAATACAGGTTCTTTCTCTTTTCTTCCATTAACATGCATCCACAAGAGGATATAACCAGACTGGAATTCCTGTGAAACTCTGCTCTTAAAGTAGTGTTTGCCACAATTATTGGTAAGTGATAACTCAATAATAAGGACTGGAATAAAATCATCCAGTTGTGGATTGTTCTCCTCCAGCTTTCCTAAGGACCATTCCTTAGGAAATACTTGAAAAGTGATCAAACACAGAAGAGACAGGATCTCTTCTCAATCATCCCAGAGTGCAGAACATGTAATAATGGGAACGAGCTACAGGAAGCCAGATTTAGGCTGAAGATCAGGAAAAACTTCTTAACTGTTAGAGCAGTACAACAATGGACCAATTACCACTGCAGGTGATGAGTGCTCCAGCACAAGAGTCATTCAAGAGAAAATTAGACAACCATCTGTCAGATCTGCTTTGGTTTGGATTCCTGCCTTGAGCAGGGGGTTGGACTCAATGGCCGTATAGGCCCTTTCCAACTCAATTATTTTAGGATTCTGATTCCAATATGCGGTTTCACCAGTACCTCCACAAACAGCTTCAGGTGGCAAAATTCACATTAACAGGAAGAAGTCTACCACTTAATTCAGCTCAATGCAAACAATGACTCAGGAAAGTTTTGGTGTGAACCTCTTTCAGTGCAGAATCCTAGCCATTTCAACATGGGAGCTTAATTGATTACAGTGAAGATTAAAGCTGACATGTTTCAACCATGAGATTTATCACTTACTAAACCCAAGATGGGTTCCTCTTCCAGAAAGGTCAATAAAGATTTTTCTGGCACTTACAAACTTCAAGGAAGTCTGCCACATAATTGCCCTTCAGAGTAAGATGAATATCAGGAGGGAAAGAACAGTAAATATAGTTGCTTCTTCCAGAGGGAGGTGGCGAAAGGGAGATAGCTTCAAAATTGGAGATTGAATAGAAAGTATTTGTCCAGGAAAATGTTTCTAAATCTATACCATTGCCTGTGATTTAAGTCCAGCTCTGGAGCCTATAAAGATGGTTACATATCCAGGCCAGATAAGAGATCGTTTCAACATCGCTGCTGCAGATTAACATTTTAACAAGCTTCTGATTCAAATGGAGGGCCATATAATCCCTTGGGAAAGGATATAGAATCCTGATCATTTTTGCAAAAACATGTCAGGTTAGGATAATGATCCTTCACAACAGTGCATATTAGAGACAGTTCTTGTGTTCCTGTTTGCTTGGGGACACTGATGTCCCTATTTTTATGTGTACTTCATTTCACAGGGATAGATGATATATTTGTTCATCAAACTGCCCAATCAGAATTAGTACATATTGGCATGTATTTGGTGCTCATTTTTCAAGATGCATACATGTTTTGCATTTTGAAAAGATGCATTTTTGTGTGCACTTTTTCAAATGTGTAAAACATTCTCATACAAGGTGAACTTACCTTGTTCTCTCATCCCAAATTTGAACTTTAATTTTGAATACCTTTGATCATAACATTTCCCAAAGTTTATGAGGTGCTTCACATGTGCAAGTGTGCATTGGATAGATGATACAGCCCAAAATGCATTTTATATATATAAAATGCATTTTGGGCTGTACCATCTTTCCAATGCACACTTGCACATTTGTCTTTATATATATATAAAGACAAAACATGAGGACACCTTAAAGACTAATTGTTATATTTTAATGTGTGCTTTCTATGACAAGTCTACTTCCTCAGACATAATAAGAGATATATATAACATGACAGATATGCATGGTGTCAAAATACAAAGATCGTGGTTGGTTGGTTGGTTGGTTGGTTGGTCGGTCGGTCGGCCAGTCGGTTGGTCGGTCAGTCGGTCAGTTGGTCAGTAAGAAAGTCAATGGGTATCTAAAAGTGAGGTGATAGCCTCTTTGATAGGCCGATATAACATGAATGTTAATTATAATGAGGAGATTGGCCTTTAACAGTTGCTAATGGCCTTTTCTTTACAGGAGGTTGACTAGGGTAATTAACACATCACAAAAATGCATATACTTGAAAAAAAACAGGTATGAAAAACATAGATTTTAAAAGAAAAGCATGTAAAAGAATCTTCAGTCAATGGTAAAATAGGGCACATCACCTAACTTTGGAAATGTGAGCATGGGAAATTGGATATTTTATAAACATCCGTGCAAAAATGGATATATATTGAGAACTGGGCACAAAAACATGCACACATTTCTTTATAGATCCCATGGGGAAATGAGATGGAATGAACACAATAATGGAAATGTAAGAATCCAAGTGAAATTAATCCTGACAGTTCTGCTTATCCTTCTGTGTACATCACTGACTATGTACATCACTGTACATACTTTGTATCGCTCTGCTTTTCAAGTATGCCTTGTTAAAATTGTGATGGGCTTATCTGTAAGAGCTGGTATTAGGGTGGCTGTGTGCCTTTGGTTAGCAAAGACAGTTCTCTGCTTGAAAGCCTCTCTTGGTGTGTGTTTGGTACAAAGATAAAGAACCATAAGAAGGAGAACCATAGGAATGATGCCTTGAAGATCTCCATCAACAGTAGTCTGTGGAGATAGGAACATAGGTGACCTGATCATAGTCTTCTGGGCTGTGTGATGAGATGCACTGCAGTTCTGTTGAAATTACAGCCATCTTGTCTGAATGCAGCCAGAGTTCTGTTGTACCTAGCATTTAGAGGAGCTGTCTGTCTTCTATTTTGATTTGCTGTCCTCCATTTTGTATAGTTTAAGCTGCTCCAGGGTTCTCATGATTCAGAGATGGACAAAGGGTGTGCAAGCTGCAGTTTGTTTTGAGAACACGAAGGGAGCTGAAGGCAGCTGTTGGTTATTCTATGTCACTAACACACTTATTTACTTCAGCTGGGCATACCTGAGCTTATCATGGCAGGATACTGGTACAGGGGTAGTTCATATGACAGTATCACTCTTCAAAGTATAATGTTGTGATGATGTATTACCCAGCTGCAACCTAATAGTGTAAACAGCCAAAATATTATATAGAGTTTGATTGCTTTGCTCAATTGGTGTTCAGTCTTCTTGCTCTGGCTTGTCAGCCATGCTGTCATCCATACCAATCCATTGAGTACACCTCTCTGTTGTAAGCTACCCAATAAACCTGTCTCCTTTTAAGTAAGCCTGGAGCTTGTCTGTCATTTCCTAGGGATCATCTCAAAATCTACTCCCCTGGCTAGGGAGTGTCACGAGTCCCAATTAAAATAGTCACATTGAATAAAAGAGATTTCCATATATGCTGACTCATCATTCAACAACTGGTTGGGTGCCTACTCTCTACTCAATTGATTCATCCCATTGGATATACACAATTCTTTCTCAATTTGTATCTTTCTTTATAAGATCTGAAGGGGAACCTGAGTGTGCATCTCTGTCTCTATAAACTTGCATCTCAAAAGTAATTCTACGTCGATCCTTTGCAGAAATAGGGAGAGAGTTTCTGAACTGGTGGACAGCCTGTTATGCGTTTGAAATGGGTGATCGCCAATCAAAGATACCTTCCAGATGACTTCTTGTGCCTTACGTCTTGTTGATTATTGACAGAGACCATTCATATCGACCGGCGCCCCGTGTCTTCTCCAAGAGAAGCATTACTGGTTGTTAAACAAATAAGGCAGGCGAAACAGCTTCCAAAGCAGATGTTTCATTAAGTTATTGCCTTGTCAATTCTCTAAGCAGAACAACATTTTTCTCCTGCAGCTTTCCTATTTGTGCTATTAAGGGCAATCAAGAACGGCAAACCACATAGATTCTGGGTAATTTCTGCCACACTGAGTTGGTAGATCAAACCTCCATGAGTTCTGGCTTCTTTCTAAATAAAAGATACTTTGTCAGTGATGTCTACCAGAGAAATTCCTTCATTACTTCCAAACACCAGATCTTAGGTATGAAAATAAAAACAAGATTAACCCTTAACCCCCTCTCTCCACATGCCATATTCCTCATGTGACATGTGTTATGTTGTAGATTACAAATGAAAAGTCAAGGGTCATCTTATTACCAATAGTGTAAGCCACCCTGGGGGGGTGGATTTATCGTGAAGCACCCTCAGGAATAACATATGTGCAATAAATGCTTTCACTAAATACATGTTGTTGTTTTGTGCCATCAAATTGGAACTGACTTATAGCAACCCTAACAGGATTCCCAAGATAAGTGAGATATTTCAGGAGTGACTTTAACAGTTCCACACCCCCAGTGAGTTTCCATGGCTGAGTAGGGATTTGAACTCAGGTCTCCTTAGTTCTCGTCCATCACTTTATCTAGTATATTACACTGAGTATCTTAAATAGACAGATAATGCAAGAATAAGCCAGGTTCCCCTCATTTAACAATGCTCTTCTTTTGAAGCAGTTGCATCAAAGTTTTTGTTCCTAACTTTGATGGTGCATTATAAAAGAATGGAATGCAGCACAAGACACACTTAACTAATAGTGAGGGAGGGGACGGATGAGTTTGTTGTATGGGGGGAGATAGGTAAGGAAACAGAATGAAAGAGAGAAACTTAATATTTGGTTGGAATTGCTCCAAGGTGTTTCAAGTACTTCACCAGGGAAAAATCACTTCTGTGACTTGTCCAAACACAACATTTGGCAATGAATTAGTGAATCAATTTGACGCATACACAAACAATTAAAAAGAAGATGAACGCATACCTATTTTATATACATACGTGTGTGTTACATTAAAATTGTGAGCTCATGCATGCTCTGACATATGTCACACTTCCAACATAATGCTATGATGAGAACACAGAGAGAGAGAGACAGAGAGAGATTATGATAAAAAGCTTCAATTAACCACACAACACCATGCAAAGGAAGTGCCAAACTTCTTTAACACAAAAAGAGTAAAATGTGTGTCAGATTTTTTTGAGGGGGGGTGTCTGGTAGTGGATAAAAATGAGTATCTCCCCCACACACACCCCTGTCATGGATGTTTGATCTTTGCAGACCACTTCCTTATTATTTAGGAAACCTCAGATAATTAACAAGGAGGTTCCCTATTCCTCATCCTTCCTTACCATAATCTGGTTTATTCACACCTCTATGGTAATAAAAATGTTAAAACAGCAACAGCAACTAAGGCCATCCAATAGATTTAAATCTTACCTGTGTCTGTCTCGGAGTGTGTGCGTGTGAGGGGTGGGGAGAGAAAAAAAGAGAAGGAAAGAGGTTAATTTCCTTATTCTTAATCAGAGTGGCTTAAAAAAATCAATTAAGGTGGAATGGATGGTTGTCATTAGAGATGGGCACGAACCAGAAAAATGGCAAATTGTCCCACAAACCACTGCCGAATCCCAGAAAAATGAACAGGTTTGTGGGTTTTTTTCTGATTTCTGCTTGGGAGAGGGGAACCTAATGCCTCCACCCTCTCTACTGCCTGTCTACCCTCTTCCCACTGCCCCAGTCGCCCCCTTACTCAGTCCTGCTGTTTCCTTTTCTTCATCTTCCACCACTGCCATCTTTAGCGACTGTGGTCTGGCTTCCCTTCTGGGAGCTGGGCCAGCTGTCTCTCTGTGCTGAAGCAAAACGAATTGACAAGCAGATAAAAGTTTGGCGCTTTGTTTTGTTTTGGCAAAACTGGATCCCCAAACTGAACCACAAACCGAACCATGAACCAGCCCAGTTCATTGGGCTTTTTTGGTTCGTCATTCGGTCCATGCCCATCTCTAGTTATCACCATTCTGAAGCTATCTAAAATTTACCCAAAGCCAACAACATAGAATACTTCCTCATGCTGAGACCTAATTCCAAGCCCTTTCTAGTAACCTGTTGGGACAGTGACTTGATCCACGGGGACCATGGTTCCCAGTGCTCAATTAATAATTTCTGACAGAAGAGAAAATTAGACAGCCATCTGTCAGATATACTTTGATTTGGATTCCTGCCTTGAGCAGGGGGCTCGACTCAATCAACTTATAGGCCCCTTCCAACTCCATGGTTCTATGATTCTATGAATCTATGAACACTTCTATCCAGAAGTTCTAGATACTCTCAACTTAATGGAGAGATGCCAGTTCATCAAACACCCAGATGCTGTTATGTAAGCCGGCATTGTTCCAGTTTCCGGTTACCTATTAAATTTGACATGTTGCTACCGACATCAGCCAAATCGGGTGTGACAGTTCCTTCATAACTCACTATGCCATAATTAACTTGAGCGAAATCACTGCTTCGGTTTTACTTTAGGTCTCCAGGAAGGCCATGTTGTTCCTTTCTCCTTGGACAGATTATACTGCGACATATGGTAGAAATGGCTTACCTTTAGCATTGACTTGGATACTACTACTGAAGGATGCACCACGGTGAACTTCAGGTTGCTTTCAGGCTGAAGCAAAGATTCAAGATTCAAGTTGGGGTGTCAATGCCAGGATCAGGTCTCAGAAATGGTCAGAAGAAAGCACAACTGAATGCTGATGATTCCAACTCTAGGGGGTGGTTTTAGTTTGAACTTTAAAGTAGTTATCCAGGATGCTGAATCTTTTGACAGGTAATAGGCTACATGAAATTTACAGAAAATTGAATGCTGACTTCCAAAGAATAGCAAGGAGAGACAAGAGGGCCTTCTTAAATGAACAGTGCAAAGAAATAGAGGACAATAATAGAAAGGGAAAAAACCAGAGATCTGTTCAAGAAAATTGGAGATATTAAAGGAAAATTTTGTGCAAAGATGGACATGATAAAGGACAAAAATGGTAGGGACCAAACAGAAGCAGAAGACATCAAGAAGAGGTGGCAAGAATACACAGAGGAATTATACCAGAAAGATCTGGATGTCCCGGACAACCCAGATAGTGTGGTTGCTGACCTTGAGCCAGACATCCTGGAGAGTGAAGTCAAGTGGGCCTTAGAAAGCATGGCTAACAACAAGGCCAGTGGAGGTGATGGCATTCCAGTTGAACTATTTAAAATCTTAAAAGATTACGCTGTTAAGGTGCTACACTCAATATGCCAGCAAGTTTGGAAAACTCAGCAGTGGCCAGAGGATTGGAAAAGATCAGTCTACATCCCAATCCCAAAGAAGGGCAGTGCCAAAGAATGCTCCAACTACCGTACAATTGCACTCATTTCACATGCTAGCAAGGTTATGCTCAAAATCCTATAAGGTAGGCTTCAGCAGTATGTGGACCAAGAACTCCCAGAAGTACAAGCTGGATTTCGAAGGGGCAGAGGAACTAGAGACCAAATTGCTAACATGTGCTGGATTATGGAGAAAGCCAGAGAGTTCCAGAAAAACATCTACTTCTGCTTCATTGACTACGCAAAAGATTTTACCGGGTGTGGACCACAGCAAACTATGGCAAGTCCTTAAAGAAATGGGAGTGCCTGACCACCTTATCTATCTCCTGAGAAATCTATATGTGGGACAGGAAGCAACAGTTAGAACTGGATATGGAACAACTGATTGGTTCAAAATTGGGAAGGGAGTACGACAAGGCTGTATATTGTCTCCCTGCTTATTTAACTTATATGCAGAATACATCATGTGAAAGGCTGGACTGGAGGAATCCCAAGCCGGAATTAAGATTGCCGGAAGAAATATCAACAACCTCAGATATGCAGATGATGCCACTCTGATGGCAGAAAGTGAGGAGGAATTAAAGAACCTCTTAATGAGGGTGAAAGAGGAGAGCACCAAAAATGGTCTGAAGCTCAACATCAAAAAAACTAAGATCATGGCCACTGGTCCCATCACCTCCTGGCAAATAGAAGGGGAAGATATGAAGACAGTGACAGATTTTACTTTCTTGGGCTCCATGATCACTGCAGATGGTGACAGCAGCCACAAAATTAAAAGACGCCTGCTTCTTGGGAGGAAAGCGATTACAAACCTAGACAGCATCTTGAAAAGCAGAGACATCACCTTGCCAACAAAGGTCCGCATAGTCAAAGCTATGGTTTTTCCAGTAGTGTTGTATGGAAGTGAGAGCTGGACCATAAAGAGGGCTGACTGCCGAAGAATTGATGCTTTTGAATTGTGGTGCTAGAGGAGACTCTTGAGTGTCCCCTGGACTTCAAGGAGATCAAACGTATCCATTCTGAAGGAAATCAACCCTGGGTGCTGACTGGAAGGACAGATCCTGAAGCTGAGGCTTCAATACTTTGGCCATCTCATGAGAAGAGAAGACTCCCTGGAAAAGACCCTGATGTTGGGAAAGTGTGAAGGCAAGAGGAGAAGGGGACGACAAAGGATGAGATGGTTGGACAGTGTCATCGAAGCTACCAACATGAATTTTGACCAAACTCCGGGAGGCAGTGGAAGACAGGAGGGCCTGGCGTGCTCTGGTCCATGGGGTCAGGAAGAGTCGGACATGACTTAATGACTAAACAACAACAACAACAAGGCTACATGACCTTCATCAGCTATGGTAAAGTTCAGACCAAAATCCATAATGGATTCACTGTCCTGTGACATTGGACTTGGAAGCCTTCTGTAGATTTAGCAAAAAAGTGTGACCAAGCTCGAGATATACATCCTTCATTCTACAAGGGATGATAGAAGTCTGTTACTGACAATCAGTGGATTCTTTGACTGTTGGAACTTGGTCAAATCATGGGGAGCAGGTGGTGAAGCTCTACTTCTTTATTTACTACTCAGCATTCTAATGGGGGATTGCTTTGGTGAAGTAGGAGCAGTTGATGGGATATGAACACGGGGCAAAGAAGACTGATTGAACTAGCCTCGTTTCGACTGGGGTTGCTTTCTCCTGTAAAATGGAGGTTCACAGCTTAAGAATATCCCTTCATCCTTGATGATCCAGTGATGTGGTGGCAATGGCTAAGAAAATATGTTTGTGTATGTGCTTAATCAACATCTGCTTAAGCCTGCTGTGCAGTTTTAATTTTGTTCAATCAAAGCCACTCTCTATACATCAACTCTTCTAAGCTGTCTGGTCAATTGGCATATTTACTTATGTATTTACTCTATTAATCGAAATGTCTTTGTTCCCCCTTCCTCATATCATATCAAATTACCTAGTAAAGAGAAAGGTGGAATGAAGGCGTTTCAATTAATAGATAAATATGTAAGTAAATACTCTATTTGGCCAGCTAGCTTAGAGGAAGAAGTCTACCGGAGGTGACATTTCCTGGATTTGATTTATGATTACCTGTTCCACCTATCTCTGGAGTGTCATAGCATGCCAGAGCATGGGAAGTTAAGAAATTATTTTGAGTTATAGGGCAATGACCTTACAGCATAGTTACCAAATTATGGTTCCCAGGTCCCATTCCCTGAAGGCAAATCCTTGAGACCAGGAGGCAGAAACCTGTGATATCACACAGGGTGGACATTATACAACAATTACAAAAGAGTGCATGTCAGACACTTTGTGATGAGTTTAAGAGCTAACAAGTGAATCCCAGCAGCAGAAGCATCTCTAAAAGCACCTTAGATAATGAGACAGACAACATTGTATCTGGACATGTCTTGGAGTTGACTACTGTACATTGGCAATTTACCCTAGACTGTTTGTCTGATTGGGCACAGATGAACTCAAATTAAAGCTCAATGTGAGGAAGCTCGTTGTCGAATCTTATTTCTCTTTGAGTGGGAATCACCCTTTTTGGTTCATCCAGCAGGGATGATTTAAATTTGTTCCAACGAGATTGACATTGGTTTTGTCTGCTTTTGCCTATTGCCAGTGTGCTTATCTGATCCGGTACAGAGGGGTACTCCAAGTCTTCACAGTGTGTCTTTTTTGTTGTTGTTAATGGTTCAACTCAGCCCTGGAATAGAGTTTTGCTAGAGTATTTAGGAGAACTAACAATCAAAAAGAAAGAGATTGCCAACTACCACCTTGTTAGCATTTAAGGCAACTTCTGCTGTTGGAGCTCCATGCAAATTGAGCTTTTTGCCTTTGCTCTGCTGATGCCTGCAAATTGTCATCTGGACAGCTTCAGCAATTCAGGTAGAGAATCCTGATTTGATAAACTGCAGATATGTGGCAGATCAAACTGTATATTCCATACATACATACCCCCAGTGTAGCTCAGTGACTTTTTCTGAAGACATGAGAATGGATTGCAACATCTAGGTTTGTCCCCGTCACTTTCCTTGAGTTTTCAGGTCCAAAGTATGAGCCATGGAAATTGGGCTTTAAACTCTGAGTCTCAGGGCTAAAACCTGAAACTTGGCAAACCTAGTTGCTATTATGATCACAATGGCATATTACCTTCCTGTTTCTCAAAAATAACTCAAGTACTTACCATTTTAATTAAGTAATATCACATCTGAATGCTAAAAGCCTCTGACCTGTGATTGAAAACACACTGTCCACCCAACAATTTAGCCTTGCCTAAAATTTCTCAATTCCCACAGTGGGGTAGTGGATAGAGTGATGGACCAGGACTTTGGAGAACAGAGTTCAAATCCCCACTTGGCCTTGGAAACTCACTGGGGGAGTGGAACTGGTTAAACCACTCCTTAAATATCTCACTTACCCTGAAAGACCTATTTGGGTTGCTATAATTCAGTCCCAACTTGATGGCACAGAACACACTCACACACAAATTCACAACAGAGCAAGAATTAGCAGCAGAAGGCACAGAAAGTGCCAGGCCTTGAATGATACAATGCTCCTCGTCCACAATTCAAGGTGGACTCTCTCCATAACTATAACGATGGCTGACCATGAAATGCTTACCATAGTAAGTCACAAGAGCAGATCCACTAAATTCATGGAACTTATGGAGAAGTTCACTTACCAAATCCCGCTGATTCAATGGGCCTACTGTAGTTGTGACTTCCTACACTAAGCCACAGGACTTCAGCCAGTAATTAAAAGTTATAATTACAATTAGAATGGGATATTTGTATTCATCTTCTGGGAGAGATGAATATGAATATCGCCACCACAGGAGGTGGAATGATGAGTCTTCTCCACAGTGCAGGGAGGCAAGGAAGCGGTGGCAGGACTCCTTCCATGATTGGCACGGTATGAATGATGACAGTGCCGCGCACTGCGAGCAGTAAGTGGACTGGCCAGTTCTGGGGGGTGGATTTAAAGGACCTGGCCACCTGTGGTGATGATATTCCGGTAGACAAAAATGAATATCCCATCTCTAGTTACAGTGAGAAAAGCTAGCCCTCATTCAATTGCAAATGGGAATGTAACTGGCTTGTACCTCTGTTGCTAGCAAAAGAAATCAATTAGAGCTGCATGGTTATTTGTAAGGAATTATTTCCAAGCTCTGCACACCAGAAATCTTATAAAACCTGAGGCACTATGCTACATATTCTTTTACCACCCTCCGAATTTATGAGAAGATTCACTCACATCCTTCTTTGTCCTATGCTCTATCAGTTATTTATTTATTTTCAGAAAAAATTTAATTTGTGAAGTTTCTGCCCAGTTGTTACCTTTTAAAATTTGTCATTGAGACTTCTTCATCAGGGGGATAAAAAAAGGCAGAATGTTAGCAAGGGATGAATCTTCTAAATGCCAGCATTTGTGCAGAAAGTGCTCTCATGAAGGGCAAAATGAAGAAACATCTCAACTTACGAAGTTAGTTAGCATAAATATTAAAGAGTGGGTAACAGACAGATGAGCTTATCCAACTCTGAAAAGCAGCCAAGTTGTTCAAATATTCAAATTTTAATTAAGCAAATCTTTTCTAATGCTTATCTTTCATTCTGTTTACATTTTACTTCTGATTAAAATGGAAAAGGTCTTTAAACTATAAATAATCCAACGGAATTGCCAGCTTCTGTGCCTGAATTATACCACCACCTCTAGATCACATGAGGGGTTTCAAGGCACAGAAAACATGGGGCCTGTCTGTTTGGAATTATTATCATGTCATTAATGTATGTGATGTATTTCCTGAGTATGAGAAGACAGGTCCCTGCCTCTCTGACTGCACATATAGCCCAAAAATTCAATACAACAGAAACAACAGAAGAAGGGGAAGGAGTTGAAGACAAGGGGAATCAGAAGCAATGTCTGGCTGAGTTTATTAGTAGAAATAGAATATGTGGCTTTGTTATGTTGAGCCACTGAAACTCAGCGGTTATTCCTGGCTTCATAGAAAAGGGTTTTGAGGAAAAATGGAAGGGAATGTACAAAGCACTGAATCCTTTCTTGAAGTGACATCATGGATGTTTTCTGGAAGGGAAAGGAAAGAAGTGTCTTCTGCTCAAGGATGTGAGGGACTGTGAGCAAATATCTCTCTGCTAAGGCCTGCATTGGTGGGAAAGGTTGTTAAATTAAAAAGTCTGTTTGCATCCTCTGGGTAGTAGAGATGGGTCAGTGTCAGTGTCAGAACCTTTATTAGGCATATACAGAATATCAATTTAACATATACGTCAAAATTAAAATTAGGCAAAATATAAATAAGCTCAGTAGAGATGGGTATGAACTGAATGACAAACTGAAAAAAACTCACAAACTGGGCTGGTTCCTGGTTCGGTTCGTGCATTCGGTTTTGCCAAACTGAAACAAAGCACTATACTTTTTTTCCGTCCGGTGCTCTGCTTCTGCAAAACGGATGGCCCCGCCTCCTTCCCGCTGCTCCCATCACCTCCCTATCTGGTCCAGCCAACTCCACCTCTTCCTTCTCCACCACCATCTTCTTCAGAGACAGAGGACTGGCTTCCCTTCCAGGAGATGGACTTCCTGCCCTTGTGCATGTGCATGCCTATCAGCTGATAGGCATCTGCATGCACAGAGACTGTCAGCTTGGCTTCATTTCTGGGAACCAGGACTGCTGTTTCTGCCCCCACTGGGCATGAACTGAAAACTGAACTGGTTCATGGTTTGGTTTTCTGGTTAGTTTGTGGTGGCTTGTGGTTCGTGGCCAACCACAAATGATGAACTATCATGAACCACCATTTTTAAAGTTCGTGCTTGTCTCTACTGGGTAACCGTAGGTTCTCATATGCTTTCTGCTGAAAGTAGAGCATTTTCTACCAAAGGCTGGCAAAACCCATCATCTCTATGTATTTTTGCCTAAAGATTTTGCTGTGTCTGTTTGCTTCCGAGTTGTTCTGTTTATGAGTCAGTGCAAGAGCATCAGTGGCACTACAGATCTCCAATTCCTTCCCATCTTACTAGTGTAGATCTGCACTTTCATTATGATACCACTAGTATTTATTTATTTATTTATTTATTTATTTATTTATTTATTCAATTTGATATACCACACCTGGGTATATCAAATTGAAATAGGGCAGAATCTATTCTTCTTTACAGGAGCTGGTGGATCATTATTGAGTCACCCGATTAGAAGTTGCCATGTTATTCCATGGCCAGCTGTGGTGGTGTCATGACCGAGCAGCCCCATTGACCACGGTAGGTCAACTCCCCTTCTCTTGTCCTACTGCATCAAAACCTGAGCTCCTTCATGAATGGTTAATCCAGGAGAATGAGCAGCACCTACCATCACAACTGATGCTTTTGGAAAGAATCCATCTTTGTGAAGTATGATAAAACTGGTTTGGGGCCTTGGCACATGGCAGAATGCCTCTCCCAAAAGTGGTTGCCCATCCTACCCATACATCTCAGACTGGGCAGCTGAGGATGCTTACGCCAAGGGAGGCACAGAAGGAGAAAAGAAGGAGCTGTGCTTTCTCAGCAATTACTCCTTTGTTGTGGAACGAACTACCACCTGAAATTCAGTTGGCACTCTCTCTGGAGATCTTCAATAAATCTTTTTAAATGTTCTCATTTCAGCAGGCCATCTAAATTATACCATTGTTAGATGTTCCATTGGTCAGATGGGTGGTGGAGAAGTTGAATAAATAAATATATAAATAAATAAACTAGTCAGACTAACACTTCCCAGATGAACACATGCAGTGGAACTTGGGTACCGATCACAATGTACACATCTGTAAATTGTGCACTGCAGTCTTCAACTGCTGAAACGTATCAAAGCGGTCAATTTGAATAGTGGGGTGGTGGTGGTCTAAAACTATGCAAAAATGACATAGAGTGGAAAGTAGCAGATTGGTCTCTTCCTACAAGAGCCGTTTTGCCTGTGAAGTGGATCACAGAATACCAGCCATGCTAAGATATAGAAGAAAAATAAAGGTTAGGCAGCCCCATCTTGCAGAGAATAAAATTTAATGAAGCAAAGCACAGGTTACTATATGGACAATTATGTTAAGCTAATGGCTATCTGCTACAAAAGCCAATTACTCAAGCTACAATTATACCTGGTTCTAATAGGTCTAAGCTGAAGTAACAGAATTCCTTCTTTCTTTTTGTAACTACTAGCTAACAAGTGTTGGGGGTTGATAACAAGGAAAGTACCACGGGGAGATTAAAAAGTTGTCACGCAGATGAGAGCAGAACTGATGTAACTGGTCATGTGGCAGCATCTTGGCTTGCTATGAGTGGGAGGAAAACTTTAACCTACTGTAAATGAAACAATTTTTTTTTTGTTCAGAGGAGCACGACGAGGATGATCAGTGTGCTGGAAACCAAGCCCTATGAGGAAAGACTGAAAGAATTGGGCATGTTTAGCCTTGAGAAAAGAAGGTTGAGGGGAGATCAGATAGCACATTTTAAAGACTTGACAGGCAGTCCTACAGAGGAGGGGCAGGATCTGTTCTCGATCATCCCAGAGTGCAGGATATATAAGATGGGCTTCAAGTTACAGGAAGCCAGATTTAGGCTGGATATCAGGAAAAAAACATCTTAACTGTTAGAGCACTAAGACAATGGAACCCATGACCTTGGGAGTTTGGACTCAATGGCCTTATAGGCCCCTTCCAACCCCATTATTCTATAATGCTATAATTTTTCAGAGACATGAGCAAGAAAAAAAAATTAAGCAAAGGACTTGACCAAGGACTTTTATTTTTTAAAGCAAGCATTTTATTCTGCATTTTATTTGTGTTTTTAATATTGTTCTTATGCTGAGTTTTAATATACTTGTTTAATGCTTTTTAAATATTGTAATAATTCATTATTTGGCTTTTAGCTTTGTTCTTCTAATACTGCAAGCCACTTTGGATCCTTTAAGAGAAAGGCGGCATGTAAATATTTTAAATAATAATTAATAAATAAATTGTGGTGGGCATATCGTCAACAAATAAAAACAGCTGATTTTCCGAGTCAGGAAGATTAAACCTTTTCTCTCCCTACCCCCACCTTTACCATGTTTCTCATTTTGTTTTACACCTTGATTTGTGAAGTTTCTTCTAATCTAATTGTTCTGGAAGTGCTGAATGCTCCCTTCCTCAGATTTATGAACTATTTCTCGTCAACACATCCCTGGAGCTTGAACGCAAGACAGCTGGCTGAATAAAGGCAAATAATGCCATGCAAGTATAACTGACAGGTTGGAATTGCTGGAACCACACTGATATTGATACACTGAGACAGTGGTTGTTGAAGTGCTGGGTAGAGAGAGGAGAACTCATGAGTGAAACTATATCTACATGTACAACAAGCCAGCTGAAATCAGGGCAACATGTTTCTTACACGTCGCTCAACTAGGAGCATTTCTCTTTGTTCATGCCACCGGAAACAAGAGTACATCAAGGTAGTGGTCTTCTTAAAAGTGGGATTAAATTTGACTGGCAGAATTGCTCATATACTACCCTGTTTTCCCGAAAATAAGACCTAACCTGAAAATAAGCCCTAGCATGATTTTTCAGGATGCTCGTAATATAAGGTAAAAAGGTAAAGGTTCCCCTTGACAATTTGTCCAGTCGTGTCTGACTCTAGGCGGCGGTGCTCATCTCCGTTTCCAACCCATAGAGCTAGCGTTTGTCCGCAGACAATTCTCCGTGGTCACGTGACCAGCGTGACTAGACACGGAACACCGTTTTACCTTCCCACCGAGGTGGTACCTATTTATCTACTTGCATTTTTGCATTTTGCATGCTTTCGAACTGCTAGGTTGGCGGGAGCTGGGACAAGCGACGGGGGCTCACTCCGTCGCGTGGATTCGATCTTACGACTGCAGGTCTTCTGACCTTGCAGCACAGAGGCTTCAGCGGTTTAACCCGCAGCGCCACCATGTCCCTCGTAATATAAGCCCTACCCCAAAAATAAGCCCCAGTTAAGTGAAACCCCACCTTCCACCATTGTGCAGCAACCAGAAGACTATATGACGGTAAAATAAAACATCCCCTGAAAATAAGCCCTAATGCATTTTTGGGAGCAAAAATTAATATAAGACCCTGTCTTATTTTCGGGGAAACATGGTAAGAAGGTGAAAGGCCCACAGGCAAAGATTTTCAAACATAAACTTCTCACTTTTTCTTCTTCTTTTTTTGCACCTGACCACAGACCATGCTCACTGCTCCTCCTTGGATTTGAGTTCTGAACGGTCGAACGTTAAGAGCCACTAATTCAGCACACCCCGGCTCGAATCGTTTCGTTAAGAAGAAGAATAAGTCGCACAATGGAAGCCCGCTGGAATCCAGGGGGATTTCGCAAGTCAACTCCTTCATAAGTTGCATTGATTCAAATTGGCCATCTGGGAGCTTTCCAGCATCTCGGGTAGAGTTTATTTATTTATTTAATTTATTTATTTGTCTTATTTATAAGCCCCAGCTTTCACCCGAAAAGGGGACCCAAGGTAGCTCCCAATGTTAAAAAAATCGAATTGAGAACACACTAAGATATACATTAAGAACAATTCAACCATAAAACTGATTAAAATAAAATTGAATAATTAAACACAGGTAAAACATTAAAAACTATCTTAACCAAAAAATGGCCTTCACGGACTCAGTCATGATTGTTAAAAGCCTTCCTGAAAAGGTGAGTCTTCAGCTGTGGGCAGAAAGATAAGAGAGGAGGCCAACCTGAGCATTTCATGACCCAGGGGCAGACACTGAGAAGGCCCTGTCTCATGTCCCCATCAGCTGTGACTGCGCTGGCAACAGGACTGAGAGGAGGGCCTCCTCTGATGATCTTAAGCACCAAGAACATTCATATGGAGAGATACAGTCCTTCAGGTAGCCTGGATCCAAGCCTTATAGGGTTTTTTTACCTGCTGTCAGATCTTTGTGACTGAATATACAATGGACTGAATCTTGGTCCGTCCCTGCTCCTCCTCCTTCTCGTCCCTCACCTTCCAGAGATTTGACACTGTCATGGGTATTCTGATTTTGGGTTTTCTTATCTATTTAAAAAAAAATGGGCAAAGGCCTTCAGAGATGTTTAAGGATCAGACTATAACCACTGAAGGGAGACTGAAATTGCTCAGATCATCCATTCTGGAGTCTTCATCAGCAGGTTCAGCACCATCCAAAAAAAATTATGTAATGTGTCATAAATTATATAGCAGTAGTTCCCAATCTTGGGTCCCCAAATGTTTTTTGGACTAAAACTCAAAGAAGCCTTCACCACTAGCTGTGTTGGCCAGAATTTCTGGGAGTTGTAGTCCAAGAACATCTGGGGACCCAAGGCTGGGAAGCATTGATATATAGGTTCTAAAGAGTTGGGTTTATGCTGTGGTTGCCCATAATATAGTTGAATGCTCACACATCTGTGTGTTGTGCTTGCCCACAACATAGCCACACTAAAGGCTCACACAGCTCACACAACTATAATTTATAACCACATCAATGCTGAAATTATGAGATGAATAGTTATGTCCTTAATACAATGGGTAAGAACCACTCTTCTTCAACTCCCCATACTTTTTACCCAAATCAGTTATCTTTTTTTAATAGTTAAAAAGAAGGAAAAGAAGGTAACTATGGGATTCCCATGAATTGTAAAGAAACCTTCCTCCCCTTTGTGACCCTCTCCTCCCACTTTGAAATTCAGACACTAATCATAAGAGAGCAAATCATCCTGAAATACTTATCTCTGAGGTTCACCACAACTCCAGGCTTCCATGAAGGTTGAGTTTTGCAGAACCCAGGGAGGTGTTTTGTTTTTTGTGTGTTTTTTTGTTAAGTAAACAAGCACTCCTTTGCCAAAAGCCCCCAACACTTAATAATAAATACAATCCAAGTACATTGAAATGTTATTAAATCATACAGAATACTCAAAGGCAAAGAACTCTGCTATCATTTCCACTCTTGCAAAATTCAAATATTTCACACACACATATAATACTACACGTACACACATGCACGCACCTCATACAATGGATTCCTATTTTGTAACAAGCTGGAAGGCATCTAGAACTGCAGACAGAATGAGATTACATAAACTGTGTCTCTGCCTTCAGCCAGGCAAGTGGAGGGGATATTACTGTAAGTGGTTATTCTAGACACGTTGTTTATTAGTGACTGTCCTCGTAGCATTCATTTAGAGAGCACACATAGGTAGGAATACTTATTCTTGCCTCCTCCCTCGCAAAGTTTCACTAACAGCATCAAAGGAAGCAAATCAAGAACCAGAGAGTTCAAGATGACTTCAAGCAGTACCGAGGGAAGGTTAATTACTGGATACATTTTCTAGCACTACTTTTGTTTTCTTTCTTTGCCAACCCTCTCCATTCTGAGTGTGCTACAATGAGACATAGACAATATTGTTCGTAAACTGAGGTAATGCAGATGTTGCAGAACTTTGAGTTCTGTTTTCAAGAGATGGTGGTCTCAAGGTATCTCCTTTGACTACAGTAGGATGCCCGTATCCATGGGATCAGTATCCACAGTTTCACCTATCTGTAGTCTAAAAATATTAAAAGAAAAAAAAATCCATAAAATAATTATTTTCACGTGAATTACCAGAACTGGCCACTAGAGGGGATCAGAAACTGTGTCATGAATCCTAGTTGTTGAAGAATACATACCATAGTCTCTGGAGCCTTCTAGTGGCCAGTTCTGGTAATGCACGTGAAAAAAATCTCTCCCCCCACCCCCCCCATGCTATGTATACTATTTGTCATTTTCTGTGGTTTTCAGCATCCATGTGGGTGTGGGCTTGAAACCAATCCTTTACAGATATGGAGATCTTACTGTATTTGACAAGCAAGCCAACACAATGGATTATCAGTAACGTGTTCAACTGAAATTCAGTTACAAAAGTAATCTATTTCAGTAGAGGCAAAGGACAGCTTATTAGTTAGAGGAGAGAAAAGTCAGTAAGATATGTGAAGTGCAAAGCTCTGTGAGCCTAGTCAAATCATGATCTTTTGAGATCAGCAAGACTGATTAGTAAAATAAGGACTAGAACTGGGACTGAATCTGAGTAAAGACTTGTAATTTATATGACTGTTGTGAGTAGGGCTGGATTAAGACTTGCTGTCTGAAATCCCATTTGTGGAGCTCCACCATCTAAGTCTGATGGCATCATCTGCTGCTGTGATTTTTTGGATATAAAAAAGGTCTCATTGTCCTCTGCTCCCAGAAGGCACGGAGCCTCCCAGATAATCCTTTTCATCATGGAAGGTGGGGTTTTAAATATTTTATTTCTGAAAATAGTAGCAGCTGTGAGTTTGAAAATCAAAGACTCTCCATCACCAAGAATCCTCCAGCTGTTGGGTTCTCCACAATAAAGAGGATTCCACAGGAACTTCTGAACCTTTGAGGGGAGAATTGGATATATCGGTGGAAGTGGCTCTGACACTAATCAATTTAATCCATACTTTGCAGGAGCTGACCAAAGCGCTGGACTCTATCCCCAAAATACATCCAGAAGAGTGGGCAGTGATCTAAAGTTCAGTCTGAAACCCAGAGTGGATTTCCTGCTCGGCAACATCATAGTCGCTAATCTTCACTGCTCTCTGTAGCAGTTGCTGAAAGACCATGGCTGTTGCACCTCAAAAGAACTGGAGTTATGCCTTATTACATTACACTCATAATGCAACTTAGATCTTTTTTAAATTTATGACAAACAAAACAGGGATTAATTGCAAGCAAATAGTTACTCCAAGCTCAGAAGTGAGCCATATGTTAGACAGAACTCGTTGGTTCAGTCTTCCATCCAAGCACTTGTGCTCAAAGCGACTTCATTCCCATTAAGGCAGAATCAATAAATTATAGTTGTATTTCTTGATATTACAGCTAAAGCCATGTAGGTTGCACAGCCCTTGGCAGGAATCGGAGGATTCTCAGCAAAATGGTTTTCACCACTTGGAGTCATTTAGTCCATCTCCCTGTAAGTCTGAGCAGACTCAACCTTTGCTACCAGCTCATTATAGCAGCCAGCTGGCTTCTGCTGGTGTCTAAACTGAAAAGAGAAAGTTAGAGCATCTGCTCCAGATGTTGCTGAATAAGAGGTTCATTCCCATATACTCAGCTCCCATCAAATGGTATTTGTTTATTCCAGTGCAAATTGGCCTGACCTGAACTCAGAACAGAGGAAAATGAAAATGACAAAGCTGTGTTTATTTTTTCCCAGTTTTTTTTTCCAAAACAGACACAAGTTCATGTAAAACTGTTCAGCCTTCTGGATTTACCAGATGATTGCATTTGGGGTGTAAGTAATGGGGTGGGGGTGGGGAGAAAATTGTTAATCATTGGCAATTTCCAATGCCATTTGCTTTCCTGGAATTGAGAAATGTAACTTATTCTCAGTCCCATGCTCATCTCCTGTTGTGGGAGGGTCTGAAAATATTACAAGTAGAAGGTTGTGGAATCTTATATTTGGGGAAGGAGAGATCCAGATCCACCACTTGAGCAGACATTTTGCTCTCTTAATCATGCCCCTAATAATAATACAGTAGGACTACAGTATCCATGGGGGGGGGGTCAGTTCTAAGCCCTCCTGCAGATGCTGGAAATTGTGAATAAATAAAGATAAAGAACTAAAAAGAAACAAATCTAAGGATAGGAAGGAAGGAAGGAAGGAAGGAAGGAAGGAAGGAAGGAAGGAAGGAAGGAAGGAAGGAAGGAAGGAAGGAAGGAAGGAAGGAAGGAAGGAAGGAAGGGATAACCCAAACATTAACATAGTTGTACACAGAGTTTCAAGAATGGATGAATAAACCTGCCCAATTTAACTGTTACTTATTATTTTGTTTAATAAATAACATTATTAATCATGAGTGAGGTTCACTAGGAAAAGTAACATGAATAGAAAACAATAGGGAGGAACACGGGAAAAACTTTCAAATAGCTTTCATTTCAGCATCTTTTAGATAGCTCTTTCTCGGGATTGAGTTCTTTGGGATAGAGTTTTTTCTTTCATTTCAGTTTCTCCAACCTGTTTTCTGGTGCTACGCCAATCAAGCCTTCCAAAACCCTCAGAACAAGTCCAAGAAAAGCAGGGAGAAGACATCAGATCATGATCTATTCAGAAAGTGGGCAACAACACAGCACATGGGAAAGAACAATCAATCATTTGTAAACCCGTGCAAGCAGTAAGAGTACTTTAAAGTCCACATTTATTATCTCATCACCGTCCTCGTCAATTCATCAGCAGGAAACAGGACAGATGAGGAAGAGAAACTTAACTGCATAGGTAGTCACTAAGGAAAATATAATTACCCCTCCTCCCAACCTAAATGATGAGGTTTGGGGAGACAGGTTTGGGTAGTTTCAATAGCTTCAGTCCAGTAATACAGGTGGTAGTCCACCAGGTGAAGAGCAGTCAGGCAGGTACTCCAGGCAAAAATGAAGGAAATGGGGGGGGGGGAATCCCTCTAAAAATCAATAAAATAAAAGATTTTAAAAGGGGGGGAGCGGGCAGTAAGAAGTATGAAATATATAAGAAATACCTAAGTTTCATTAACTTGTATTTGAGAGGCTATCTATTGTGAAGCCACAAAAGACTTGGAAAACAAAAGATAGGGTGCCTTTCGTGCTTTCCACTAGAGATGGGCGTGAATCGCTGGTTCGGCAGTTCGGTGCAGTTCGTTTCCCAGCTGAACTATCTGATTTGTAGTTTGGCACCTCACCCCTTCCAGCGAGTGCCCATTTGGTGGCAGCACCCATCCTGCCTCCTCCGGGAGTTGCAGCTGAGAGGGCGCCGCCAAAGGGAGCGGGGCACCAAACCGCGGATCAGCTCTTCAGCACGGAAACAAACTGAACCAGTGATTCGTGGTTATCTCTGCTTGAGACCATTCAGGTTAGCCAGGGTGTTCTGTCTTTAATAAACATGGATTGTGTTCAGTATCGAGGCCAATCACTCAAACTCTGTCCATTCTGAACATGAAGATATTTGCCAATTTGGGGGAAATTGTGATAAAAATGAACGAAACGGAGATTCTTCCCCACCCCTAAATAGGAGTCCCGTAGCTAAAAAACAGTGCCTTGAAGAAGCTTGGAGAATTCCTCCTTCTCCTTTGCTAATGCCCTTATCTTCTTAAATCCATTAGTAACTGACCTATGGTGAATCAATTGGAGACACTATTAAAGTAACTGAAGCAGGTCTGTGTTCGGGGGATGCTGGAAGATGATTTACGTGAATCTACTCAAAATCAATTGAGTCAAGTCTTTGGGGAAATCAGCTGAAGTTATTTTCCTACTAGACTACATAAAAGAAGTGGACGGTGGGGAATAGCATGGTTCATTATGCAACCCCGATCAGAGACATTAGCTTTGTCCTGTGATAGAGATGTCTCCATGCAGTTATAAAACAAAGTATCTCCAGGTATGTTCATGGATGCCAGAAAAGGAGTCATTCCTTAGGAAGCTGTTGTTCCAGCAGACCATCCAACTGGAGAACCTCAGCTGAGAAGGTTGGTGCCACACACCAGAATTGTCCCTCTTCTGGCCTTGAGTTGCCTCTACTTTGGAGGAAGGGGACAAGGTAACCTCAAAATCATAGAATTGTTGTAGGGTTGGAAGGGGTCTTGGAGGTCTTCTAGTCCAGCCCCCTGCCCAAGGCAGGAGACCTCATACCACCTTTCCCTTTCAACCTCTAGGTACTGGATACTGTGCTTCTCAACTATCCAGAAGAGGACTACTGAGTACTGGATCCTCCAGCTTGTGAAAACAGATTTAGAAAAACACGGAGGACTGAAGAGGGTAAGGAGAATTATTGAAACTTCTGATACATGTACTCAATTCTTTAACTTTATAGTAACGACTTGGGTCCAAGCTATCTCAAGGACTGCATCTCCATTTATGAACCTGCTCAAGTGTTAAGATCATCAGGAGAGGCCATTTCCTTAGTCCCACCACCTTCACAGGTGTGCTTGGTGGGTACACAGGAGAGGCTGTTCTCTGTTGTTGTTCCTAGACTCTGGAACTCCCTGCCACAAGAGGCCAGGCTGGCTCCATCTTTGCTGTCCTTCCACAAGCAGGTAAAGACCTTTCTCCTCAGGTAACCTTTCCCTCAGTGACTGGCTGCCTGAGTGGGGGTTTTTAATGGATGGTTGTGCCTTACTGCTTTGAATGTGTTTTTGGTATTGCTCTTGTTAACCGTCTTTTAGTGTGACATTTGTTTGATCCTTTTTAGTATGTGTATACTTACTGTTTTTAATATTGTGTCTTGATCATGCAAGCTACCTTGGGTCCTTCTTAAGGAAAAAAGTAGGGTAAAAATGTTTAAAATAAATAATAAATAAATAATAACATTATTCCCGAAATCATTGACTAAAAACATTCTTTTCCTGCTAACTAGAAGGTTAACATTTAACACAAGCAAATGTGCTTAGCTTCACCTGGCTTATTAAAGCACAAGCCCTTCCCCCACTCTAGTTCCTTCTCTCTTTCCCATCCCCACAATTTTTTTCCTTAAGTTCTGGCCTGTCTCATTCCACCCAATATTCATTCAGCTTTTACTTGGAGTAGAAACCTATTCATTCCACTCTGTGCCCCAGGGTTTACTTTTCCTTCTGCTTTTGTCCCAAGGCTATGCTCCCATGGTAGCCTATTTCTCTGCCTCCACTCTAGTACTCATGCTGTTACTCACTTTGGTACTCACATCCACTCATGCTGTAATGCAGATCCCCATGTAGAATTTTTGAGATATCAATTTCACAACCATACCCATCCACTTATTACAGCTGAAAGAACAGTATTTTCAGCCCATATTGTTTGCTTGTTGTGTCGGAGTGCATCATCGTCCAAACCAACATAATGGTTACAGTGCTCATTTTTGTAAGATAAAGGAAAGAGAATTAATGGAAGCTGAGTGGACAAAGGATGAATAATTTAGTTCATCCTGAAGGAAAGGATCTCGTCACCAGCATTATAGTGGCACATTTAACAGAAGAGATCACCAAACTCATGGAGCTTGGGGGAAATTAAAAGTTTAAGAAACCCAGATTTGACCAAAACTTGGTGGACCATAGATAAGTTACTAGACAGGAAGGACCTCATAATTGAAGTTTATCTCCCAAGCTTTACAGAAGAGACTTGGAATGTGAAAGACAGCAGTCCCTATCATTCTCACCATGTCCTTATATTTTTCATGATCTAATCTACTTTGTCATTTAAATTGAGTTTCAGGAGAAACATCTTACCTCTTACAGTTTCAGATATCTTTCAGAACAAACAAATGTTTGGTTTTAACTCATAAGAAGTACTAGATTTTTTTAATATATATATATGCACACCACTCTTCATGCACCTCTGTAGGAAAATGTAATCTAGAAGGAGGTAGTAAAAGGTTTTTTTTTCCCTTCCTAACCAGACTTGACCCATTGAATAAAAAGGATTGTCATAAGTGGAGACTCGCCAAGTTTCCATGGGTTCACTGGATATACTTGAGTTAGGATTAGCAAATGGATTTAGACTTCTGTCAGTCCTCAGGTTCTCCTGGATCAAGCTGTTTAAAATCTGTAACGCTAACAATAACAACAACAACATCAATAATAACAATAACAATAATTTTAGAACTGGAGTAGACATGAGGGTGAATAAAAAAAACGAATCAGGAGGATATTTGTGAAATATCACTGATTTGTGGGATATTCATCCCTTTGTATTTGTCAGGTCCGGAGACCCTGATGAATACAAAGGGACAAATATTTATCCATTTTTATTTGTCCCTTCTTGCAGGCTGGCTGCAGATTGGAAACAGGGTTTGCTTTCCTGCAGCCAGCTTGCTTGTCAATGTCCGACTGATCAGCTGATGATCGGGTCATTGACAAGCAATGACATTTTGGTGCTTCATCACTTCGTCCATTCATCAACTTTGACTAATGATGAATCCCGATGAAGCACCATTTTTCTGATTTGTCCCCATGTCTAAACTGGAGAGCTGGGAGGTACTCCATGGATCATTGAATCCAGCTCCTATCAAGGAGGCACAGTGGGGAATTGAACTCCCAGCCCCTGGCTCTGCAGCCAGAGACCTAAACTATCCAGCAGTAAGCTATCCAGCAATAAGGACGTAGAATTTTTATATGTGACTTAACAAGTCTTGTTCATTCAGTGAGACTACTATTGTTGGGATTAACAATTGCATTTAGCCCATTATAATTAGGGAAAATTCTATATTTTTTTAGGGTTAAAAACACAACAATCTTATCCTTTCCTCTTCATTTTTCCAGTTTATCGCTCATCTTTGCACCCAGCATGCACCTAGTAATTTAGGAAGAGGGTCACGATCTGTATGTCTAAGCAAGGTAATAACTTTTCTGCCTCTTCCAATTATATGCC
The DNA here is from genome assembly GCA_037013535.1 of Intellagama lesueurii. Classification (NCBI taxonomy): domain Eukaryota; kingdom Metazoa; phylum Chordata; class Lepidosauria; order Squamata; family Agamidae; genus Intellagama; species Intellagama lesueurii. The sequence continues at coordinate 5,214,226 of JBAJHW010000010.1, read as the reverse complement.
GCGCTGTCATTTCAGGCCTAGAGTTGGTTATTTTGCTTTGTTTTCCCACAATACAAGAGAGGAGGTGTATTGTGATTAACCTAACGGGCCACTGGCTATTGTCCTCCAGAAGAGAAAGGCAGAGCTGTGTAGCAAGGAGAGAATAATTAAATGAAATGATAAAGAATTCCACTGGAAATATTGTCTGTACTTGTACTTTGCCCCAAACATTATGACAATGGGGGTGGGTGTGCAAGAATACATTTCTATTTCTTCTGCTTTTGCTTTTGAGATCAGAAAAAAAGCTTCAAAAACTGGCTGACACAAGACTGCTAAAATGGCATAAGCAGTCTGAAAAGAAAATAGGTCTAGCCATGGTATGGAGCAAAATAGTGGATAACAAGCAAAATTCCAGTAAAAACACAATTCAAAAAGATATTGCAGAACAGGATGGCCCTGAGGAAATTACTATAGTCAGGGAAGGAGAGGAGCTTGGCATTTTTTGTAATTAAGTGGCTAGCAAACAGAAAGCTAGAGATTATATTTTCACGGGGCAAGGGAGATAATTGTACAATTCTTGTCCTTAGGAGATGCATGAAGATTCAGCACTTCTAGAATAGGCCCTGTTTCTGGAATCGTTGCAGAGTTTTTAATATCTGGCTAAATTCCTCTAGCTGCTCAGCAGAAGTGCAGGGATTCACAGAGCAGAATTAGCTTCAAGTTTCCCCAAGTAGACCACCCCTTTTCCTCATTAACTAGCACTAAATAGTCTCAGTAATTCACTCTGAGACATTTGAAGGAGAAAGAATAAAAAGTTTCATTTACTTACAGTTGAACAGATCTACAGCAAACTGAGCAAAGAGGGTTGATGGACTTTAAGCAACAGGCCTCAACAGACTGACTGCTTTCAAAAGACTACTTTGAGGAAAGTGCTCTTAGCAGAGGCACATAGCTCTCTGAATTCAGAGTCAGGAGGGAATGATGGTTACTGGTTATAGATTGACAGTCACCACAGTCCAGGAAGGGTCGCTCCCAGCCACACCTACTAGAGGCAGCATCAGAGGTTGCAATAACTGCAGGAGGAATCTCCCCAGAGAATTTGCCTTTTCTAGCTATCTTGTCTTACAGCAGTGGTTCAACCTTGGGCAATCCAGGTGTTCTTGGACTACAACTCCCAGAAACCCAGGCCAACATAGTTGGCAGTGAAGGCTTCTGGGAATTGCAGTCCAAAACCCCCTGGGTTACTCAAGGTTGGAATCACTGCCTTAAAGGTCTCTCATAATCAGAAACCCTAATCTGTAGCTTACTTAGTTCACATGTAAATCAGGTAGTGATCTGTATGTGGTCTTCTCAGGTCTAAGGCATTGTGATTCTTGGTTCTCTCCACACTGGGCCTAACTATGCATTTAAATTGGAAAAGGAATTCGAAGAAGCAATTCTTTTTAGCCCTTCTTTTAAATGATAAAAGTCTATAAAAAGCCATCCTGTACAACACATTATCTTTAATATGCAGCATGTTAAGAGAGATGGCTTCCCTATGCTTCATAACATTATCCTTCAGAGCGGGACGTAGAATTTCTGAATTTTGCTGAATTACATTGTCGGTGAAGGATGTCTTGAGCGGCAGAGACGTAGATCTTGATAAATGAAGCAAGGCAGTCATTAGCAGAATGTTTCTTTCCCCCATTGTGAGAGAAATATGAAATAAGAGCATTTAACGAATGTGAAATTATTCAGCAGTGGGGGGAAGGTTTAATTGAGCCTTGTGCCAGTCAGCTAGAAATTGCTGCTTCACACATTACATCTCCCTTGTTAAAATTATTTAATCTGATACAAAAATAATTCCAAACTTCCTGTGGGCTTTACAGTCTAGTTTTCCATTAAGGGGGACAATAGCTTCACCAAATTACAGTCTCCATAGAAATCACCACAATCAACCCCCAAATTAACCCCAATATATTTGTTCCACTGCTTTCGAATCCTAAACTTAAAAGTGTGGCTGAAATTCTGGAGTGAATTTATTGAAGTTTTTACAACCTCGCATGCTGCCTTTAGTAGGTGTGGCTGGGAGGGACCTTTCTGGGCTGGGGTGACTGTCAATCTATGCAGCACTAACTTATTGTTCCTTTCCTTCCTCTAAATTCAGAAAGAGACCCACCTCTCTCCTGTTGAGCTCTTTCCCTCTCTATAGTCTGTTGGAATCAGTGAGTCTGCTGAGGCCTCTTGCTGCAAATCAATCAGCCATATTTTTCAGTTTGAGGCTTGATCTGTTCTATCATAAGTAATGAAACTTTTTATTCTTTCTTTCACTAATATCTCAGAGAGAGTTATTGAGACTGTTAGTGCCAGTTGATAAGAAAAAAAGGGGTGAACTAAATTGGGGAGCTTGAAGCTATTCTGCTCTGTGAACCCCTGCACTTCTGCTACACAGCTACAGGAATTTAACCAAAAATACAAAAATCTGCAACAGAATTGTCTTGATCTGTATGAGATTCAGATGGAAGAGGCATGTCCAGATTTGATTCTGGGACAACCAAATTTACAAATTAATTTGGATCTGGGCCACCAATAGCTTGAGTGTATTTCAAGTTCAAGTTCAAGTTTATTAGATTTAATAGCCCATAGGCCATACTAGTGTACTAGGTTTTCCTGAAGCAAATAAATAAATAACCATGGTTAATAAGTAAACTCCTGAAACTATCTAAAATTCAACACTTTCATGCCCCTCTTTAGAGTACCAGATCTCCAGATTTCACACACAGCAGTGCAAATCCCAAATATGTGATAGCTGTTTTGTTTCATTTTGTTTCAATACATTGATTTTTTTATATTTAAAGATCAGTTCAGATTAAAAATGGACTATACGTATTCAATATCCCTGGGGATACGGATATGAATAGCAGCACCACAGGTGCCATGGAGGCCCATTCCCTCCCCCCAGAATCAGCCAGTCCACTCATCACTCTTTGTTTGTTGTGGATGTGCACATTAAATTATCTACTTCTCTTTTGAAAATTAAATAACCATTAGTAGTGATCAGCATGAACCACCGGTTCAGCAATTTGTGCCAGTTTGGTGGATGTCCGAACAGGTGTTCCACAGTTTGGCACCCCACTCCCTCTGGTGGGTGCCCACTCAGATGTGGTGCCCAGAGGAGCTGGGGAAGGGAAGATGGGGTGCTGCTTCTGAGTGGGTGCCCGCTGGATGGGGCAGGACAGCTGTCCACCGAACTGGCATGAATCACCAAACTGGTGGTTTGTGCCCATCTCTCACAGTGGAACGGACTCTGTGTGCTCCTGCAACAACTAAAAAAAAAATGATATTGCAACATTCTTAGGATGAATGTTAACCTTCTGTTATTGACTGGATTGAGATTCTTACAATTTTTTCAACTTTACGTGCTTGGTTGTTTTGTCTGGGATGTTTTTATTTGGTTTCTATACTTCCTTAAATGATTTCAGCATAATAACAAAGAAAGAATATATGTATAGGAGTTGACCATTCCACCTGTGTGGCCTTGAATCCTGTCTGCAGCCATCCCATAGGTGTCACCACTATCTGTATGGAACAGCCCAAAAGACATTAAGAATTGTGTGGCAGTTTTAAGCTGATAAAAATAATATAGTGTGAGCTTTCCTGGACACTTGCACATCTTCGGATACAAAGAATTCACTCATGAAATTTCCAGGTACTTATATAATATCTACAGTTAGGGGTAGGATGTAGAAAAAGGACAGAGAGTCTGAATGCAGAGATAATGGGCTGTACACACAATTAAAGCTTGAAGACTTTCCCGAGGGAAGAGGGTTGCTCATCCATTAAGCTTGTGTGTTATTCATCTTTCCCTGGTTTCTCTTTTACTGAAGGTTGAACATCATTATGGATGGACATCAACATGCTGTGCTAGATCTGTTCATCTTGAAGGTGCCACACAACACATTATGATTTTCCTGCAACAGACTCAGACAGCTACCACTGTGAAAATGAAAACTATTTTTTTCTGCAATATACCAAGATCCAGGTCTATAGAGCCTGTGTCCTGAGTACACTCCTGTACTGCAGTGAGTCCTGGACCCTTTGTACATGGCAGGAAAGGAGGTTGAACATGTTCCATATGCGTTGTCTCTGACACATTTTTGGTATCACCTGGCAGGACAAAGTTCCAAATAGAGTAGTCCTAGAACGAGCTGGAATTTTTAGCATGTACACATTACTGAAACAGCGATGTCTACGTTGGCTTGGGCATGTCGTGAGAATGGCTGATGGTTGGATTCCGAAAGATCTCCTGTATGGAGAATTAGTGCAGGGAAATCGCCCCAGAGGGAGACCACAGCTGCGATACGAGGATATCTGCAAGTGGGATCTGAAGGCCTTAAGAATGGACCTCAACAGATGGGAAACATTGACATCTGAGCATTCAGCCTGGAGGCAGGCGGTGCAGCATGGCCTCTCCCATTTTGAAGAGACACTTGTCCAGCAGGCCGAGGCAAAGAGGCAGTCCCCAAACCAGCAAAATCAGGGAGCTGGACAGGAGACAGACTGTATTTGTCCTCAGCGTGGAAGGGATTGCCACTCTCGAATTGGCCTTCTCAGCCACACTAGACGCTGTTCAAAGTCCTCTATTCAGAGCACGTTACCATAGTCTCTCGAGACTGAAGGATGCCTACACTACAGTAGGACCCCCATACCATAATACACATACAGTATTCTGTAATATACATACAGTAGGGCCCCCATATATGTGGGATCAATATCCTCGATTTCACTTATCCGTGATTTGAAAATATTAAAAATATTAAAAGAAAAAAACTAGAAATTCTCATTTTCACAATGTATTTACCAGTACTGGTCACTAGAGGGAACCAGAGACCACACTATGTATTCTTGCTATTGGAATACATAGCATGGTCTCTGGCTCCCTTTAGTGGCCAGTTCTAGCAATACATTGTGAAAATACTTTTTTTCTGGATTTTTAAAATCTTTTACCATGCTATGTACAGTGTTTGCTATTATCCACGGTTTTAAGTATCTGTGGGGGAGTTTGGAACTGATTCCCCATGGTTATAGGAACCCTAGTGTAATTAAGAAAGTAAAGAAAAGGAAAAGGAAAGGGGTGAGGATTTATTTCTATCCAGATGTCTATCTATCAGTGGAGAAAGAAAAAGAAAAGCACACACATTTTGGAAGAAGTCACTTAGGATGCTCAAGGATCTCATGCTCTTAAGACCTTTTGAGGCTCTCCTAACTAAATTTTCAAATGGCCATTTTATGTTCATTTGCACCTTGTTCTTGATTATCCTTGACATAAAATTAACACTTCTACATCTTGTATATTCATTTCTATGGTGTATTTGCAGATTGTGATGTATGCCTAAACAAATTAACAGAGTGAGAAGTTCTTTACATGATCTGTAACACTGCTAAGCTCAGTCAAAAGCATGTGAAGTCCTTAAGTCCTCATAGGTGACTCTGGAAACAAAGTGAGAGATCATTAATAAGATTGCCCCACCTGAAACAAACAGTCTGCCTTAATTAGCAAAACCCCATCTGTCTGGAACAGAATGCACAAGGTCAGGAGTGTTCTGAAAGCTTAATTCTGGAGTACACCGAACATCAAGGCTGAACAAGATAATTGCAAAGGTGGGTGCTTGCCAGTGCAGTTAATTAAACATGTTACTGTCCAGCCCAAACAAAACTCAAGACTTTTATGACTGTTCATTTTTGAGGGGTTTTTTTGTGTGTGTTTGTATTTCAAGGCTGCACAAAACACGATCATGGCAGTGATTATAAAGGTTTTAGGCTAATATTTATAACCTGTGTCACGCCCTTTTAAGAGACCTAGAAAGAAAATTTCTGTGGAGTTAAATGGACTTCTCCTGAACAATTTTACAAACTTTCTTCAGGTTTGCTGCACCCCATGTCCCAGTCCACTTGTCTTCTAATACTTTTTTTTATAGAAACTGTTGTATGTTGGCTCCTTTACTGTTTGGTGTTACCACAGCTTTCAGTTTCCTCCACGGGTTGCCATCATTTTCCCAAGACCATCTTCTTCTTTTTCTGGTGAGAAACAGATCTGCAATGGTACCACAATATGTGTGTGTGTGTGTGTGTGTGTGAGAGAGAGAGAGAGAGAGAGAGAGAGAGAGAGACTCAAAGAAAAATTAAGTTGAACAGCCGTTAGCTACAGAAGAAATTCAAAAGTAGTTGAGATGTCAATGTGGCAGAGAGAAAAAAGAGAACAAAGGAATTAAAAAGTTGAAGGTTATTGGAGAGTCAAGATGAGGAAATAATAAAAACTCGCTAAAAAGCCTGTCTAAGAATGTGTGATTGTAATAAGAATGGTCTGTCCTCTTTTTTTTTCTATAAACAGACTAACTGTGCATACACAGGAGAATGAGAATGGTTGTTTACAAAAATAAATATATTATTTTATAAAGAAAGACTTACCCTCTGTTCCACTTTGAAACACTTGGACATCTTTTGCTGTCAGCCTAGGGTTGTAGTAATAGCTGTAATCTTCAATACACAATCTACTCTGAAATGTTATTTAGAGAGACCTTCTCACAAATGGTATTTGTCAGAAGGTCTGCTGGTATAGAGCTTCTTCTCCATTTGATTCTCATGACCACCTTGTGGGGGAACTCCAGTGTGGCAGAATGAAAGTTACTCAAGAAAGAGTTCAGTATGGACTTCACATTAAGTGCCTTATGAGAACACAAAACTCACTGGAAAAGACAATAACGCTAGGAGAAGTTGAAGGCAACAGGAAAAGAGGATGGCCAAACAGAAGATAGGTTGGCTCAATAAAGGAAACCACAGTCTTGAGTTTACTAGAGCTGAGGAGGTTGATCTAGTTTACTAGATCAACAACAGGACCTTTTGTTGATCACTAAGTCATAGGATTGCCATAAGTTAGAACTGACTTACTGTCACAACAAGGACTTGCACATGGACAGTCCCAAAGGTCTGGCCCTGTACTCTCACCACACCAGATGGGCTCTGTAGTCTAACTGAGAAGACACAGTGGAGATGAACATGGCAGAAACTACAGTGTTAACTTTGCCCTTTGTCCTTGCCATATTAGACCAGGAATACAAATGAAACGAGTTCTTCATTTCATTGGGCTATATGAATAAATTCTACCGATGACTCCTTTCTCTAGTATTGTAACGTCTGCACAAGCCTATTGACTATATTTTGCAAAGCTTCCTCTCTTTGCCCTCTGTCATGATCCCCTTGCTTGTTTCACCAAACTAAGAGCTCACACTACATATCTTTCAGCTGCCACCAGTTGATTACATCAACATTGTTTAATATTAATAACAGAGGTCCAGGCAATGTGTCATTTTTAAAAGAACCAAATAGAAATTGTTTATTGTTACAGATGTTGACAGGACAAGCAATGTTGTTAACTCTTAACAAACATCCTCCTTCATCCACCCTCAACCACCACTCCCTCGCCCAAAACTCCAAAACTTTTTAAATCTCTCTCCAACTCCCAATCTCTCTATCTGACTCCTGCTGAGTCTCCTATATCTCGTGACTCAGCCCCTCCAACACTCCCATTGGTCTATGCAGATAACATGAATATTCATGACCTGGGCGGGCACCACACCCTCCATGAATAATGAGTTCCCAAACAACAGTTCATCATGTGATGCTTACAACAGTGGGGAAATTAGATTCATATGTCTTGTAAAGAATCAGAGATGCAGAATACCTCCAAGCTAAGGAGATGAAAATACTTTTTATCAAGAATAATGTGTGATCGTCTGTGTCCTTCTATGGTTTCTGAACAAACTGTATGTCTCCTTTGCTTACAGTAGAACCGGGAGCATCTTCCACCACCTTTTAACTTCTAACTGAACTCTCATCTGTATTTATTATGTCTTCCCTAACCACCAGAGCAGTAAATATTGTCACCTGATGCACTTATGCCTTATATGTTTTACCCCAAGGAACCATTTCACACGGTCATTACATCTGCTGTGAGTCCCAACCTGAATCTCACTCTAACTTTTGATAGATATTTAGAGCACATTGGGAGGTTTAAACACACGAAGCCATAGAAGGCATGATGATAATGATCTTTTGAAAAGAAGCCTTACTTCATATACCAGGTTTTAAGGGACACGTCCTAACTCTTAGGTGAGAGAGAAAGAGAGAAGGAGGAAGAAGATGAGCGGGTTACTTTAGTCTTTCTGTTCCTATCTATAATACAGACATAAATTCTCACTTGTCTCTTCCTCACCTGCGAGGATGTGGAACTGGAAAATATATTTGTTTTCCTTGCTCCTCAGGAGGGTGAGTTATTTTGTGGGACTCTTAACAGCAGAAAAGTAAAAGAACGGATGTTTTATTTGTGCAAAGGATAAATGATGTATAACACACAAATGGTGCAAATAATATTTTAAGAAAAATAATGTAATTTGTGTAAAAACAGGGATGACCGCTCCGTTGTTGTGTGAATTTTTAAGATTTTCAAGTAGGTGTCTGGTTTGCCTCTTTTGTAACCACTGTTCTGCACTTGCGTTTTGCATGTGATTTGCATCTCAGAGGGGAAAGGGTAGACGTTTTATGTGGAGACGGTTTGCATTCATTATGAAGGCCTTGATGGGAGAGAGGAATCCGTGTCTTGCTCTGGTTTGGATACAAAGAATCTTGGAGGACTTGGACATGGCTTTCTGAGTTTTCCAGCTAAACTAAATCAATGAGATTGAACAGTACTCTTCCCATCCCTAAGAAGTAGGTAGAAGAGAGTCAGGTGTGCTGAGCTTCTTCTATAGAAGCTGGGACAAGTTATAGATCTTAGACCAGGTTTCAAACTACTGTTATCCATCGAGATTACTGAAGAATCATAGGCAGATCTCTTTCATCCCCAGTGACATTCTTATGACTATGATTATACAGTAGGATCTCCTCATCCATGGGATCAGAATCCATTGATTCACTTACCCAAGGTGTGAAAATATTAAAAATATTAAAAGAAAAATCCTAGAAATATGTTTCTAAAGATGAAGTTACCAGACCTGGCCACTAGAGGAGACAGAAACCACACTATGTATAGCCTTCACTATTTAAAAAAACACATTTGCTATAATCTGTCTTTTTCAGCATCCATGGGGGATTGAATGCACGGATCCTACTGTTTATCATTCCCAAATTTAAAGGGAATATACCTGTATAAATCAGTTGCTAGGGAACTGGGGGGCAGTTGTATTCATCTCCCAGGGGGCAGGAGGATGAGTCTCTCCATATGGTTGCTGAGAAAATAGCATAAAAACTAAATAATTCCTGTCAAAATGTTCTAAAAATGCTTTTAAAAGTCCTTAAAAAGGCAACTTTCAAAGTAACTACTAGGTGTTACCCATGACACCAAAGTAATTCAGGTGGCACTTGTTACACCTAAAAGCAACTAAGCCCATTCTAGTTACATTACTTGGTCTTCAGAAGGAACCAGTTACAGGTAACTATTTTTCTGGTAGCTAGTTATTTCCAAACTCTGGGTGGTGCGGGATGGAACTACAAGGAAGCAGTAACTATATATGTCTAGCAATTTAAAGACATTTGAAGACAATAGTCCCTATCTGTAAAACTCAGATAAATCTGCCTCAGGGTGGTACAGGTTGTGAATGAGAACATCATTGACTATGCATGTGTGAGAAAGAGATAGTTAAGTCATTCATAGTATTGGCCTTCTGGGAATTAAAAAAAAGGGGGAACAGCTAAAATGCTTTCTCTTTCAGCTGTATGTCATATTACCTTAATACAGCACACAATTTCCTTAATGGAAAAAGGATGTACTTAACTGCTTCATAGACAAAAATCAATTTAAATAGGAAAAAGATGGAAAAGTTAGAGCTTTCAAAACTTAATAAGGACATTTCTAAATATGATTATGATTTCAGTCTAGCTAATGGCAAAGTAGAACTGGCAAAGATAATGCAATGGGGGTGGTTAGATGAGCTCTAGATTATAAATTGAATGTAATTCCACCTAACAGAGACAAATTATAGTGCACGATCTCTCTAAATTTTTCAAAAACGAAAACAACCGCCGCCCCCCCCCCCCCCACCCCCAACCTTCTGGTGCTGTCAGGCTGATACAGTTCAGGCTTCTTGATTTGGCTGAAGATGATACACGGCTCTAATAGAAACCACATTTAGAGAGAGATAACATAAGGACACTACTCTAGCTACATCCGTGCAAGAGTGGGGAAAGGAGAGAAGGAGGAAGTAAAGCTACCCTCAGAATACCAGTCTACATGTAAGGGACAGCAAGTTGCAGCAAGAGAAAAGTCATTCTTTGTTGTTATTACTGATGACCCTAGAGGTGTTAGTGTGTGAAAACTGCTGGATAGCTCTGTGGTTTAGGTCTCTGGCTGTGGAGCCACAGGTCAGGAGTTTGATTCCTCCTTGACAGATGCTGGACTCAATATCCACATGGTCCTTTCCAGCTCCGCAGTTCAAAGGTTATTAAGATGACACTCTATCGTTAATTAAGGGGTTTTTTAATGACCTTTTCCAGGATTTTCTAAGTATTGCGTAGTCTGAAGTGGTTTACCAGTCCCTTCTTCTGGGGGTGCTCTGGGATGGGTCATCTTCCTCAAGAAGCCACAGGCTGGTTCTTCTCCTATACTGGCCTGGGTCCAAGCTGTCTCAAGGACCACATCTATTATGAGTCTGCTTGAGTGTTCAGATCATCAGGAGAGGCCTTTCTCTCAGTCCTGCCACCTTCATAGGCATATTTAGTGGGTACATGGGACAGGGCTTTCTATGTTGCTGTTCCTAGACTCTGGAACTCCCTCCCACAGGAGGCCAGGCTGGCCCCATCTTTGCTGTCCCTCCACAAGCAGGCAAAGATCTTTCTCTTCAGCCAGGCTTACTCCAAGTGTCTGGCTTTTAAGGTTTTTAAAGGGATAGTTGTGCAATACTGCTATGAATATGTTTTTGGTTTTGTTTCCCATTTCTTAGAGAGAGTGGTACTTGTTTACCATTTTGTTTACCATTTCTTAGAGTGGTATTTGTTTGATCCTTTTTAGTATTTGTACACTTACAGTTTTTAGCTTTAAATGTTTTCTTTGAATGATGCGAGCCGCCTTCGATCCTTTTTAAGGAGAAAGGCAGGGTAAAAACATTTAAAATAAATAAATAAATAAATAAAGACAAGATGTAGTGGGGAATTGAACTCCTCTCGCTGCAGTCAGTTACCTAACATCACAGAAATTGCTGCAGATTTTTTTTTTTTTAAAGGAAGAGGTTATAGTTGTTTCTGGTGTACGTTTTGTCGAAATGGACTCATCCAGAAAGCACTGAAATGGCAGACTCTTATGTATTAATAAAGATGTGGTGCATCTTGGACTCCCTTACAGAATGATACATTTTGATGTACCATCATGTCAGCTAAACAAGCTGCCACTATTCTGTGTGATTAAATAAGATTCCTGTTCAGCGGCATACATTTTCATTCCACTGGGTTGTTGTTGTTTTTTAAAGCACCCCTATATGAATACATTACTGGCCAATCTGTAAGGTATTTAAATGAAAGCTGTTGGACTCAACCTGATCCATAAAGGCAGCTCTTCTAAGCCCTGAAGGATTTGCAGTAATTACTTGCCAGGTCAGGTTCAATATTTTTGTTGTTCAAAGCCGAAGGCCTTTGCAAAAATTCAAACACTTACCCCTCCAAAAAAAGTGACAACGTAACAGTTGCAAATACATGCAGAACTTGATGCTTGAAACATACTTTCTGAATTTTTGAATTTAAAATCCAATAAGCAGTGAGGCAGGCAGGCAACACAGACTGCAAAAACTTACTGAGAGTCGGCCTGCTCCCCCTCTTCTTTCCAGCCTGAAAATCCCTCTATCATCAAACTGCCCGATGTGATTAATCCTGAGCAGTCGTGGTGTTCAAAAATTGTTTCGCTCTGATTTTATTAATACATTTTGATTCGATGTGCAAACTGTCTTAGAAGGACGTATCTTCTTGTGCGTGATGTTTCCGAAGGCTCAATAGAATAGGCTTATCTTTAGCCTACTACTCATGTTTTTAACCATGTTTATCAGCCTTAAAGAGGGACATGGTGGCGCTCTGGGTTAAACCGCAGAAGCCTCTGTGCTGCAAGGTCAGAAGACCAGTAGTCATAAGATCGAATCCACGCGACGGAGTGAGCTCCTGTCGCTTGTCCCAGCTCCTGCCAACCTAGCAGTTCGAAAGCATGCAAATGCAAGTACAGTGGTGCCTCGCAAGACGAATGCCTCGCGCAACGAAAAACTCGCAAGACGAAAGAATTTTGCGATTTTTTTGGTGACTCGCAAGACGATTTTTTCTATGGCCGTGCTTCGCAAGACAAATTTTTTCCCTTTTTCTCTCTCTTAAATTTCAATGCATTCCTATGGGAAACCGCGCGCTTCGCAAGACGAAATTTTCGCAATATGACACGACTCGCGGAACAAATTATTTTCATCTTGCAAGGCATCACTGTAGATAAATAGGTACCACCTCGGTGGGAAGGTAATGGCATTCCATATCTAGTCGCGCTGGCCACGTGACCACGGAAACTGTCTTCGGACAAACGCTGGCTCTATGGCTTGGAAACGGGGATGAGCACCGCGCCCTAGAGTCGGACACGACTGGACTAAATGTCAAGGGGAACCTTTACCTTATCAGCCTTAAAACATTACAGAAATCCTTTGGGGGCTGGCAGAAATCTCCTTCTGCCAGCAGAACTCTCTTTTACCTGTTTGTCTCTGAGTTAGGCCAGCAGGACACTGAGTGGAGAAAGGGTGAGCAGAGAAAGGAGCTCAACTGTGTTATATCTAAATTTCCTATGGTCCAGAGACATTGTCAAGGTTTTGGCCCAAAGGTAGAACAAGGCTGGCCAGTGTTTGGATTTAGCACAGTTCCAGTTGAACTGGTATCAACTTAACAAGCCCAGTGGGGTCAGTTGGGCTAGTTAGAATTGCACTCAAAGTCCCTAGCTCTTAGGGTCTAGTTGTTCAGCAGTGATTTTGCTCCTTTGGGTCCTTCCATTACAACATTATTGTTCACGATTTGTCATCAAAGAAGTCTGCTGGTAAACACCTGGCTTGGGAACACCTTAAATAGTAATAGTAATTTCCCCCCAAATGATCAGTATGGTTTTTGTTTTTTTAAATAAAGGGCTGTTGTTAAATGCCTTCAAATCATTTCTGATTTACGGCAACCCTATGAAAAAATGAACAAATTCCAAAAGAAAAGAGATTGAAAATATAATCTGATCCTTGTGCTGACGAATCAGTTAAAGTATGTGGCTCGAAAATCCAGATGTTTAGAATTTTGCTAATATCCACGTCTTTATTCCAAACTTTAAACTGCATCAAGCCAATGAAAACTTTTGTTACTGGGTGGTTCAGGGAGGTTAAGCATATCAATAAGACGTTCGCTCAGAACTATTGTATGTTGTGCATGTGTGGGGGTTGAGCGAAGGCAGGCAGTGTGTTACAACCCATTTGCTTCCTTTTATGTTTGTATTATTAAGAAAACAAACCACAGGTCATTAGTTTTTCTTTGCCTGAGACAATGACCGGGCAGTTTGAGTGTAGAGATCAGTGTCTCAATATATTATATTCCTTGTCAGTTTATGGAGCTCTGGAAGAGAATGAGGCCATCTTAGTTTTCCCTACTAGGCTCCAGAGCCCTTCGTTCTCAGTCAACCTGTCGTAGCCGGCTGATCCCACTCTCCACTCACCTTCGCCATAACCCATTTCCACATCATTTCATGCCATAATGAGTTTCCTTTAGATTGCACTTCATCAAATCCAGCATTCCCTGCCATCCTTCACCATAACATGGCTTTTATGCTTTCAAAAGAATCTAACCTTTTGTGGCATACGGTAAGCTCACCTTCACACGATACCCTTGTTTGGCCTACTTTCCTTTTCTCACCCTTCCTTCTGATTATTCACCCTCACATTGATGAAGGCTGTTTCATGCTAATACCACAGTCATAGCTTCAGCTGTCAAGATGGTGGTTCTTGAGTGGCTTTGCTCCTTTGATGCCATTTCTACCATGAGTTTCAACAGCTCTTCAAGAATAAGAGAAATTGAAATATCAGTGAAAAGCTAGGTGAATTGAATTTACTTTATTATATTCAAAGACCAGCATTAAATAAATAATATAATACAGAACAGAAATGTGTAATATATGGTATGCTAACACTGCATCTATATAGTCTATAAAGTTTATATCACAAGTATCCAAAATAAGGAAGGAAATAAATCACAGTGTTATCAGAGAACTTGTGTAGCTGCACAAAATCTGGACACTTCATTGGTAACGTGGAGGACTAATCAGAAAGAAACAATCAAATATAAAATTCTTCTCATCTGTTGCTGTTGTTGTTACATGTTGTCAAGTCACCTCCAACTTATGGCAACCCTATGAATGAATGATCTCCTAAATGTCCTGTCCCCAACAGCCCTGCTTAGCTCCAGCAAACACAAGCCTGTGACTTCCTTTAAGGAGTGAATCCATTTTGTATTTGAGCTACCTCTTTTCCTGCTGCTTTCCGTCGTTCCCAGCATTGTCGTCTTTTCCAGAGAACCCTGCTTTCTCTTGATGTGTCCAAAGTAGGATCTCTTGTTCTCCTCTGTTTCTTTGCTTTTTGTAATAGTTCTCTTTGTTGGTTGTTGTGAGTTTTTCAGGCTGTTTGTCCATGTTCTGGAGGTTTTTCTTCCTAATGTTTTGCCAGTCTCTGTGGCTGGCATCTTCAGAGGACAGGAGTTAGAACTCTGTCTGTGTTCTGGTGTAGTATGTGGGATTGCTGAGTATTTGTAGCTGTGGGATCAGGGTTTTTGTTCTTTTCAGGAGATTGGGTGTTTCCTCTAAACCTCCAGAACACCGCCAAATAGCCTGAAAAACCCACAACAACCACTGGATCCCGGCTATGAAAGCCTTTGAGAAGACAGGTCTCTTTGTCTTTTCAAGGTTTTCCAGGTGGAGAACACTCAGAAGTGGTTTCCCATTGTCTTCTTCTAGGGGCAGCTCTGGGACTGTGCAATTTGCCCAAGGTTACACAAGTTGGCTTTTCTCCCTGAAGGCACTGTGGGGAATTGAACTCCCAACCTTTGGCTCCACAGCCAGATGCCTAAACCACTGAGTTATCCAAAGGGCTCTTAAGGAGATAAAAAACCAGCTGTCTTTGTCTCACTCTCAGAAGGAGAGTAGGAATCTGGTGGGGAGCTCTTCATCAAGGCGTATCATCACGTCAAGACAGACTAAAACAATGAGAGTGGACGCTTTAACCAGCATTACTTATATCTCTCATGTATGCATATAAAATACAAGCCCTATAAAGAATGAATGGACACAAACAGAAGAGGGACATGTATGTCTTTGTTGCCTTGATCTGATCGCAGGTAGGCCACTTCACCATTCATAATTGTGCCCAATGTGTTGTTGTTGTTTAGTCGTTAAGTCGTGTCCGACTCTTCGTGACCCCATGGACCAGAGCACGCCAGGCCCTCCTGTCTTCCACTGCCTCCCGGAGTTGGGTCAAATTCATGTTGGTCGCTTCGATGACACTGTCCAACCATCTCATCCTCTGTCATCCCCTTCTCCTCTTGCCCTCACACTTTCCCAACATCAGGGTCTTTTCCAGGGAGTCTTCTCTTCTCTTGAGATGGCCAAAGTATTGGAGCCTCAGCTTCAGGATCTGTCCTTCCAGTGAGCACTCCGGGTTGATTTCCTTCAGAACGGATAGGTTTGATCTCCTTGCAGTCCAGGGGACTCTCAAGAGTCTCCTCCAGCACCACAATTCAAAAGCATCAATTCTTCGGCAGTCAGCCTTCTTTATGGTCCAGCTCTCACTTCCATACATCGCTACTGGAAAAACCATAGCTTTGACTATGCGGACCTTTGTCGGCAAGGTGATGTCTCTGCTTTTTAAGATGCTGTCTAGGTTTGTCATCATTTTCCTCCCAAGAAGCAGGCGTCTTTTAATTTCGTGGCTGCTGTCACCATCTGCAGTGATCATGGAGCCCAAGAAGGTAAAATCTGTCACTGCCTCCATATCTTCCCCTGCCCAATGTAGGCTATAGTTTATTAAATGACAGAAATAAACATTAACATTATGAAAGAAAAAAATAAAAAAAATGAAATAACTGTTAGGAGAACACATAATAAATGCATCTAACTACAAAATATGGAACAAAATGCAGATAAATTAACCTAATGTAATCCAGCAGTTTCAAACTACGTTTCTTCTTTTTAATACTACATAAAAGGCCAGTAACCTACACAATGGAAGCCTGAGCCCCTCAAATCTATCAACACTGGCTAGTTAGCACATAGATCACTTTTGTTAGCCAAGAGAATGTTTTGAGCTCTATCGGGGGTAGATAAGCAGCACACTTTTGCTTTTCCTCCCAGCTCTCACCTAGACCTCCTTTCTGAGTGCATTCTCAATTTCTTACACCCAAACTAGATATTATGGTTAGTGCGTCATCAGAACCAGAGGCTAGAGAGGCAACAATAGACAGCTGATTGTCCGAGAACATGCTCACCTAGCTCTTCATTTTGCAAATTATCCGGCTTTTGTTTTGTGATCAGCCTCCAGGAGATTAACGCAGGTTTCATTTGCAAATCTGATTGTGTTTTGGAAGGAGTACAGGTCTGGAGTGATGATGGTATGATAGCAGCAAGAAATAAGCATTTCCCTTAGTGTTTGATTTGACGGCCACTCAGGGAGGTAATGATTGCCTGTGTTCCTTCAAGCTTCCTATGTTTCTACAACTGTTATCCATCTGTTTCAGTGGGGGAGGGCAATGACATATTCTTCGCTAGTCCACTAGAGTCCAGGACCAAGGTCATCCACACTGTTGTATTCCTGATCACCATGTATAGGTGTGAAACCTGGACAGTAAAGAAAGATGAAATGGGAATAAAATGATTTGTTTGATATGTGGTGCTGGAGGAAAGCTTTGAGGACACCCCGGACTGCCAGAAAGAGCAACAAGTGGTCCTAGAATATATCAAGCTTGACCTGTATCTCTGGAGGCAAAAATGTCGAGACGGAGGCTGTCCTACTTTGGACATATCATGAGAAAGCAGGATTTTCTAGAAAATGCAATATTGCTGGGAGAGGTTGAAGGCAGCAGGAAAAGAGGAAGAAAAATATGAGATAGGCTGACTCCCTAAAGGAAACCCCAGGCTTGAGTTTACAAGAGCTGAGCAGAGGTGCTGAAGAGAAGCCATTTTGAAGATTGCTGATTCATAGGGTTGCCATGAGTCAGAGGTGACTTCACAGAACAACAACACAACAACAACCGTTCACTACGATTGCAAGTTGCAAGCCACTCTGTCTGAGCTCAGAGGAGAAAGGGAATTAGAGATGGGGATATTCGTATTCGTATACAAATACGAATATCCCCAGTACAGCTGGACCTAATGAGGGTCCATCCCCCAGGACTGGACCGTCCACTCACACATTTTGCTGTGGTGCCGGTCCTGCTCATCCTTCCAATAGCACCCAGAGCTCCACTCTCTTCCCGCTTGGCTGGCCACTTGGCAGCCGTGCGGGGAGACTCATCCTCCCACCCCTGCCTGGAGTGGACAGCCGAGCCGGAAGAGAGCAGAGCTCCGGGCACCATTGGAAGGATGAGTGGGACCAGCGCTGTGGCAAGATGTGTGAGTAGATGGTCCGGTGCCGGGGGCCAGACCCTCGTTAGGTCCAGCTATGTGGGGATATTCATATTTATATACGAATACAAATATCCCCATAGGTAAAGGTAAAGGTTCCCCTTGACCATTTGTCCAGTCATGTCCGACTCTAGGCGGCGGTGCTCATCTCCGTTTCCAACCCATAGAGCTAGCGTTTGTCCGCAGACAATCCTTTGTGGTCACGTGGCCAGCGCGACTAGACACGGACTGCCATTTATCTTCCCACCGAGGTGGTACCTATTTATCTACTCGCATTTTTGCATTTTGCATGCTTTCGAACCGCTAGGTTGGCGGGAGCTGGGACAAGCGACGGGAGCTCACTCCGTCGCGTGGATTCGATCTTATGACTGCTGGTCTTCTGACCTTGCAGCACAGAGGCTTCAGCGGTTTAACCCGCAGCGCCACCACGTCCCACGAATATCCCCATATCTAAAGGTAATTTCGAAGAGTTTCACTACCTGGTTTCTGGGGAGCTGTTTTTCCTTCCACCTCTCCCAATACAATATTTCAGATTGAAAGCAAGAGGCATTGCCTTCACTCTGACTTGACATTATGACAATGCATGGTTGCTTTCAGGGAGTGTAAAGGCAATACTTAATCCCCACATTGTGACACAAGAATAGGGGACCTCTTTCTGCTGAAGGACCAACTTCATTCTGAGAAGTTCTCAGGGCTCCTATGACACCCTAGCCTTTGCCGATTTCATTTAACTTGAAGGGTCCATGGATTTCAACATCTTTAACCAGGGGAGCCTCGGACAAACCAAGGTATGGATTACCTGCTTGCTTATGTATCGGATCATGGATGAGATGGAAAGATTGGATCACTTGCTCCCTCCAGAGGTTGCACAATGGAAATAAAGTACAAGCTTCAGTTTCCTTACAAAACACTTCCAATGCCTTTAGAAGTTCAAAAGCTTCAAAGACATTAAGCTTCTTTTCAAACATTAAGGCTTAAATCCTATTCACACTTCCCTGGGAGGAGGAGCCGTTAAATTCAAAGGCCCATGACTTCCAGATAGACATGTGCTGACTCACACTGTGAGCTTTTCATGCTCTTACAATCCACACAGTGCATATAAACAGCTTGTTGTTATGTGCCATCAAGTTGAAACTGACTTATAGCAACCCTAATAGGGCTTTCAAGGTAAGTGAGGTATTTACGGAGTGGTTTTTACCAGCACACACTCCATTGCATGCATTTCCTCCTAGTTCATATTTCATCCTCATTTCTTCCACATCTGCATCTACATCTATTGCCTTCTCATGAGGTAATTAACATTTTAAAAAAATCACTGTAGCATCGGATGTAAATTCAGTAGCATTACTTCTAAGGAACTGTCTGAAATGTTTAAGAGCTGGGACCTCAAAGGGGAGAGAAAAGTTAATTCAGTTCCTTATCTTTTCAAAATTTGCGAGCTACAGGAAATACCATAAAGTCAAGACTCAGTCAGACCTATATGTCACTGATGTTTATTCTTCAAGAGGTTGTGCTTCAGGGAAAGCTTGAATGCAACCATTATAAAAGGATAGAGGGAGAGAAAGAAATCTTTTATCTTGTTCTGAAGAAATGTTAAGTATGTAAAACTCAACGTGAAAGCTAAAAATGAAGAAACACAACACATTAGGTATCATCCTCCACCTAAATGTAGGGCAGAAGGAATGTTGTGTAAGCATCTCCCCTGTGTCTGCAGGTTTCCTGTTGTCTGACCATTGGTACAACCGATCCTGGAACCAGAGTGAAAATTTGCCCATGACCAGGAGGAAATCCTATGCATGTGATTTCCATTGTGCTGCATGTGTCAATACATCGTCCGTCCTTTGTGTTCAAAGAGGACCATCTCCATCGGCTTCATCATGGGCAGGAGGGAGAAGTGATAAGGGTTAAGCAGTAGTACGTTGAGGGATGTACAACTCAATGCAAGTCTGGAAGATATGGAAACAGTGAGGGCAGGTTAGCTGAACCAGAGCTTGTTGGGCAGTTGAGATGTTACACCCTTGCTTTCTTGATTCTCTTTTCTTTTGTGCATCCCAGATGGTTTTTATTCCAAATTCGTTACCCTTGCTGGACAGCATTGCAGCAGCTGTTTCAGTTTTGATAAAGAGATTCCATTGGCATTGTCAGTTTTAAATTCTTTCAGTGGTGTCTTCCGTGAATTCTTGAATCATCTCTGTGTATTGACAACAACATACCAATACAATATATTCTCAACCAATCCCTTTTGCTCATTGTATTGTGTTTCATTTTATTTCTCCCAATCCAGGAACCCAGGGAGGCTTAGAACTTGTTAAAATCAGAGGCAGCTAAAAGTGAAGGATTGTATCACCCCATATGAGCCTTCTTGGCTTCTAAGATCTTCTGGGGAGGCCCTTTTCTCAGTTCCACTGCTTTCTTGGTGAGGACACAAAAGAAGGCCTTCTTAGTGGTTACTCCCAGGCTTTGGAATGCACTGCCTGTACACTCCGTCTTGTCCTTCTGCCAGGCCTTGCAGGGAAATCATTCTTGCAAATAGAAAAATACCCCAGGGTACGAACAGATAATGTCTCACCCTCTTACAGGGTTAAGAGAAATATTGTGGTTTTTTGTATACAAGAATGAGACATGGGAGACTTTATATCCTAAATATCTACCATTCAGCATCTTCCTGTTGTTTTCTTCCTGCATCCAGACTAGTGATGTAAATCTTGACTTATTTCACTCCTGAAGGTGAGAACCAAAAAAAAGAAAAAGACACACCTAAGTGTTCTTCTTGATGACCAAGATTGTGAGAGTTTTGGGCTTTTTTGGAAAACTTATAGAAGTGTACTTTAGCATTGTGTACAAGAGTGTTATTTCGTACAACAACTTCATATGTTATGCAAATGCAAGTTTTGGGATTGTTTCCTTATTAATTTTTCCAAAAAATAAATTGGCAACACACATTTATTTTCCCATGCTGGTGATGGTGAGGATGAAAAAAAAAAAAGACACAGTCTTTTCCCTCCTGTGAAGAAGAGCAAAAATCTTGCAGATTTTAAAAATTTAACATTAAAATATGTTTCTTGATGGGTTGAGATGCCCGCTTTCATCAAGGAGGTGGGGAATTGTGTCGTCACACCCCAAGTCCTCCCTCCCCCATGGGATATCTCCCTTCCCTGCCCACCCTTTCGGCTGTTTACTTAGACAGAAGTTCCATCCTTTGTCTCTAATAGAGATGTGAAAATATAATATTTCCATCCCACCTCCTCACACAGTATACCCCTGGCACTCATTGAACTACATTGGAAATCAGAACAATACCAACTCTCCTCTATAATTGAGTTGCTCCTTTTTCACGCCAGCTGCTGATCTGCTATATGGCTGTGTGTTTGTTGCCATGGTAATTGGTTGAAATGCTGCCCCCCCCTTTTTCCCCCCCTAAGCAGAATGACTGCAAGTTCCCAAATTGAGCTGATTTCTCTTTGTCTTGGACTCCGAACAGGAGAACCAAGATTTTGAAATGGTACTATTTCTGTTGCAACTTGATTACGACTACATTTCTGTGCTCCTTCCTTCCTTCCTTCCTTCCTTCCTTCCTTCCTTCCTTCCTTCCTTCCTTCCTTCCTTCCTTCCTTCCTTCCTTCCTTCCTTCCTTCCTTCCTTCCAGAGCCACCACAGTACAATTAACAAACATATCAGAAAATGTTCACCCCAAATGGGCAACACCAAGAGAATTTGGGGTAATTAATACCAAATCTTCCATGCGACAGCTTGAGGGGAATACAGTGCATTGACATCGGTGTATAATTGCCTAGTCTTCTTTACACTCACAAAGCACTGTGTCGGTACAACCCCCCTCCCCTCGTGTTGGACCCAGACTTTTTGTAGGATTTCATCACCCCATATGAGCCTCCTCAGCTTTTAAGCTCTTCTGGGGAGGCCCTTCTCTCAGTTCGACCCCCTTCCTGATCTCCTTTTGGTGACGACATGAGAGAGGACCTTTTCATTGACTTCTACCATGCTTTGGAATGCACTGAGCCAAGAAGCCAGGTTGGTCCAGGCAAAGACCTTCTTTTTCAGGCAAGCTTTTAAGCAGCAATTCATCTCAGGGATACCAGTTTTTAACTTAAAGGATTTTCAAAATGTTTTTAAAATTTGATTTTTATTCTTAATATATGTTTAATTGCTTTTTTAAAAAAAAATACAATATTTATATTATGTGTTTAAATCTGTTGTTTTATCTATGGTAAGCCACCTTGGGAAACTCTGGGAGAGTCACGTCAAGTCAGAACAGACCTGATGGAACATAATTATTATTATTTTTTTAAAAGAGCAGCACTAGAGGGTTGTTTTTGTAATATGAGAAAAGATTTTCTAATGCAGAGGTTAGCTGGTTCATCAAATCAATGAAATTTACAGAGGAGATGGCTCACTCCTTCCCCATTGATTCAATTGTCCAACTGTAGTGTGAATTGCTATGCTAAGCAACAGGATTTTGGCCATTAGCTAGCAACAGTTACCTGTGAGATATGCGACATTGCATTTATGCTGACCAGAAAGGAAGACTCAGGGTATAATCTCATGGGGATTAGGGCCATGATCAATCAATCCATCAACCAATCAAGCATGAGATTGTGCTCTTCGACTTTGTTTAACAGAATCAAGGAATTTCAGATCCATTTTTGGAACGAAGACTATTAGGAGAATAAGACTTCCCGTAGGTGGTTATGGTTATGAATAAAGCTGCACTATTTTTATAATACCTCAGGGATGTAGTTCTAAGGTGTTTCTTTATGTTTTTTTTAGTATTTCCATTAATCTTCTAGTGAGACGGAATGTGAACATTCTTCCAGCAAAAGTGGAGTAAGAGCCAAATATATGCAAATAAACTGTTTTGATGATACACTGGGCACCTGATATCTTATGTGAACAGATTGTGGGCTCCGACCGGGTAAAGGAACAAACGGAAAAGGAGCAATAAAGACAGAAGGAAGACATTCTGAGATTTAAATTAAGAAGTGACTTTCTGCTTCACAATATAAGAGCCTGTTCAAGGAAGTGTTAGGTATCAAAAACAAGATCAAGAATAAACAAAAACAAAAGCCAGAGGAACTGAAGCCAGTAGTTCTTACTTTCTGAAATAAAGCAAAGCAAAATGTGCTGCTTATGTACCTCCCTGTCACGGTCTCGCTTTTGTAGTCCCTATTTATTTGGCCCTCACAAAAGCTCACGCTCTTTCCTCCTTCTCATGCTGCCACCAGATGTTATTACTTCATAACATCAATCAACTGCTGGACACTACTGCTGCTAAACACAATCAGTTTATTATACAGGGTGGGGTAGATAATCAGTTGGAAATAGTATATTCATTCACAGGAAGCAAATCACAGGTATTAAGTAATATTCAGTTCAATTAGATCTTTCTGTTAGTTCTTTCTATCTTGCTCTGACCCTACTGATTCTATTTCCACTCCCACAGCTCAGCTTTCTAACCCTTCCAGCACTTCTCTCTCAATTTCCAATCATTCTAATCTCAAATCAATCTCCTTCAAAATCTCTCTCTCCTCTCATCTCTAGTCAATCTCTCTCTTTTGTACCCCTCCTTCTTCTCTGACTCCGCCTTCCGTCTTCTTCATTGGTTCTTCTGCCAAGGTTCTGTAGTGACGGACAGGTGATGTCTGGGGTATCCGCTACACTCCCCATAGTGCTTAAAGCACTCTCTGGGTGGTTTATAATTTAATTAGGCAGGCTACACCTTGCCCCCCACCCCCGGTGAGCTGGGTACTCAGTTTACTGACCTCAGAAGGAAGGAAGGCTGAGTGAGCCTTGAGCCAGCTACCTGAGCCTGTCGGGAATTGTAGTAAAGGTGTTGCAACCGGAGTTTAGAACTACCTTTAAAAGTTGGCACATTCATGATTATGCCTGCCCTCCCCCTTCCCCATCCTCCTCTTATCATATTTGCTACTGAAATCCTTCTGGCATTAAGTTTACTCTGTTCTGCCTAGATGATGCCATATCTCACGACAGAATCTTTAACATAATTTAATCTGAAACTTCCAGTTCCCTCTTCAGGTTCTGAGGCTCCCTATGGACCCCTTTTTGCCTCTGGGAAACCATTGGGAGCAATGGGATGTGGGGGCTCTCCTCTCTCCCATCCCAAGGCTCCCAAAGGTTTCCTGAGGGGGGGGGGATCCTTAGGGAGCCTCGGAACCTGAAGTGGGGAGAGGAAGTTTCAGATTAAATTCAGTTAAAGATTTATGTCACCAGATGATGACATCCAGGCTGAACCGTACAAGCCAGCAGGATTTCAGACACTGAATTACAAGTGCTACTACATTATATTTAATTTTAGCTCTTTTTTGAATTTAACCCTAAAAGATGGGGGAAATGGCTAAACAATCCTCTAAATCAGTGTTTCCCTACCTGGGGATTTACTCTGTCCTGCCTAGACGATGCCACATCTCATGACAGAATCTCGTGACCCAAGGGGGTCACGAAGTGAGGGGGGGATCCTGGGTCACCTTATATTTGCTGTAGCTTTTGTTAAAATTGTTCTTCCTTGACCTTTTGGAGAGGGATGTTAAAATTAGTGTTTCTGTGTATGTATGAGAAATAAGCCCTTTGGGGGAGAAAGGAGCCTCTCCTTTCTGAGAAAGGATGACTTTATCCCATTAAAAATGTGTTTTCATGCAGATGAAGCATGGAAGGTCACAGATTACTTGGTATTACAAAAGGGGGGGGGCGGGCGGCGTGATTTTAAAAAAGGCTGGGAACCACTGCTCTGAGGTCCCAATAACCATTTTGAGGAATGAATGAACATTCCTAGTTACACACAAAAAAAAATGTGAATTACCAGTTGTATTACTTTGGCAAGGAATATTGCTAGACTCTTGTTGCCCAGAAAGCAGCATCGTACAGCCAGTGCTATAACTTTTAAAGCGTTTCTTCTGAGCTCTGATTGCACCATAAACTGCGTCACTCCAAATCTTCTTCTTTGAAGGGGAAATTCACAGACTCTCATTTACCTGGTGACAAAAGAATTTCTTTCAAAAGATATCCCCCCCCCCAGATCTACATCACTTATAGAAGTAATTTAAAAGTTTTTAAACCCCAAGAATGCCAGTAACAAATTAATCAGACTCACGCTGTCATTCTTGTTCTCTGTGTGATGTCAGGGAACATATTGATATTCAAAGCATTTCTGCCACCTCTGTAGGACGTTTTCTTTTGGACTTGTCATGGCTCACTTCTCTTTCAGCACTCACAGTGAAGCAGCCCCATGATTTACACAATGACATCATTTATAAACAATGACGTTAATTGCAGGCTGGAATTGATATCAGGAAAACAAAGAACGCGTTCCTTGCCACCCACTTGAAATCCAAGTTCAGCGCTGGGTAAAACCTACACAATGTACTAATCTACACATTCCTCTGTGGAGAAGTCATTTCTCAGCGGATAAATTATTCCACAAAAAAAAATAATTGAATCATGGAAAGCTACGGGACATGACCGTGGGTCGAAACAATACCGTTGTTTCTTTATCCCTCTTTTTAAAAAAGGGAAGCTAAAAAATTCATCTTTGACATAGCAAAATTATCCACATCTCACTGGAGTCACAGTTCACAGGGGAGCATGAGCATTCTCTCATTGGTATGCAAGACTGCGAAGCCAAGGAGCAGGGGGCTCCATTGAGCATTGTCCCGTCAGTGAACCCTGAAACGGTTTCTCTTCCTCTTGGAACTTTTCCTAAGTTTGTCTAAATTAAATGCCATGCCAAGACAATAGACAAAACTGAGTTTTAACCATGAGAGAGAGAGAGAGAGAGAGAGAGAGAGAGAGAGAGAGAGAGAGAGAGAGAGAGAGCTAGCTGCATGAAAGCTTCCAAATAACATTTTAGGGTTTTTTCCCCCCTAAAAAAAGAGAAAAAGATTGGTAGTAGATCCACAGTAAGAAGAAAAAAATCCTTCTTCGGAGGTTGTTCAATTAATTTATGGAATTGCACTCATAGAGTGAAGCTTATGCCTGCTAGTTGCCTAAGATGGCGGCCAAAGGACAAACAGATGAGGTGCAAGTTCAAGGTGATGCGCCATGGTGATATGATTGTTCCGCTCATTAATTTGTTTACTTATTACCTGAATTATATTTCAACTTTCAGGACAAAATTACTCCTTCAAGGCAGTGCAGAAGGTTTAATAGAATACAGCAATAATGGTAAAGCATGATAAAATGATAATCCAGTCATTAAACCAATGGATTCAGGTAACTGGCTCAAGGTTGACTCAGCCTTCCATCTTTCTGAGGTCAGTAAAATGAGTACCCAGATCACTGAGGGGGGGCACAAACTGTGTCTTGCATAATTACAGTAATAACAAACAATAATAATAATGTGACATCTAAAAAATGAGGAGCAGCAATCAAATCATTCACAACAGTAAATAAAATCTAAGTAATTGGTTTAAACAACAGTTAGGGCTAAAAATATTTCATGTTGTTTCTGTCAATGTCAAAAATGGGGTCACTTGTTTTTCAGGAGGACAAAAAGAACGTGTAAAATTACTTTCTAAAAAGTAACTAGTTACAATTATAGACCAAATGCTGGAAAATGGTTCGTTATTATTATACCTACAGTTTTCCTCAGAGTTAGAATACTCTTTACCTACTGAAAAAGGATCTGTCTAGCTGCTGATCTGTTGCTTGAAATATTCTTCTGTCTACTTTGTTGTCACCTCGACACACATACAAGAGTCTGAGGGAGTTGCACAAGGCACAGCATGAGCCAACGTTTAGACCATATAATATTCCTTTTCCACCATGTTGTGAGGCCACAACCCTGTAACTATGTTAACTTAAAAGTTGCAGTTATGACAACAGGGAAGAAAGTTATCTCTTGCCAAGGTGAAATCACAATGTTGTAGTTATACTTAGTTACTGAGGAAAGAAGCTAATCATAATCAACTAACCATTTCTTTAAAAAATGGGAAACACTAAAAAAAGTCCCTGGTCTTGGTTGTTCCCAGTCTAATTTAATAAACATTTGCTGTCAAGTCAATTCTTTTCAGGGTTTCAGGTAAGAAGTACTCAGAAGTGGTTTTACCATGTGCTTCTTCTGGGGTTGCCCTGGGACTGTGCAGCTTGCCCAAGGCTACACAGGCTGGCTCTTCTCCCAGGAGGCCCAGTGGAGAATTGAACTCCCAACCGATACCTAAACCACTGAGCTATCCAGCCTAACATAAAAAGACCAAAAAGGAAGTTCTCAGAGGCTGCTGGGAAGCTTGGGGAAGCTTGTATGGATACAGGCAATCCTTTCTTTGGATGACCCAAAGGTCAAGGCCTTAAAAGTTTGCCTGCAAGCATTATTTTTAGGTGATGCCAGAAATGAACAGGCAATCTGTGTAACCCGTACACAGTGCAATATGGTTTAATATGTCAAGGATTGTGGGGAAAGCGACTTATATTTTGCTAAAGCAAAGAGGTACAATACCCCAAAAGTGAGGGCAAAAGAGAATACAGATCTGCATTAATTTCCATGTAAAGAACAAAATATGAGAATAATGTGCACAAGTTAAATGGGAAAAGACTGGCTGAAATCATAGGCTCATTGATTCATTTGGGATTTAATGAGTCAACACCTCTGTTCCATTGATTCAATAGGCCTACTCAAGTTGTGACTTTCTAATGGATTTCAGCCATTGTGTCTCTCCATAGCAAGAAGTCTGGGGACTGTGACCAAGTGACTTTCCTACTTGGTGTGATGCCCAGGTGGCATCTGGACTAGAGATGGGCACAAACCTGAAAAATGGTGGTTCATTATGGTCTGTAGTTAGCCACGAACCACGAACCACCACGAACCAACCAGCAAACTGAACCGATTCGTAGTTTGGTTTTCGGTTCGTGCCCAATGTGTGTCTGTGTAAGGTGGGGGCTACCTTCTCCCATGCCCACTTTCATGCTGCTACTGTGGCCACTGCCACTGCGTGTGCAGAGACAGCAGGCCCTGCTTCCTGAAGAGGCAGTGGAGAAGGAGGAGGTGGTAGTACCAAGCGAGGAGGTGATGGGGGTAGCTGGAACGAGGCGGGCGGGCATCTGTTTTGCTCAAGCAAAATGAAGCACTGAGTGGGAAAAAGTTCAGTGCTTCATTTAATTTCGGCAAAACAGATTGCACGAACTGAGCCATGAAATAGCACCGTTCGTGTTTTTTTTCTAGTTTGCAGATCAGTTTGTGCCCATCTCTAATCTGGACATTGGCAACTGGGAAGACATAGCTTTCTTGTCTTCTGCTTCCTGTCTGCTACACTGAACTGTCTGTCGGACGCAGTGGCAGCAGCTGTGGAGGGTTTGGTAGCTGCACCCACTATATCTTCCAGGACCAGCTTGAACCCCCTTCGCTCGTACAGGTTCTGGTTTGTGTGTGTGTGTGTGCGTGTGTTTAATTCAAAACCCTCTGTATCTGTGTGTATGTTTCCATTTCTTCAGAAAAGCTGCTGTCATTCCCCCCCCCCGCCAGAAATCATCTTCTTAATACTATGTGTGATCATTTAATGCTCAAAACAAATTTTTCGGCTTTGGGGAAATGGTGCAGTCACTGCAAAAAGGTGGTACAACGTTGAAATGAGGGGTGGGGAGCTACATTTGGGGAAGCAGTGAGCCTTCCATGAAAATTATGCAACACTCGCCCAAAATGTGAGTGTTCTGTGCATCTTTTTAGAAAGAAAGAAACCTAGAGAGCAATCCATATTAACAAATTATGAAAGTATAATTAGAGTCTTCACTCTTCTTATCTGGGATTACTGTATATATTCCAATCAATTAGCTAAATTAGTGCCTCTCTGAGTCAGTGTTATTGCATACATATTTAACGGTTATTTTGCGTATAAATTATATGGGTTGGTTAAATATTTATGATCATTATTAAATTGTTCATTGCATGGCTTTCTTTGAACTAACAAAGCTTTTGCTTAACACCTAACACAGGGATGTGTGTATGAAGGGGAGAAGCGGTGGCTTTTTATGCAAATGGAGCATTATCCTGAGTCTATATAGTGATCATGTTTTGTATGCGCATCGGACTGTGGTGAAAATGCATGGGAACAATACACAACTCTGGTATTTTTACCAGAGAACCAAGGGGGAAACACACACATACAAGCACATAAGAATTATATCTGAATTATATCCAAACCAGAGTTTGGAAAGTTGCATTTTAAAAATAACTGAGTTAGTTACTTATTAGTTCTTAGCAACCAGGTTGCTGTTATCTTCAGCTGTTCCAATTGCACTTCTTCCTTTTCCTCTTCCACTTCTTCTTATTGCAGTAGGACCCTCTTATCCACAGGATCTGTGTCCACTTATTCACTTATCTATAGTCTGAAAATATTAAAAACATGAAAAGAAAAATTGAAGGAATATGTTTCTAAAGGTGAAGTTACCAGAACTGGCCACTAGAGGGAGCCGGAGACCCTGCTATGTATAGTGTTCTCTATTAAAATAGCGTTTCCTATCATCTGCATTTTTCAGCATCGATGGGCGGGTGGACTTGGATAAGTATGTAGCGGATACAGTGGCCCTCGTATTATTAACACATTGCATCAACCTTACCAGCAGGCCATGAAAAATATACAGAAATATTCTTAGATTGAAGTCATGTTGTTAGAATAGTAAGTCACAGCTAGAGTAGTCCCATTGAATCAGCAGGGATTTGGAGAGTCAACTCCTCTGTAGGTTCCATTGATTCAATGGGGGGGGGGGAAACAAACAAAGCCATGGGGTCTTTATACGCAACACAAATGCAAAAGCAGGTGATACCTTAACTGAACCACTAAACAAGTTGAAAACTGGCTAGCCTTCGACCAAAACTAATCTTCTTCAGCCACATGCAGCAATATGTTGTGGACAGTGCAGAATATTGATCTGGATCGAGGTCTAGCCAGGTGGGCGCATGTGCAGGGCAGCAGGCCCAGCTTCCATGCAAGGAGCCAGGCCTCCTGCCTCTCAGGATGATGGTGGAGGAAGAGGTGATAGTGGTGGTGGCTTCAAGACAAGGTAGGGAGGCAATGGGGGGGGACATGGGGAGGCAGGGGAGGGGCGAGCAGCCTGTTTTGATGAAGCAAAACAAAGTGCAGAGGGGGGGGGAATGTTTCATTCTTCATTTCTTTTTGGCAAAGTGGGATCCCTGAAACAAACCATCAACTGCACAAAGAACAAGCCCAGTTCCTGTTTTTTTTCTGGTTCGTGGTTCGGTTTGTGCCCATTTCTAATATGGCTACACAAACGTCTCAGAGGTCTTGTCAGATTAGAGATCTCAGTCTTTCATGGCAAATGCTCTACATCAACAGCTCACAGGTTTCCAGTCGTGTCGATATATGTTAATTGTTTAAATAGTCTGAACTATTTAAGCAAGAAACTTGTATGGTCAGGACTGGACACTCGTGAGCTGTTGATGCACGTCTTGGCAGATGTCTGTCCCAGGTCTGTTTCTCAAAGGGGAGTTGAACGCCCCCCCCCCCTGATGGTTATTGGTTGGATTTTCTCTCGCGTCTCCTCAAACAAAGAGCCACCAAACTCTGCATTTTCTTCCCCGCATTGCCATCTTTGGAAACTCAAAAGTTCATATTTGGCTAGGAGGGAGTGGGGAGGTTACACAGAAATGCGGCAAACCCCATTAGAGAATCAGGAATAAAAACTAATTGACCCACTAGGTGAAGCCAATTTCAGCCAAATTAATAGTATTGCCTAGTAGATGGAAGCACATACTCCTTAAACAGTTCCAAAGGAAGAGCAGGTGATACCTCTATTGCACCACTATTTTTTTTAATAACTAGCTGTCAGACTAGACTTGTCTTCATCAGGCTGTGCATCAATATTTTGATTTAAAAAAAAAGCTATATGGAAAAACATATTCAGTGGGCTTACTCTACTTTTGACTTATGCTGAACAACAGGAGTTCATCCTTTGGCTCCTATAAGTGTTGAGTTCTCCTACTGCACCTTTGAAATATTTATAAAAACTTTGAACAGAAAACCAAATACTTCTCTCACCTCTTATGGTAGGTAAGAGAATATCATAGTGTGAAAAGAAAAACAATATATCAAAATGCTTCCAAAAATAGTTTAAAGTGTTAGAAAATAATTGTTTCAGATAACTAAGAAAAAATATATCTTTGTGACTATAAGCAATATTATTCATTAACCCCAAAGAAAGAAAGTATAGGGAGCTACCAGAGATGTGCGCTTTGTATTTGATACGAATATGAAGCATGGCAGAACAGCTGCCACCACAGTCCATTCATGCTGCCCCATCTCCCTGAACCAGCCAGGTCCACTTACTGGGTTCTACGCAATGCAAGCATCCATCAACATTGTCGTCATGCCAGTTGTGATGGTAGATCCACTGGCACTTCCCCGCCTCTCCCCTCAGCCTACCACTCTAGCGAGGAGGTGGGAAGACGAGTCTCCCTGCTCAGCTGCTGCATGGTCAGCTGCAGGGAGAGGCAGGGAAGTGCCAGCCAGACTACTTCCGCGATTGGCATGACAATGATGTTGACAGATGCGTGCACCACATGGAGCCTGGTAAGTGGACCAGGCTGGTTCGGGGGGGGGGGGGCAGGAATGGACGGCTGTGGCCGCTGTGGTGCTCTGCTTCATATTCGTATCCCCTGGATATGAACACAACGCATATATCTCTAATAGCTACTTTACTTGTGACAAGTTACTTCCAAGCTCTGTAACAACCTGTATTATCCCAAGCTCTAAAAGCTCCATTCAAGTGTTCAGAAAAATGGAAGGAAAACAAGATAATCTCATCCTTTCCTTCATCACTTTTTTTCACACAGAGAAGTATTGTCTGAAGACAAGATCGTCATTCAAGTATCAGTTCTCCCCATGCAACCAGTAGCTCTTATTCTTCAAGTTTCCAGATCATGTGGAGAGATGTATAGTGGAGACTCACCTTATCAAACTATTCCTTAGAATGTGAAGAGAGCTTCACAGGAGGGGCTTGGGCTAGACTGCACTTTCCCCTGATGCATTTAGATAAACCCTGTACTGAATGCCTGAAAAGGCTTAACATTTCTGTAGGTACAGCGTTCTATCAACCGATGAGTTGGAGAATTCATCTGCTTTGCGACCAATGGAGAAAATGTACTGCAACCATGAGGATTTACTGGAATTCCATCCCCAGTACCAGCTCTTCAGCCAGTTCCAGATCTTCTGCTCCCAGAGGCAAGAGAAGATGTTCCTAGGGAAGTTCACATCCCCCTTCAACAATGCTGGGGCTGGGGGCACAGGGCCCCTCCATAGCTCAAAATCTGTGTATAACTCTTATGCCCCCCAAAACATAACTACAAAGCATAAACAGTTAATGCTCTCTCTCTCATACATATACAAATGCAGATCTCCCCCAACCCATGTCAGTCTCCCGACATGCCCTAGCATCCTCTCCAGGCACAACATGGAGCCTCCATGCCAGGAGAAGGGACCAGCTGGACCACCATGATTGGACCAGGGGGCACCACATCTTCAATGGAAGTCTGAGACACACTGTTCTCAGGCCACTTCCTGGAGATGAATAGAAGCACAGCACGCATTGAATATTTATTAATTAAAATATTTATATATTTATTTGTAGAAAAAAAATCAGTGTATAACCAAAACTGTGTTGCTTGGATACTTATCAATCAATGGAAAAATGTAAATCGTTTCTGGTTTCAGCCTTGCACAGAAGGACAAAGAATTGCAATCAAGGACGGTAAAGAAGACCCTGACATTCTAAGCAGAGTTCTTCTGTTAGTAAGAACAACATTTTGCATACATAAATAATAAAACAAAGAACTTAAAAAGTGCAGTTTGCTCATTTCTACATAAAATCACTTGCATTTGAACAAAATGGGGGTAATTCACCCACCTGCCTGCATTGTGTGAATTGCCTGCTGTTAGGCTGACTACTGCTTTATTCAAGGATTGAAGCATTGGATGGGTTTTTCACATCTTTCTTGATAAAAATCCACTCCTTCTGTGTTTTCTTGGCAAGTGTGCTTTGATTCCCAAGAACCATTTTATGTGAATTATAGAGGCCCTGATGGCAGGAAAAAGAGCTGTTTCTCACGCTCTTGAGGGTGATGGATCTTTTGAGACCTTACAGTTATTTCTTATGGTGTCTAGTCATACAGACAGACTAAGCTGACAGACAGAAGGAACCTAACAAGTATTCTTTTCATCCCTAGAAGAACTTTCTGTCATGATTCTCACTGCTGCTATTCCCCATCACCTCCAGTCATTTGGCATCTTGGTTTTGGCAGTGTAGAACCCTGTCTGTTGTGCTTGTCGAGCTCAAATCCTGGGCTACCAGAGGCCCTTTCTGCCATGAACTGTACATGACTTTGTCTAGGTAACTACTTGTTCCACCAGTGTGCATCGTATTTAGCTCTAACCTGCCATGAAGGGAACCAGAACATTACTTCCACAACCCTTCCAATCTTATCAGAGAAGATAATTTTTCCAACAGAAGGACCACCTCTTACACACACACACACACACACACACACACACACACACACACACACACAAAGTGGCATACCAGCAACAACGCTCCTGGTCGGAGTCCATGGAGACCATTCACATGTTCGTTTTACCATTACATTTCTCTCCTCAAAGTACCTAAACCAAGTTATTTCTCTTCAATACAGCACTGATGAATTGGAAATTGAGAAACTCCCTCCAGAATGTCACCAGGGAGCCATCGTCCTGCAGGTGAAGTGCCTTTGTATTTAATCTGCTAATTAGCCTCCAGAAAGTTCAGGTAGCTGTGTGTCATTTCAAGGATGTTGAGGGCCCCGTTCGACACTCATCAGCTCCACAGCACACAGATTTCTGTCATAAGCTAATGTGAAATAGCCAAATATGAAAAATCACAACACAGAGTGATAGTGGAAGACAGCAGAAAAAGTGAAGATGGTAACGTTTGTGGGTTCTGAAAGCCAGTCAATCCTCAGAGAGTTTCTTCATCACCATGGAAACTTGCACAGACAATTTGGTTAGTTTTCCACTCGGCCTCCAGGATGGGAATTGGTCCCTGAGGGAGCTCCCTCCCTCACATTAAGTAACAAGCAGTGTGCCTGGTGGATCTCTGCCATGAACATTTTGAGACTTTCATTCCTAATTTTTCTACCCTGTGTCTGAGGAAGTGAATTTTATTCATGCAAGCTTACACGGGATGTTTGATTTTTAGTGATCAAAATAAAAGTATCACCTCCTCTACTTTTGGGTTGTGTAAAGGACTGTGTGCCTATCTCTGTTGTTGTTGCACCGACAAGAATTGCCTGGAGCTGTCCAGGAATGGGTTCTTATGATGATCCACCATGTTCTTCAGCAGAGAAATGAAGGGGACATTTTATTGAATTTCACCAGGGTTTGTGGGGAAGGTTCTCATGAGGAGATATTTGCTCTATCAGCAGTTGCAGTACCACAGCTTTGTAACCCTCCTTTCTCAAGTTATTTTGCTGCCGTTGTTGTTCCCTCCTGCTAAAAATGACAGAAAGAGCAGCTGTGCTGATGGCTTGCCAGCCTGTTTCAGGGACGGAAGAAGTAAAGCTCAGTGGTAGAGCATCTGTTATGTCCCTGGTATCTTCATGACAATTCATTGTTGCCAGTCAGTGTTGTTCAAACTGGCCTTGATGGACTAATGTTCTGATCCTGTATAAGCTAGCCTTAATTGCATACACTTTGTCAGAAGCCTTGCTCACAATAGAGCTGTTATTTCTAAGGAAGCTTTTTTTGCTCCTCTTTCCCACTGCTTTCAGTTATTGTTGTTTTCTGGGGCTGTGTGATGCTCCTACCCCATCTTTCTATTCAAGATCTGGGCTCCTTGTTTCTCAGGATATTATTCTGTCACCTTCTCCCCAATGGTCTAAGATCTTCAGAGGTGGTCTGTTCCTAGGAATCATCTGAGCCAGAAGGCTCTGAGCCTTGATTGGAAGTGAATTCGTCTAGAAAAGATGAGAAACCTGGCCTTCAATTTTCATATCCCACATTTTATCTTTCATATTTCTGGTGCTCAAAGTTTGTTAATGACAATGACGACAATAAAGACAATGATGGACTGGAGCAGACAAACTATGTTCCTGCTTACATTTGCTTGCTTACCCTAAACACTGATAAATTGAGTCTTGAAAATGGATGAGTGTGGCAATATACCCATCATCAGTTGTTTGTTTAGCTAGGGGCTAAAAAGCCAGGGAATCCGACACCACACTGGGTCAGATTCTCAATGTGATCTGGATTCCCAGTGTGGTGTAGTGGATAGAGTGATGGACCAGGACTCTGGAGAACAGGGTTCAAATCCCCACTTGGCCATGGAAACTCATTGGGGAAGTGGAACCACTCCTTAAACATTTCACTTACCTATTAGGGTTGCTAAGAGTCCGTTCTGACTTAACAGCACAGAACATGCATGAGAGTCAGCAGTGGGATCTGAGGGGAACCCCCTTTGGCCCAAACCAGCCACCTGAACCGTTGGCAATGGATAACATTTTTGGCTCCCCCTTAAGTGTGGAAAAGAATTTTATTTAGTAAACTCAGAGATGCAGATTGCTGACTAACTACAGAAAACAGTTTCTAAAGTATACTACTGACTATTCTCTAATGAGCATCTATTTACCAGAAACAGTGGAATTGAATGGATAAGAACACTGCAGTTTTTCTCCCTGGATAAGTGATTTGGCTCTTAAAATGAATTGCTCTCTATAAGGTGTGTGTAGGGGTAAGCACCCATTCCATTGGAAAATTGTAGGTATATTTTTAACATCTGGCTACAACACTACTCTTACACTTCTGATGTGACGTGTGTATATCCATTGTCAAGCTTCCGGTGAACTCTACTTTGTCTTTCTTGGCTCTTCTTTGAGAATCACGTTTGTCAGGAGAATTACCACACTTGGAGAGGAGTGATTACAATTAGAAATTCTAAAGAAGCTGTCAGTCAGTGGGATTCTGTGATTGGCTTAATAGCAGCATCCCGGAGGCATGTCCTATTGTTACTAACAACAGTGCCACATCTTCTGAAATGTGAATTTGGGCTCCATTCAGTGATAATAAGCTTTGGGAATGTGCTACTCAGTCACAGGGTGAGTGTATCAGCAAGATGCTCCAGCTGACAAAGTGGAACATGATCTAATTGTTTCTATGGAAAGGGTTGCCAACTGCTCTAATCTAATGGAAGTGCTGTCAATGGTGTCATCAGTAACCCAATAATTGCCATGTTTGCCTCCATTCAAAACAACGTTGCCCACAGCTTATTTTATGTAGTCACAACAGCAACAATATTCATAGTGTGTGTTGTGTGCAATCAAGTCAGAACCACCCGACAGAGACACTAATAGGAGTACAACAATGGGACCAATTACCTTAGGAGGTGGTGAGCTCTCCAGCACTGGAGGCATTCAAGAGAAAATTAGACAACCATCTGTCAGATCTGTTTTGATTTGGATTCCTGCATTGATCGGGGCTTTGACTAGGTATCCTTACCAGCCCTTTGCATCTCCCTTATTCTGTGATTCTATGATTTTAATAAGACTTTCAGGGTGAGATATTCAAGGAGTGACTTTACGTCATGAGTTTTCATGGCTGAGAGGGGATCTGAATCCAGGTTTCCTGAGTCATAGTCTGTCACACTACCCTCACTCTCACCACAGTGGGTTTCCTCCTTAGGAGTTGTACACCCAGTGTATTTTAGTATGGGTTTTATAGCTGCCAAAAGAGCAATTTAAGAAAAGCTAAGAACCTTAGTGGAGCAATTAAAAATGATAGAGGATTAATGTGTAGCATCAATTAAGATGTATGCCAGATATTACATCAGTCCAACCAATGAATTTGGTTGAATATGGAAACACAAAATTTCCATTTTAACCTAATAAATAGTCTCTTCACAAAATATAATCAGCATTTCGTATAATCCCTTCCTTTAAAAACATGCTTTGAATTTGGGATACATATAGAAAAAAATACTTATCCCATCAGTTTCCCTTTTAAGTCCAGTGACAGAATTGGAAAAATTCCAAGAGGACCTTTAAGGATTAATCGAGAATTTATTGATAAACAGAAAAAAATATTAGAATAAAGGATAGGCTATTAAAAATAAAGGATAAAAAATAAATAAAGTGATAGGTGTAGTTAAAGTATCTTGGTATAATATTATTCAACTGGAACAGTAGACAAAGAAGTGGAGAAAAATAAATGGTAAATGTAGAGAACTTATAATATATGAAGGAATCATATTACAAAAGGAAAGTGAAGGTAGAACACAATATATTCAAGTAAAATTGATGATATATTATTGGAAGCAAAGTTCATGAGTCCTTCCTTAAAGCATTATGGGCATTTGATATGGAAGAAGAAATAAATATTAGTACTTGGAAAAATATATGTAGCAGCAGAATATTGAAATCTGTGTCAATAAGGATAAAAGCAAAACTTTATAAAAATCTTTATTTTTGAAAATTCACATTAATGAATTTATTCATACAGAGCTACTTTGGCTAGAATATGAGGTATTTAAATATTCTGATTTAATGTGCACCAATTGGTTAGATGGCTTTATAACTAGATTAGACAAATGTATGGAGGTTAGTCCAATCAATGGTTATTGGATTAGCCATTATAAACTAACTAGAACTCCCCAAAATCTTTCAGTGTACTCTCAGAAAGACTATGCTATTGTCTTGAATTTCATATGTGGCAGTCTGTTGTTGCTCCATGCATATGTGTAAACAATTAATTATCTTAATAAGAGAAAGGTCTGGGCAATCTTGAATGAACTGTCTCTTAATTTAAGGACACAAACCCTATAGGTGTGTGTGTCAGAAAAACCCCAAAAATATACCTGGGTTTGTGTCCTTAAATTAAGAGACAGTTCATTCAAGATTACCCAGACCTTTCTCTCTATATATATTCCAAATGGAGTGACTATTGCCAAACAAGTACAAAATGTATGTGATTTATCTTTTAATATTTGAGAAGCAGAAAAAGGTCCATCATGAATATGATTTATTTCCTCTGAGTCTCCTTTAGCATTAGAAAAAAAAGGGCAGTAAACCCAACTTGTGAGAGTAAGAGAATAGGACATTATTTTTAATTTTAAAGAAGGAATTATGGAGGATTTAGAGAGGGGAATCTTTGAAGAGGTTTAAATTAAAATGGAGTGAGGCTGAGCCTCTGGATGATGCTTTGTTGAAAGAGAGAGTGACAATCATTTTGGAAAGATTAAATCCAGATTAACAGAAGAGCCTGTGGTAATTATGAAGTTCAGATTAATTGGCGAAATCCCCCAAGTGAAATTCAGTGTCATTTCCAGAAAAGCCCTTGAGTTCCTCTTTTATTAATTAGTTCATCCAATACATTTTAACAGGTAACTTGTGAAAAGAAATACAGTGATCAGTCTTTACATGAAAATATAAAGGCTGGAACCAGGCCTTTAAAAATAACACAGTAGGGGATTTAGAAGCAAAATGTTCAAAGGTGCAAAGTTAATTGATGGTCCTTACAAGATGATTGCTT
The DNA here is from genome assembly GCA_037013535.1 of Intellagama lesueurii. Lineage (NCBI taxonomy): Eukaryota > Metazoa > Chordata > Lepidosauria > Squamata > Agamidae > Intellagama > Intellagama lesueurii. Next base: position 5,176,042 of record JBAJHW010000010.1, on the reverse strand, counting down.
AAAATGCATAAGAAAATGCTCTTTTCTTTCTTGTACATCCTTGATGTGTAAAACAATGTCCATCTCGAGTCCCTGGAACCTTCAGTGTCATAGTTTCTAGGGCTGGAACAGGAAAACAGTTAGAATACCCCCTCCAAAAAAAATGGGTATCCATCTTCTGCTTGAAGACGGCCAGTGAGAGATGACATATTTCCCCTCCAGTAAATCAGTTCCATTCTCCAAACGTCCTGTTAAAAGTTGTGTCCTAAAGGAGCAGAGGAAAACATGTAATTTCCCGCTTTGATATGTCTGACATTCAGCAATTCGAAGACGGCTATCATGTCTGCTGTCTTTTCTTCTCTGGGAAAAAAACCCACCACTCATCTATTTCCTTGAAACCTGTTTCATTCCTTTCCAACAATCTTCATTGTTCCTTTCTGGGACTGTCAGAGTTGAAAACGTCTTATTAACAGAGATGACGAGGTTTAACTTACAGATGAGCTCCAGAGATGTGACTGCTTTTGACTGAAGGTGAAGCATCTTATATTGGGCGTGAACCCTTCCCCTCACCCCTGAGAACACATACACAAACAAATATATATACACACACACCAGTCCGTGTGGTGGAAGAATATGGTTATCAGCTTAATAATAATTATCACGTGCTGTCACATCAGTTGGTGCCCTTTTTTGGGTTATCTAGTGATAAGAGTATTCAGAACTGTCTTCCGGGAGCATCCTGGGGCTCTACAGCTTGCCCAAGGCCACCCAGGTTGGATGTTCTCCTGGGATACGCAGTGGGGAATTGAACTCATCACCAACTCACTCAGTTATCCAGCCATCTTAGCAGCACCTGACTCCTTGAGATTTCAGAGCCCCGAAGCAAGGGAACAGCTGCTTGTCACAGCACAGAGGGAGGGCAGCCAGATTTGGGCAGGGTCATTTGTCGCAACACAAACATTGTGAGCCAGTGAGGCCAGGTGAAAAATGAAGAGGATGACCCATCTTGGCCTTTGCCTCCAGTTTTAACATTTATTTGCCTGTGTGTGTAATTGTTTGCTTCTTCGATGCACCAGAAACAAAAGAAAGCAACAGCCCTCCATTCCTCTGATGCAGTTCTTAGACCCAAAAAGAAACCTATTTGTCTGCTATTGTGTTAAATAACGATATGTGCCCTTGGCTATGAGTTGGCAAAGGAAATGATTTACTCTTTGAAACTCATTTTTTAAAAAGACAACAAAAATGAGTTCTTCTATGTGTGAGCTTTTTTTTTTCTTTCAAAAAATTCCCAGGAGCAAAATAAAAAATAAAAGGATTAGCAGCATGAATAACATAGCATGCCTTTTGGTACTTAACATTTATTATGACTTTAACGACCAAGAAGCGGAAAAGATGGTGCCTCCTCACCTCCACAGCAGTGAAAGAAGATTCCTCAAGATTCCTTAAGTTGTTGCCGCAAATATGAAGGAATAGAATAGGATGGATGGAGTTGGGCTTCAGTTCTTCGACTGTCAGAGCTTGTTACGCACATCCTCAGCCATAAGCTATTGTTGCTCTTTACTCAGTCACTCGTGGAGTGCTTGGATGAACAATATTTCCCATTCAGTTTATAACAGGGTGGGGGGAAGGTGAAAACTTCTCACAAACAACCTTCTATACCACTGAGCCATCAAGAAAAGCCAAGTGAATCAAGTTAATGGGTTTCTGTGCCCATCCCAGATAAAATAGAAGGAAAGGAAATTGGTTTGTCAGCTGGCATTTGTTTGGAATTAGTAAAAAATGCATGGGTTCTGGTAGATGTGGAAGGCCGAAGCATCAGGATGCATGTCATATACTACACTGAAGAACGCATGCCACCCTGGATGCTGAACATAGACCAATGTATCACCTTGAACACACCCAGTCTCCTCTGATTTTGGAGAATCAAGGACAAGCCAATTTAATACTTGGATGGGAGACCACCAGGGAATGCCTGGGCTCTCCAGACAGAACTAGGAAAGAGCCTTGCCAGAAGCCAGTAGCAGCCATTGCTGCCAGTCAGAGTTAGCACTATTTGGATAGAGAGACCACTGGTCTTCCTCAGTGCCTAAAATCCTGTTGTTCAGTTGTGTAAGAGGCATAACTTTTGGAAGCAAATTGCCAGAAGTTACACAATCTCTGTAGACATTATCTGTTGCATACTGAGTCTCATGATACTCCATGCAACAGATGGTGTGTATAGAAAATTCTTAACCTACAGTGTGACATTCACGTATGAGCTGGAGGAACAAACAGCTGGATGAGTGAATAAACAAACTGGAGAGAAATCCCAATTGGGGTCAGGTGGGATAAGAGGTGGAGTGGGATGGCCTACCACTTTGAGATTATTCACTTTGGGGAATGGAAGGATAGGCCTCAATATCAACTTAATGCTGACTGTCTTTGAAACACCTCAGATTATCCTCTGTGAGGTTGTCAGAAACACAGTTGGCCGTGGGCGGTTGGCAGTGGCTGCACACACGTAGGTATTTCTGAGGTAATACCTTAACTTACACATGACAACACATGACAACTTTCCCCAGTTTGAAGAGACAGAGAGAGATAAAGAGAACCTCCAGGATTCCACATTCAGAGGCCTGTGGCCATGTTGGCTTGAGGGTTCTGGGGGCTGTAGTCTAGAAAAGTAACGTTTCCTAGCTTTGAGTAATATAGGACACTGACTGGACAGATGTGTTCCTTCCACCCAAAGAATTTTTTTTTTTGCCCTAGCCATGGGAACTGAAGTTCAAACTTCTTTCTTCATTTATGGTAACATATTCTCCCAGGCCTCAAATGAATCAGTGTGACAAGAGACTAAGGGCTAGGAATAAACATTTCTCCACGGTTAAGTCTAAATGATCAAAATTTGTCTTATATTAGGTACTCCTGTGGTTTATTCATGCAGAAATTTTTATTATGAAGGCATTTTCCTACACAATCATTAAGCCATTGCAAGAACTGCTTGGAACCAGATTGCTTCCTTTTCAGCACTAAGGATGATGCTAGGGGAGATGTTTGTTTTTACTTCCACTTTGAAACCTATTTGGACGTTTTATCTCTGATAGTTTTCTGCTCCAAGAGAATTCTGACTTTAATAGAGGTTCCTGTGTAACTGTCAGAATCGAATGATAGACCAAAGTTCTCTCCAAATGTGTATTCAATATATGTCACAGAACTGACCTATTCAGGAACGTGAAGCTATGCGTCTTAACTTCACCGTTTGCTATTATCTGCCATTTCCAGACCTCAACCTTTGCAACTCATTTTGAAATGTTCTCCTGGATGCAAAGAGGGAGGGGAGCTACAGAAATCCAAGTGACAAGGAAGAATTTTCCTTCCAAATGTCAGCTTGGTGAAAAGGAGGGGGCAGTATTCAGGAAAAAAGTTTGCCAAAAAAGAGGAGGAAAATAAAAAGAATAATCTAAATTTATCACATGGCATATAGCAGACAATCCAGATTTCCTGCCAAATGTGTGTTCCAGTAGGAACTTTGGCTAACCTAGGAAGTTGATTTAGAGAAGTCATTGATCTGTCTAGACCAGTAGTTCCTGACTTTGAGTCCCCAGATGTTCTTGGACTGCAACTCCCAGAAATCCTGGCCAGCACAGCTAGTGGTGAAGGCTTCTGGGAGTTGCAGTCCACAAACATCTGGAGACTCAAGGGCAGGAACCACTGGTCTAGACCTTTCCTGACAACGTTGGCTAGAAGCAGTTCTTTAGGATCTCAAAGGCACTCTGTTGTTGCCAACATCCTCCAAGGCAATTCTAAAAATGGGGTTAGCCCAAACAAAGAAATTGTCACTTTTTCACTTGGCTTCAAATCCAATTTAAAAACTGCCCTGACAATTGCTTTGTGTTTGGGTGGGAAGTGGTTAAATAATTCTAAAAAAGAGTCAGCTTCTGGGATTTTCCCTTGCTTGCTGTCTCTTTGTGAATGGTCCTGAGCACAAGAGGGTACCGTGTAAACCATCTGGACTGCTGTCCTTGGTGCTCTCGACATTCAAGCTGCCCTTTGCTATGCAAAGTTGGGCATTCTTTTTCCTGCTGGCAATGCAGCCACAAAATTGTGCAGCAATATTGGGCCATTTCCTGGCTTTCTGAAGCATGGATAGAGAAGCACAATATCCCACATTCATAAACTTGAGGTTTTTTTTTCTTTTTGGAAGAATTGAATTTGTTATGTGCCATGAAGTCATAAATATACCTTTTCTGTACATGTTAAAACTGGCATGATTTTAAATCATTTTGCTTTACCGTCATGTATTTTAAATTTTGTTGCACTTCACATTTTCCGGAATTTTTTTTTTTAATAGCCCAAGTGGAACTGCCACAGTACAGCTATATTTCTATTTGTGTGTTGGTTTGGAAAGTGTGAATTAGGTAAGTCGGCAATCCTCTCCCATCCCTAGAGCTGAACTGAATTTACAGTGGAGGCAAAATTGCTTTTTTTGTGCTGATATGAAAACTTGGCAGAATGCAATACAATGCATCCACAATTAAGATGACGCACCTAGCGTTTCTTCCAATATTTGCTTTCAGAGTGGTATTCTTTAGTATAGAGGGAGAGGTGGCTTTGAAGCCCATCAAAGAGCATACAGTCCCAAAGACTCTCTTTCAAATGCTTATTTATGTACGCAGTGACAGTCGCTCAAAATCTTCTAAGCTTCAGTGATATCATGGGGCAAAGGAATGTAATCAGTATATATTTTTTGTCTTGAGTGCTTGCTTTACCTAAAGGAAAATAATTGAGCTGTATACACAGAACCACATTATGAAACATGGCATTTTCTGTGAGCCTGCACATAGCTGTATCCCCATCCCCCTTTGAGCACAAGACAATTAGAGTGAGTGACAGAGAATGTGAGCTTCATTTATCGTTTTGCCTATTCTGTTGGCTACAGCAAACAGAAGACAAATTTAGAACATCAGATGTGACAAAGGCTGGGAAAAGCTGACACCAGTCAAAGCAGAAGTTGTTGTAAGCAAGGATATTTTATATTGGGGCAAGACATATATCCCTGGTGACTTTAGCAGACCTTGAAAAAATAATCGCCGGATTTGCATAAAAATGTGACAGAATACCATAGTCACTTTAAATACCCAAGCCATGAAAGCCACACTGCAACAAACAAATGTGGCTCTGAAACAGGATGTTAATTGGCTAGTATGCTGTTGTGTGGCTCTGCCTGCACAATGGGAATGAGCTCACTGGAAGTTGAGCTCATTGAAGTACAAAGTTGAGCTCACCCTGATAGTAGAAAAGGGTCTTCTTAATTGGTAGAAAGTTTCCCAAACAGCAGGCAATGAAGGTATTGCATTTCATGGGTGGTGGCTGCATCTCTAGGAAAGCTCTGGAGAGAGCATCACCCACAGGGTACTTCCAAAATTTCCTGGACCAATACAAATACCTGGATCCATGTTATGGGCTTTGCTGATGACACTGATGGTACAAATGTACCCCAGAATAGCAGTGCATTTAAGCCTCAGACATCCAGAGAGGTAGCCTGCCTTTTGGAAGAAAACCAAGAGAGAAGTCTGTGGCTCCAGGAAGACTGACATTTTGAGGACTTCCTCCCACCTCTTCATGCACTATTTTGTTAGCTGCTTTATGCCAAATAAGATTCCATACTTATTGGAGAGAAATGAGACAATGTGAAGGCACATTGAAGAATCAGGAGGAAGCAGAGGAGGAGGAGGAGGACTCTGAAGGAGGCAATAAGTAAACCAAAAATAAAATTAAACAAATTGAAGTAAAGGAATCTACATGGCTTTTCTGGTCATGTTGAGGTCACTCTGTCTTCCTGGATGGACCATGTGTGTCAACAATGAAAAGGGCATCTGTTTATTCCAAGACAATGCTGGGCTTTGTTCTTTAACTTGCATAGCATATGCCTGAAACCAAATACTGACAGTTTGATTTGTAGGGTATGTGTTTTATTGCTATGTCATGTTTTTTTGATTGCTGCAGGGTGTAAGTTCTCCCCTCCCCATGCTCTCTCTCTGTGTGTGTGTGTGTGTTGTGTGTGTGTAAGAGAGAAGGAGGGGGAGTATGTGAAAAAGAAATGAATGTGCTTTATTTACTGACTACCTCCTTTACACCCTACAGACCACTCTCAAAAGAAAACAATCTTTTTCTGTTATTATTTTGCTTTCCCATTACTGCAAATACATCCCTCCCGTAGCTGCCCACTTCTCAAGGCAGGAATAAAAATTGACACTACACAGTCCTGAATAGAAATATTAGAAATTACAGAAGACACATAAACTGACTTATATTTGCACTCCACCCCCACCCAACAAGCATAATATGTGGTTCATCTCCCTCTCACGGAAAGCTCAGCCCTGGCTTAACTTGTCTCTCATTATATGAAGGAAGATCAAGAATTTTAAAAGCCTTAGAATCATAGAAGCATAGAATAAGGGAGTTGGAAGGGGCCTCTAAGGCCATCAAGTCCAACCCCCTGCTCAAGGCAGGAATTCAAATCAAAGCAGATCTGACAGATGGTTGTGCCTTCAAAGACAACCTCACTTGAAACACTTTATATTCCAAACAAACCACACAGGGAGTGTCCCCAGATCGCTTTACACCTAAACCTGTGGAGAAAGTTCTCCCCTTAATGGAGCTTCCAATGGGAAATAAATTAGTTCTGGCCCATACCCCATTCCCCACTGCTGATTTATTTAACTGGAAACAAGATCTTCCACCATATTGAGAGGCCCTTCAGAAGTACCAGGACTTGATCCAATGGATCATTACTACTCACCACTCTTCTGAGCAGCCTCCTAAGCGAAGATGAGAAATGCCAGGCTCTTGCTAAGACCTACGCCTGGTATACTACTCATAGGGTTCAACAAATAGCCGATGGCAATGGAGCAGTTGATTGGCCTGAAGCAGCAGCCCTCATCACCCGAGTTATTGATCCCAATCCTAATAAGCTTGCTGGGGCCCAACTGCTGAAAGCAGCAAGAAATGCTGTAATTCATGGTCTCAAACTAGGAGTGCCAAAGGCTGTGAAACCTTCACAGAGTATATGAGATTGTTTAAAAAAAACCACGGAATCCCCAAATGAATTCCTGACAAGGCTCAAGGATGGTTTTCGCCAGTACACTGACCTTGATCCGGATTTGGAATCAACAGCCAGCTGTGCTACAGGTGCAGCTCCAAAAACACCCAGCCATGTGTGACTGCAGCCACCGAACTGCCTGAGTCCTGCAGCTGGTCTGGTCAGACAGCTATGCATCAGCTGTAGCACAGCTACACAAAAGCACTTTGCACATGTCTCTCTGCTGTCTGTCTACTCATTGTCTAAGATACAAGGGTGCTTCTGAGGAGAGATACCTGCTCAATAAAATGCTATGTACAACAACTCTGAGTCAAGTTTCTTTATTAGACAAGGTAGCTCAGGGCCATGCTCCTAGGGAAGGATATTGCAGGAAAAAGGGAGGAACACAAATCCTATTTTCATTGATAATGATGGGAAGGGTGGGAAGGAATGCATGGTTTGCCAGTCATGAGCTGTGTGAATGGGATGACTCATGAGGCTGAGGGGGCTGGGAAGACACTGGCATGGATACAGGCTGGTGCCCTAATCATCAGTCAGGAGGTAGGGGGTGGGCAAGATATCACTGGGATGGATGCAAGCTGGCCCCACCAATCATGAGCCAAGAGATGAGGGTGGGAGGGATTCAAATTGCCCCCCCAAACATGAACCAGGAGGTAAGGGGCAGGTGGATTGACAGTGGTAGGGATTCAAGCTGGCCCTCCAATCATAAGCCACAAATTAAATATTGTAGAAGGGAGCCAAGCTGCCCAATCATGAGTAAAAACAGAAGGGAGAGTCCAAGTGCAAACTCAACATTACTCAACCAGGAAGGAGAGCAGGAAGATGGACAGTGAAAGGGCCAGGCCTTGAACTGTGTAGAGTTGTGTATAATTGTGTAGAGTTGTGTCAGATGGACAACAGACTATAGGATCCCTGGAAAGCACAGCCTAAGAATTCTTGCCTGAAGTATAACTTTACACAGCTCTAGTCACTAACCTTGCCACTAATCATGAGCTAGGGCAGGGGGAAGAGGGAGTAATGTGAGGCTATCCTATAGATCAATAAACAGAAGTTTTCTTTGGATGCCTCCTGTGGTTCTCTCAGACAGTGGGGTGGGTGGACGTGTAAATGAGAGAAAGGCAGATGTCATGGGGGCACTCTGACTGCACCAGATGCACTAGGAGGGGCTTAGCCTTCTACGGCGCAAACTGGTGTTGCAATGGGTTTCATGGCAGCTGCAGAAAGGACTTGCATTTGGGGGAAATAGCACACTGTACCTTTAACAGGCATCTCCCTCTTAATTGTGAGAGTCTGATTCAGCCAGCCTAAGGCCAGCCTGGCTAGTTAGGATTGTGCCCTAAGTCAGGACGAGAAAAAGAAAGAAAGATTTATTTTAGTGCTAACATTTTCTGAATTGGGACCAGGGTTCTGTGACATAAATAGTGCTTTGAATGGCAATTAGTTCTCCAACATCTTCTAATATTCCATTCTTGACTCTTGACCTAAAACGGAGTAGGTAAATAGCTCCACATCATTAACTAAGATAGTTAATGGATGCTCATTTGGATATACTACGTATCATTTATGAGCTTATAAGAAAAACAAAAACAAAACAGCCCGACAGCAGCCCATGCAGAAGTATTTATGATCCACAGGACAAGACTTTTATTTCACTCTTGCAAGCAGCCTTAAGTTGGGCTTAAGAGTGTGAGAGACATTTAAATAACTATTGACATACCGCTGAGGACATAATGAGTGAAGGTGTCACATGACCTCTGAGGTCACATGATTGCTGGCGCAAGTTCTTGACAGTTGGCCTTTGCCCACTTGCTGCTTTCCTGCCTCAACAGCCATTGGGAGCAGAGTGAGTTAGAGAGACCTTGGCTTTTCAAAATTACTTACATTTACCTTTCATCCGGGCTTAACCGTGGACTTTCTCAGCCATTCAGGTTCATAGTCTGTAGAGATGTACTCTGTATCAACGGACAGGATTGCTTCCTGTTTTGCCTATAGCTCTGGAAACTACATTAAGGCGTTGCCTGGGTACTGTAGGTTTAAGGTGGTGAGGTCTGGCAGGGCAGTTGATGTGGTACTTTTGAGAGGTTGCTGTTGTTTTTTAATGGAGATAAATGGGTTTGTTAGGGGGCAGCCAGATGTAAGCTGGATTTGAATAACAGACTTCCCACACAGATGGGAAAGAGTAGCATTTGTGGGGATCCTTTTCTGGGTGCCCCCTTTCTGATGGAGCCGTGGGTGTAGTTGTTGGAAATGAAACAGAAATGTTCCATTTCTGAAACATTTGCCCACTCTGCATGATTAATCTGTGTATTTCATCCCTAGCATTCATTAGATTGCATTCGGTTAATCTCCTTCCTTAGTAACCATAATTAGAAAAAAGTTTTTGTTTATGTTGTTCAGAAATGAACAACAGACCTCTTTACATATTGTTTCCAAGTCTGAAGGGTTCCAAAGATTATTGTGTCTGAAATATTTACCCATTTAATGTGTTAATATGCCAGGATCTATGACTTGTTCAGCTTAATAGTTCTCTTTCTGGGTTGATTTCTCTTGTATTTATTTCCATATTCATAGTGTTAATTACTTGCTCAAAATTTAAAGAGGTAGTGGTTTATAAATGTTAATACATATCACATAATTATCTTCTAGGTAAAACAATATATCTTATGGTTAGGCACTGACCAGGTAAGGGATCAAAACTCAATTTAGATTTATTTATTTTTTACTACCTTCCCTTCTCATACAGGCCAAGACACCGACCAGGTAGGAGATCAAACCTAATGTTGGTTTATTTTTTCCATTTTTACCACCTTCCCTCCTTATGCAGGTGAAGACATTGACCAGGTAAGGAATCAAAACCAATTTCTGATCATTTTTTCCATTTTAACTGCCTTCCCTCCTTATTCAGGTAAAGACACTGAGAAGGTAAGAGATGAAAACTAATTTTAGTTTATTTTTTGCATTTTTACCACCTTCCCTCCTTATACAGGTAAAGACACTGACCAGGTAAGAGATCAAAACTAATTTTTGTTTATTTCTTCCTTTTTAACTGCCTTCCCTCCTTATACAGGCCAAGACACCAACCAGGTAAGAGATCAAACCTAATTTTGGTTTATTTTTTCCATTTTCACAACCTTGCCTCCTTATGCAGGTGAAGACATTGACCAGGTAAGGAATCAAAACCAATTTCTGATCATTTTTTCCATTTTAACTGCCTTCCCTCCTTATTCAGGTAAAGACACTGAGAAGGTAAGAGATGAAAACTAAATTTGGTTTATTTTTTGCATTTTTACCACCTTCCCTCCTTATACAGGTAAAGACACTGACCAGGTAAGAGATCAAACCTAATTTTGGTTTATTTCTTCCTTTTTAACTGCCTTCCCTTCTTATACAGGTAAAGACACTGAGAAGGTAAGAGATGAAAACTAATTTTGGTTTATTTTTTCCATTTTGACAACCTTGCCTCCTTATACAGGTAAGAGATCAAAACTAATTTTGGTTTATTTTTTCCATTTTCACCACCTTCCCTCCTTATACAGCCCAAGACGCCGACCAGTTAAGAGATCAAAACTGGTTTTGGTTTATTTTTTCCAGTTTTACTGCCTTCCCTCCTGTGCTGTGCTGTTTTTTGTGTTTTGGTGTGGGTTTTTTCCCCAGCCTCATTGCGTTCGGGCTGGCTGTGTGTGTGTGGAGGGTGTTTTTGTGTGTTTTTTCCAGCCCCATGGCGTTCCGCTGGGGATGGCTGTGTGTGTGTGTGTGTGGGGGGGGTGTTTTTGTGTTTTTTTTCCCAGCCCCATCACATTCTGCTGGGGCTGGCTGTGTGTGTGGGGGGGTTGTTTTTGAGTGTTTTTTCCCAGCCCCATAGCGTTCCACTGGGGCTGGCTGTGTTTTTTGTTTGTTTGTTTTGGTGTGTTTGTTTTTTGGCCCCAGCACATTCCTATGGGGCTTCCAGTGTTTTATTTTTATTTTATTTATTTTTTGGTATTTTTTTTTCTGGCCGGAACGGATTAATGGGGTTCCTATGTATTCCTATGGGAAATGGTGCGTCGACTTACGACCATTTCGAGTTATGCACATCTTCTAGAATGGATTATGGTCGTAAGTTGAGGCACCACTGTAATGTGGTTGCTGACCTTGAGCCAGATATCCTGTGAAATCAAGTGGACCTTAGAAAGCATGGCTAACAACAAGGCCAGTGGAGGTGATGGCATTCCAGTTAAACTCTTTAAAATCTTAAAAGATGACACTCTTAAGGTGCTACACTCAATATGCCAGCAAGTTTGGAAAACTCAGCAGTGGCCAGAGGATTGGAAAAGATCAGTCTACATCCCAATCCCAAAGAAGGGCAGTGCCAAAGAATGCTCCAACTACTGTACAATTGCACTCATTTCACACGCTAGCAAGGTTATGCTCAAAATCCTACAAGGTAGGCTTCAGCAGTATGTGGACCGAGAACTCCCAGAAATACAAGCTGGATTTCGAAGGGGCAGAGGAACTAGAGACCAAATTGCTAACATGCGCTGGATTATGGAGAAAGCCAGAGAGTTCCAGAAAAACATCTACTTCTGCTTCATTGACTATGCAAAAACCTTTGACTGTGTGGACCTCAACAAACTATGGCAAGTTCTTAAAGAAATGGGAGTTCCTGACCACCTTATCTATCTCCTGATAAATCTATATGTGGGACAGGAAGCAACAGTTAGAACTGGATATGGAACAACTGATTGGTTCAAAATTGGGAAAGGAGTACGACAAGGCTGTATATTGTCTCCCTGCTTATTTAACTTATATGCAGAATACATCATGCGAAAGGCTGGACTGGATGAATCCCAAGCCGGAATTAAGATTGCCGGAAGAAATATCAACAACCTCAGATATGCAGATGATAACACTCTGATGGCAGAAAGTGAGGAGGAATTAAAGAACCTCTTAATGAGGGTGAAAGAGGAGAGCGCAAAAAATGGTCTGAAGCTCAAAATAAAAATAAAACTAAGATCATGGCCACTGGCCCCATCACCTCCTGGCAAATAGAAGGGGAAGATATGGAGGCAGTGACAGATTTTACTTTTTTGGGCTCCATGATCACTGCAGATGGTGACAGCAGCCACGAAATTAAAAGACCCTTGCTTCTTGGGAGGAAAGCGATGACAAACCTAGACAGCATCTTAAAAAGCAGAGACATCACCTTGCCGACAAAGGTCCACATAGTCAAAGCTATGGTTATTCCAGTCGTGATGTATGGAAGTGAGAGCTGGACCATAAAGAAGGCTGACCGCCGAAGAATTGATGCTTTTGAATTGTGGTGCTGGAGGAGACTCTTGAGAGTCCCCTGGACTGCAGGGAGAACAAACCTATCCATTCTGAAGGAAATCAACCCTGAGTGCTCACTGGAAAGACAGATCCTGAAGCTGAGGCTCCAGTACTTTGGCCATCTCATGAGAAGAGAAGACTCCCTGGAAAAGACCCTGATGTTGGGAAAGTGTGAAGGCAAGAGAAGAAGGGGACGGCAGAAGACCGGATGGTTGGACAGTGTCATCGAAGCTACCAACATGAATTTGGCCATACTCTGGGAGGCAGTGGAAGACAGGAGGGCCTGGTGTGCTGTGGTCCATGGGGTCACGAAGAGTCGGACATGACTTAACAACTAAACAACAAAATAGGTTGTTGGCAGAAGAGGTAAGTAAATGTTTGGGAGGAACACAAGGTCCTATCCAGACCTGCTTTCTCCCATATATACTTCACACATTTCGTCTCCATCTCACTCCTTAGCCAAATCTTCACCCCTCACTCAGTCCCTACATCTGAATTCATCCACTATCACATTGACCTGCCCTCCCCACACCTCCCTCCCTCCAGCAGCCGACAGAACATGTCTTTTCTCCTCCTACCCACAATCCCCCATCATTGCTCTTCATATGCACATACCCAGACATACTATTACTTTTTCAAAAAACCCCATCACCTCTAGACCCACCCAACTCCCCTCTCATATATACACACTCCACCTTCTTCCCAGCTGTATGGCTCCCCTACAGGAGATCCTCCCCTCCCAATCCCACACCATGCCACATGACGACTCCTTTGCCCCACATGGACAAAAAGCCTACCACTATGCACTCCCCTCATCCCTTCCATGCCCCACATGCCCGACAGCCCCAACCAATCCCTCACACCATTTATAACATGCCCCCCACCACCCACCCCTTAATAGAGGGGTTAAAATCAGTTAAGTGTGTTCCTAGTTAACTCCAACACTTGAGTCCATCTCTGTATTTTTGGAGCTGGTGGGTAATGTATACTTCTGCCGGCGTGGATTCATACGCTGGCTTGGAACTATTTTTCCCATGTCTCCTGATCTGACATAGGCAGGTAGAAGCACCAATTGGTGCTCCCCACAAGGCTGTGCTGGGGCTGGATGTTGGTGCAGTTATAAGATCCTTCTGTCCCCAGCCAGCCCTTTTTCCTTTGAGTTAACCTGCCCGCCCTGGGTCCAGTGTGGCTGAGGTGGTCGCTTTGGGGCCGGATAGTAATTTTGGGTCCGTCTCACCTGATTGGCATATAAAAGGTGGGCGGATGTATTTTTGCCTATCCCACACTGTTTACCCATGGGATTCTGAGGGCTATTCTAGGTTTGAGTCACGTTTAAATAGGTCAAACTGTCAGGTAGTGCAGAAGAGAAGGTGAGTTTCAGTGAGCTCCCAAAAAGCACATGGGGTCCTACTGCACCCAGCATCACAGCAATCAGGATCTAGCATTTCACTTGCTGGGATGAGGGGTGAATAAGGTATAGTCCCATCCATTGCATGTCTTAGTTCTAGACAATTGGATGGATGGCAGGTAAGGAGGTTTTTCTTCCCAGTCTGTGGCCAACTGGGTACGAGCTGTTCAGGGGACAGCTCTGACCAGGGGCTTGGGACTCACCAGCTTAGGATTGGAGAGGGGGTAAGAGATACCCCTATAGCCTGCCCCAGGGATCCACATGACGTCCAGGCCCCTCTGCAGGATGAGAGTGATTGGAGGTTAAAAGCAATAAAGTGTGGCCCTAGTTAACTCCAACACCTGTGTCCGTCTCTTTATTTCGGGAGTGGGTGGGCAGAGATTAAATAACAGTGGTGGAGGAAAACATTGAATATTAATTTCATGAACTTTAAAATATTATGTGAATAAATCTACAGTGTTTTGGAAATTCCAAAGTGTCAATAGTCAACAAGGGACCACAGCGGAATATTTTAACTACAAAAATTCTCAAATGCTTTCCAGACAGTTTACATGTCTCCTCTACATTTTCTCTTTTGCATTCTTTTTCAACAGCTCCACAGTTCATCCGAAAAGCAGTCTTGACTGCCACTAGCAAAGTTCCATCTCCCACCCCTCCAAATGTAGGATATCCACAAGAATAATCACAGGCCTGACACTATACTGATTTCCTACTGATTCTGCCTCTTATCACACAAGAGGTGAATTACCGAGACAGGGCTCACATGATCAGCATTGCTGATTTATCAAGAAAACATCAAACTAGTGGCATTCCCATTTGGACATAAGAAAAAAAGCTCTCCTCTTTCTCTTGATCCTGAAGGATAGAGATCCAAGGGTTGGACCCTTATAAATTTTAAACAGAAGTTTCCAAGAGCTGCAGATGGAGATGGTATTTGTAGCAATCTGTGACAGATTGTTACCGCTGATCATACAGGTAAAAGGTAAAATCAATGGAAGAAGCAGTGCAGGAAGAATAATCAATTATTGGTCTGGATACAGCACAATATCATTGTTTAGAGTTGTTGCATGCATGGTCAGAATGGCCACAATGACATCCAGCCTCTAATAGGAAAGGGATGAGAGGACCACTGTCTCTTCAATTGGATGTGTTGGAGTAAGATGTTCCTTGCTTAAAACTTTAATTTCCTTTTTTCCTCTTTCAGTCTGCATTTGGTTAGGCAGAAGGGGATGGGTGATTCAGAAGTCATATACTGGGGAATGGAAAGGAATAGTGGAGTATTGGATGGTAGAGCTCTTTGTGGTACATGGCGGGTCCTACATACAACTAAACTACATCAGGGCCTGAATACAGAATTCTACTCACACTGAAGCAAAACTGCTCCCTTTCAGTCTTTGGTGCTACACATGTTCAACTACTGGGTGACAATAACAATATATTTTGAAATATGTTGTGTTCTGCCTACATGGAAGAAACAAATATAAAATAGGCTTTGTTCTGTTCTACTAGATACCAAGATTCTTTTCCTTGTTCCTTGTTGGCCGCGGCTCTTCGGCCCTGGCGGCGGTGGCAAACAAGCAGCAGCAGGAAAGGAAAAGGAAAGGAAGAGAGAGGGAGGGAACGAGCGACAGACCATCAAGACGGACGGATGGACAGGTGCGATCTGTCCATGGCAGGCTGCGAAAGGAGATGGGGGGAGGGGAGCGCACGCGAGAAGGCTGTTCTCTCGGCATCACCCCCTCCCGAGGCACGTCTGGGCAGGGAGCGGAGGAGTGCCAGGCGGGAGGAAGGAGAAGCGTGCGGCCAGGTTGTGAGCGGGGCCCCTCCTTCACCTCAGCCACAGACAAGACGAGGCGACAGCAGCAGCAGCCTCGGGTGACCTGCGAAGAGCGGGAGGGGGAGAGAGAGAGAGATCTAAAAGCAGAAGCCCCGGTGGCGCCAAACCCCTGAGGGAGAAGACTGCCAGGCAGGGAGAGGGCTCCCCTTCTGGACGTGTGGGTGCTTCGGGGGGGGGGGGGGGGACAGGCAGGACCCAGCCCCTATGAGGCGGGGAGGAAGCCCTGCGCTCGCGAAGAAGGTGCTGCCGCCGCTGCTCCCACTCCCGGTTGGTCTGAAATTAGAAGCCAGGCAGATTTTGAGAGTGGGTGGGCATGTCGCACTTGCGGGTGGCCGTGTTGTGCTCCTGCGGATGCGCACAAGTGCGACACACCCCTACGCAAGCATGACACGCCCCCGCAAGCATGACACGCCCCTCCACAAGTGCAACACGCCCCCCCATGCGTGCGTGCGGGGGGCAGAGATCCGTGTCCACGGCCCAGTTAAAGGAAGCCCACGGACTGGCGCCGGGCCACAGACCAGGGGTTGACGACCCCTGCTTTATAGGACATCCTCAAGGTGAAAGTGATCAAGGCATGAATGAATGTGGCCAGGTCTTTTCCCAAAGAAAGGTGTAATGAGACACCAGCCAAAGTGCTTCATCAGTCAATTTTTTTTCTTCAGAAAGAGGAACTTAGGAAGGAGAAAATGCATTACTGTCACTGTTATACTACCCGATGTTCACACAAGTTAGCATTACTGCACTTGAGTTGCCTTGCCTCAATCAGCTTGTCACACAGTTCAGTGAAGCCATGAAGTCCATGGCTGGATGACGGTAGAATTCAAAAAGGCACTCTAAAGTAGGTCTGCTGACAATCAAAAGTAGAGACAAAAGGTTTAGAAATAACACCACAAAGACAGAAGAAGGATTTTGGCAGAAGAAACTAGAGTTGATGGTCATGGCCAATGGAGATGCTCATGGCAATGACTTTCTAGCAGGAAGAGAGGAAACTGCCTTGCTCTTGCATGGCCTGTTGATCTGTCCAGCTCAGCAGAATGTATCTGCACTGACCAGCATCTGCTACCCATACTTTCTGTATCCCAGCCTTACCTGAAGATGACTACAACTGAACATGGAGCTTCCTACATCCTCTTGCTTAAAGTACCATAGCGAGGCTGGGAATAAGACTTCCAATCAATGGCCAGTCTCTTGAGGAACAATTGCACATGTGCAGTTCTTCCAATCCAGCAATGATCTTCTCTATCTCTGTTGTTGTGTTGTTGTTCTGTGCCGTCAAGTCGGAACCAACTTATGGCGACCCTAACAGGGTTTTCAAGATAAGTGAGCTATTTAAGGAAGTGGCTCTACCAGTTCCTCTCCCCCAGGGAGTTTCCATGGCTGAGAGGGAATTCAAACCCTGGTCTGAAAAATCCTAGTCTGTCACTCTATCCACTACACCACACTGGGAATCCCATTTCACTGGGTACCTCTATCTCTAGGTCATACCAGCTGAAAAAAAGCAAGGAAGCATGGACATTTTGAAGCCCTCTGCTTCTGGGCTTACAGCATCTCCTAAGCTTCTTCTTCTCTCTCTCTTTCTCTCTCTCTTTTTTTTCACAATCACTGTCACATAGGTATCTGTGGAGTTTTAATGTCTTCTGTTCTCTCACACTGAATTCGTTGATGGAACAATACGTATGGTGAGGAGAGCTGTTCTTTTAGAAAACTGCTGGAAAACTGTCAAAAATCCAGTTGTCTGTTGCAAAGAAAGATGACAGCAGTTGTTCCAGATCATCTCTATACGACTTTGTGCAAAGCAGAGGTTAAGGCTACTCATGTGGTAATATGACAGGAAAAGAAAAGCATTCCAACTGAATTGTGTAGAGACAATAGACTGGTGTACATCCTATTTCTTCCATGTGTGTTTGTGTCTGCTTTTGTGCCTATCAAAGGGCTATTGACAAGATGTTAAATTTTAAGCCAAATTTAAGATAAGATTTTGATCTTCATTCAACTGCTTGCATGTGCTTCTGTTAATTAATTGATTTCTTAATAGATCTGTTAAATGTACAAATGCATGGAGCTGTAAATAATTCATCATAAATAATTGTGTCTCTTCTTATATTTTAAATTATACAGCATAATTTCAACAACAGCTCTCTCTTTTCTCCAACATTTCTCGTTTTCTCCAAATAAGCACAATTCCTTTATTCTTTTTCTATCCATTTATTTTACATCTCCCATGTATGAGCCTGTTCAGACTTTCCCAGCTGATACTCTTCAGAAATTTTGTTGTTGTTGCTCTTGCTGTTGTTGTTTTGACTTATATGCCACCCCATAGTGCTAGAGCATTCTTTGGATGGTTTACAATATAATTATGCAAACAACAACTTGCCCCCCCCCCCCAGCATGTTGGGTACTCATTTTACCGACCTTGAAAGGATGGAAGGTTGAGTCAACCTTCAGCTGCCTATCTGAACCCATTGGGATCAAACCCAGTTGTAAGCAGAAGCTTAACTGCAGCATTGCAGTTTAACCACTATACCACAGCACTTCAGGTGTTGGGCTGAAATTCCTGTCATCTACTTGCCATACTGATTGGGGGATTCTTGGACACATAGACCAAAATGGAAACTTTCCAAATTCTCACCTAGGGTGTAATGGACTGGAGAAGACTGATCTTGATGTGTCAAGATAGAGGGAGCTAGGATGTAGCTCATGTACGGAAGGTACAAAGTATGCTATGTTCTTAACGTAGAAGTCATCAGGTCTAGGCTAAAGCATCTCTAGGTAGAACTGGGGAAAAGATCTTATCCTGACTCCCTGGAGGGATATAGTTAGTCAGTGTAGAAATTATTGTGCTAGAGGGAGAAATGCTTAGATCAGCATCTTATGTTCATTAAGGACTTCCATAGCTCAGTGGTAGGGGAAGAACATATATTTTACACAGAGATGTTGCCAGGTTCAATCCCTGGTGTCCCAGAATAGAACTCGGAAATATTTCTGCCTGAAATTTTGGAGAGCAAATGTCACTTAGTGTGGATTTGCCCCACCAACTGGGGGACATTTCTACCCAGCCCTAATTTCTAGTCCTCACTAACCCATAGTTACCTGAAAGGAGGGAGGGAAAGAGGAATATGTTAAGCTGGCAAAATTCTTCTCCAGATCACATTTATTTTCTTTATTTTACTTATTTAAAATATTTTTATCCCACCTCTCTCCTTAAAAAAAGGACCCAAGGTGACTTACATCATTAAAATACAGTATTTAAAGCTAAGAAAGGAGAGTATACAAATGTGAAAAGGACCAAACAAATACCATATTAAAAAAACATAACCAACACCAAAAGACATTCCAAGCAGTAAGGCATAAGAATCCATTTTTAAAACCCTACTCAGGCAGCCAGTCACTCAGGGAAAACTTGCCTGAAGAGAAAGGTCTTATTCCTCTTGTGGAGGGAGAACAAGGATGGGGCCAGCCTGGCCTCCAGTGGGAGGGAGTTCCAAAGTCTGGGAGCAGCTACAGAGAAGCCTCTCTCCTGTGTCCCCACCAAGCAGACCTGTGAAGGTGGTGGGACCGAGAGAAAGGCCTCTCTTGATGATCTTAACACCTGGGCAGGCTCATAAAGGGAGACGCGGTCCTTGAGATAGCTGGGGCAGTAAAAATATAGGCAAAACCCAACACTTTGAATTCAGTCTGGAAAAGGGTTGGCAGCCAGTGGAGCTGTTGTAACAGGGGGCTTATGTGAACCCAGTGTCCGGTACCAGTCAACATTCTGGCTGCCACGCTTTGCACCCGCTGAAGTTTCCAGACACTTTCCATAGGCAGCCCCACATAGAGCGTGTTACAGTAATCCAGCCGGGATGTAACTAGGGTCTGTATCACAGTAGACAGATCAAATCTCTCCAGAAATGAGCATTGCTGGCACACTAGTTTTAATTGTGCAAACGCACTCCTGGCCACTGCCGAGACCTGGGCATCTAGGCTCAAAGGTGAACCCATGAGCGCCCCCAAGCTCTGCACCTGTGTTTTCAGAGAGAGTGTAACCCCATCCGGCACCGCCTGCATCCGTGTCCCTTGATCTGCCTCTCAACAGACCCATTTGAGTCTCTTACTGCAGGCCATGCGTCTCATGCTTTGGGATGGGGAACAATTATGATGAAAAAAATGCTTATGAACAATTTGCTGGATCAGGAGATGCCCTCTAAAACAACAACGTGTACATGAGAAAGGTGGCAGTGGTGTGGCTGCTGGTGATTTTCCTTTCTAACGCTCAGTCCAGTCCGTTAGAGACTCAGCTGTTATATGTCTCCCCGATGCATAGTAAGCGAACATTTTCAAACACTCGTTTATGGGGTGGCTGTTAATCAAATTTTCGATTAAACTGAAATCCCCCTGAAACGGTGCAGCAGAGCCGTACTAATGCTGAAGGGGCATTAAAGGTTTCCTGATGTAATCCAAATTAATAATGATTTGCCCGTATGTATAGTCACCTCTGTCAAGTTGAGAGACTCAATTTTGCATTGCCCTTTTCATAAATGTACGTTAACCACAGATTCATTAGCGATAGGGTTGGAAAGCGCCCCACATATATATGCCAAAAAATATAATTACCCATTCTGATTTCAAACATGAAAACCCAGCCTCAGATGTATAAAGAATTTATGGTGTTTCAGTTCCTCACAGAGGGAAATAATAGATAAATAGGATTTGATTATGAGTCAGGCTCTTACAAACCTTTATACTGTACCTGGTCTGATCTGTAGATTAATTGCTTGCTTACTTGCCTAATGTACCAAGATCCCATCCTTCAACAATAAGTTTTTTTTTCTTTGTTTCTTAAATATATATATCTCACATAAATGAAAGAGCTACAATGAAATTCAGTTAAAAACAGAAGCACACAATTAATGGACACCAACAGTAAGATATAACAGCACTGGATTGGTTTAAAAATCTCACAATATGAAATCCACATGGATATAATGAGTACAAAATACGGTTGGAAGGACTAGCGAGAAGGATCTGGCCTTCAAGGAGTTCCTTCTGGGGAGATGGGGATGAGACACAGTCATTAGAGACCAAAAAAAACCACACAAAAAACACACACACTCAAAACCCTCACAATAACGTTATTTACCACATGTAAACAAACCAAGTCAGAATGTATGTCCTTACAAGAGCATTATGCGTAAATTATGCCATTATGAACACAGTGGAAGGGTTAAGCGACATGAAGGGGAAACTAATTCATGATCAGAAAACTTGGCTCTGGTGCTAGAAGGTGGTCAGAGAAAAAAAAGAATAAAGCAAAAGGTGAAGTGTGCTGCTTATATACCGCCCCATAACACTTAAAGCACTTTCTGGGTGGTTTACAATTTAATTATGCAGGGTACACATTGCCCTCCACCCTCAGCAAGCTGGGAATTCAATTTACCAATCTCGGAAGGATGAAAGGCTGAGTGAACCTCAAGTCGGCTGCTTGGGATTGAACCTAAGTCATGAGCAGAGTTTTCACTGCAGTACTGCAGTTTAACCACTGTGCCACAAGGCTCCTATGATTACCGCTGGAGTTGTTTGCAAACCTTTGAAGCAGATTAGCATTTCTATCAAATTAATACAATGTGACTACTCCAAAACCGTGTAGCCATGCAGACTTGTACAAACAGAGCTGCTTCAAGTCTGATCATCTGATGTTTATCATTTGCTCACCATCTTTGACATTGCTAATGGATTTTTATAACTTAGATTTTCTGTTCATTCCCTGTAGGATGAAGTTGTTTATGAACAATATTCCTCTTCTTGTACTTGAGGAAGAAAAACCACAGGGAAAGCCAAGGTCAGCTTCCGATCTTCCCTTCCCCCTTGTGTTAATTCAATTTGTTTTGTCCTTGATATATGACTTCTTTTTCCTGTGAATGTATAGTATGCATTGATACTAAATGGTTCTGTGTTGTTTCTTTATCACAAAGCAAGCATGGAACTACTCTGTTTAGGCAGGTGGCATTTCCGTAAATAAAAGGGAAACCATTTCCAGTAAGTCATCTTTTTATGGTATATTAAATTATAAACTGCTTAGGATAATTGAGGGAAGATTCTATTTCTCTTAGTTTCTTATAGACTACCAACCTTCAGTAATGATTTTATCTTTCTATTAAAATTGATTTCTTAGCTTTCGTCTAGAGTCCTTTGATTGATTGCTCCTCTTAGAGACAAAGCATGTAGAAGTATCTTTTCCCCATTAATGTTAGGGAATAAAATCATGCAAACAACCAGCTTCTTGTCCAGGGATCAGAAACATTTCATTTTGGGGGCTGATCTCCCTAGAATCCTACAGTTCACATGACCAAAAAATGCAAGTAAGATGTTGTGGGTTGAATATTTGCATGTAGACTCAGGATCTGAAATGGAAAGGTGGTTTTTGGAAGAGACTTGTCAGCTCAGTTTTGAGGTTATCACTTTCCCTTCTTGTCACCCTCACTCATTACATCTGATTTTGTATTAATACCCAGTGAAAGGAACAACTCAACTGACTTTACTTTTGTTCCTTTGGCAATGGCCTATTCTCTCTGCAGGGCGGTGGATGTTCTCTATGGAAGCCCACCATAACTAGTAAGAGAGCACACATTCTCTATCTCATAAAGTAAAAGAATGAATAGCACTTCTATCTCAAGATTGCTGCCACTGTTCTGAAAACCTGAATCCCGCATCTCTTTAGATGTTCGTTCTTGTCTGCTGACCATGTGAAGAAATAGGACAATTGTGACAATATAAGCCATCTCAACTTGATTAAGATGTAGGCATGTCCTGTTTTTTTTTTTTCCAGCTGCTCTCTATTTCCCTTTCTCTACTCCCTCCAATGTCTCTTAACCTTGTAAAAAGGTGCAATTTAAAACAACTGGGAAATAACACATGAAATCAGAGTGCTGTAAGGAAAAAAAAATAGCCAGTCACTAAATATTAAGCATCAGTGATGTGTGCAAGAAGCAACACATGGACACACTGCTGCATTCTAATGGAAACAATTTTTTAAAAATCTTATCTTTATTGCTACCATCCACCTCCCCTTCCTCGCTCTTCCAGTGGATTTATGATCTTTCATTCCAATGACCTCCACTTTTTGTTGTTTTTTTCCGTTCTGCTATGTGTCTGATAGAGATGCTCAATTTTTCTGCAGTATTCTTTCTGTCCCTTCTCTTTAGAAAGGAAGGAAGGAAGGAAGGAAGGAAGGAAGGAAGGAAGGAAGGAAGGAAGGAAGGAAGGAAGAAAGAGAAAGATCACATTGATTGGTGGATGCATTGATGGAAAAATTGGTCAGTCTTACGTTCTCCTATTTCTGAATTGTTACTATTTGTATATGAATATGAAGCCCACCGGCACAGGTGGCCAGCCCAATTAACACCCCCCCAGCACCCACTGGACCACTTACTGCGTGGCACAAGGCACGCATGGCCGACATCAGTGCCCCAATCATGACAGTAGCCCAGGTGCCACATCCCCGCCTCCCTGCTTGCCCGGCCACTCCGTGAAGATTCATCCTCCCACCCCCTTGCCTGAGTGGCTAGGCAAGCAGGGAGGTGGGGCCACAGCAGCTGGGGTACTGCTGTGATTGGGGCACTGAAGATGATGCAATCCCCCCCCCCCATTCCAAATATATGATTTGATGTCTTTGGTAAATTCTTCAAAAACAAACTGAAATGAAATTTCACCCATCTGTGTGTATCAAATTTAAAATCTTACCTCAAGTCCCAGAATGAAGAAGATCATGGTGTATCTTCCTGACACAGAATGTTATCAATGGTCAGGAGCCTATCAGATAAAACAAACCATTAGTCCAAATTCAACAACACTTCATAAACAGGGATTTGGACGCAGATTTTAAAGAATTAATTCTGAAAGCCCCCAGTTTGGAAGGATGGATCTGTCAATTCTGACTTCTTCCACATTCTGATTTAATTTCTTCCTTGGGTTCTTTCCAATGGGAATATTAAGAAATCTGCAAATCTTAGCAATTTCTTATGAAAAACAAAGAAGAATTTTTTTCCTCAATCCTTACTGTGGCTTTGAACAATTGTGGTCATTCTTGAGTTCTTCTTGGATGACAAAGCATGAATCCTCATCACCCGGAGTTCAAGACCACCTCCCAAATATATATATTTGTGTGTCCATGTCTCTCTTTGATGGACCTCTCTGTCTGCAATTTCTAAGAAAACAATGCAACTTTTGTTTTTGCAGATGCTCTTTACGTTAGAGTCTCCTTATAAATAGGTAAATAATAATAATAATGTGCCATCAAGTCAATTCTAACTTATGGCAATTCTTTTCAGAGTTGACCAGGTAGAGAGCACTCAGAAGTGTATTACCATGTTGTTTCAGACAATGAAGAAAAAGATTACATGGTCCTGCTGTACATGCAGTAACTCAGCAGAGTAACACTCCGTGCAAATGGACTGGCACATTGAAGCCAAATATCAATGTGAGTAGACCATCAGCTGGGCAGACTTTTGGGTAGAGAAGGAAAGAAATCTGCTCTGCTCCCTGCAGTCTGAAGTGATCCGGGCTGTCTCATCTGTTTGCTCACAGCATTTTAAGGAACTCCAGTGGCAGTGTCATAAAGTATAGGCAGAAGACACTTGATGCCTCTGTGTCAAATTCTCAACATCACATGATAAATGCGAACAAAAATCTTTGTGTGTTTGTGTGTTCCGTGTTAAGTTCCCCCCCCTCCCCGTGGCCACAAAAATAGTTCTTCTCAATGACAAAAGAGCCTTCATGAACGCCGTTCTCCTCCAAGATTATAATACACAAAAGGAACAAAGCATAACCGTGGGCTTTAAATAACAAACTAATTGTTCGGAGGTAGTGTCAGTGGGAGAAGTGATTCTGGGAAAGAGAAAAAAGCAAGAGGGGTGTAGACGTCCAACAGCGGCATGAGTCACTGAAGCATATTATTGTGACAGTAGGGACTGATGTGCAGTTTTAAATAAGCAAAGGAAATGAGTGTTGAAGGCATTTTCCTCGTGAGTTGATGGCCAAGTGGGTGGGGTGGGGAATCAAAGAAACATGACTGGCCAAGCCTTAAAGTGGTTTCCATCATGTCTGTATGTGTGAGAAGAACACATGGCAGTGTATCATCACAGGGATTATCTTCATGAATAAGACCCCCCCCCTCACCATTTCACTGGGGGAGGATATCATTTCAGTCTCAAATATGACTTTAAGACAAGCAAGGATTCACATCCCTGATGCACATGCAGCAAGTACTAAAGGACTGGTTGATTGATCAACAAGACACAAGCAACCTATCAAGGTCTTCTCATTTTTAGGAGTCCACGCAGCAAGGCGAAAGCTCTTGACGAGGCAAACAAAAATTGTTTTGCTGTCTCGTAGGTGGGAAGGAGGAAAAAGTGGCTGCCGATTTTCACATTTGCAAATGAGATAAATAAGGATTTCCATCTTTACATGAAGAGTGGGGAAATATTTCTGCTATGACGGATAGCAGAAGAAGCATGGGACTCTCATTACTGGGGATTTGATTCCCTCCAGATTTTTGTCCAAGTTCATTTTTGGAAAACATGCTAGAGAGCATAATATAACAATGATAATATAATCATAGAACTGCAGCTCTGGAAGGGACCCTATAGATCACTGAGTCCAGCCCTTATGAAGGAGGAACAGCGGGGAATCGAACTCCAACCTCTTCCTGCAGCCAGAGGCTTAAGCCACTGAGCTATCCAGAGTTTGAGATAGGTTATACACTACTATGACATTTATGCACATATATACCTTGAGATTGAAAAGTCTGCCATACATTGTGTTGTATCTGCTTACCTGGTTGTAAAGATAAATAAACTCTCAGAATAATAATAATAAAAAGAGGGGATAATAACCCTAATTTGGCATCACAATCATGATTAAATGTACAGTGATCCACATTCTCACTTTCATATTTTAAGCTCTGGGTGTGGTGGATGAATCCCTCACTCTTGACTTCTCCCACTTTCATTTAAAAAACTAAACTGAAATATAATTATAAAGGAGTTTGTGAATTTTCAAAGGTGCTTATTGAAAATCAACTTAAGAGCTTTCTCTGTGGCTGCTCCCAGACTCTGGAACTCCCTCCCACTGGAGGCCAGCCTGGCCCCATCTTTCCTGTCCTTCCGCAAGCAGGCGAATACCTTTCTCTTCAGGCAAGTTTTCCCTGAGTGGCTGGCTGCCTGAATGGGATTTTTTAAAGAGAGCATTTTATTATGTGTTTTACTTGTGCTTTTAATGTAACTCTTATGAGTTTTAATGTGATACTTTGTTTAATGCTTTTTTAAGATGGTAATAATTTTATATAGGTTTTAACTTTGTTTCTTTTCCCCTGCAATCTTTTGGAAGAAAGGTAGGAAATAAATAAATAAATAAACAAACAAACAAACAAATAAATAAATAAGAATTCTTATCCCTATTTTGGGCATCCCGGACTGAATACTAGTATGACAGCAAACAACAACAATAAAAAGAAAAAGAAAAGAAAAAACTTTAACAGTGGCAAATCAGTGTAGCCAACACTGAATGCGGAGAACCTGCTTCCTCTGTTCTTGAGTTTATTTCTCTGATTTTGTACTTCAGCAGAGACTTCTAAAGTGGCCATGGAACATCTTGACACTGATTGTCATGAAGTGTAAGATGTGGAAGGGATTAGTTAGTTAGAAACTGAGGACAAATTTCTTAATGTGAAATGGGAGCCCCAGTAGGTTCAGATGTTGGAAAGGGGGAAATGGTCACATCCTTTGAGTTCTAGGAAAAGATAATAGGAATTGAATTTACTGCCTCTTGACCTAGAGTCTTTAATCCTCTACTCCATGTTTAGAATGCATACTGTCCTAGAAATTAGCTTTACTGCTGGATAGCTCACGTTTAGGCATCTGGCTATGGATCCACAGGTTGGGAGTTCGATTCCCCTCTGTGCGTCCTTGACGGGCTGGATTCAAGGATCATAGGGTCCCTTTGAGTTCTGCCATTTTAATTTTTGTTTGTTTGTTTAGACATTTACACTACTCCATTAATGTGAGACACACTTCTAGGTAGTTCAATCATGATCAATAAAATCAAACAGAAATAACAATCCATCAGACAATAAAAGGTAAAGGTAAAGGTTCCCCTTGACATTTAGTCCAGTCGTGTCCGACTCTAGGGCGCGGTGCTCATCCCCGTTACCAAGCCGTAGAGCCAGCGTTTTGTCCATAGACAGTTTCCGTGGTCACGGGGCCAGCGCGACTAGACACGGAACGCCATTACGTTCCCACTGAGGTGGTACCTATTTATCTACTCGCATTTACATGCTTTCGAACTGCTAGGTTGGCAGGAGCTGGGACAAGCGACGGGAGCTCCCTCCGTCACGTGGATTTGATCTTACGACTGCTGGTCTTCTGACCTTGCAGCACAGAGGCTTCTGCGGTTTAACCCACAACGCCACCACGTCCCTTCTTCAGACAATAAACAAAGAGACAAATAAAGAACGAATCAACGTGTGCATCACAAACCAGGAACGCCACAAACAATAACCCATAATAGAGCGGGGAAGTCCATGTGAGGTTGCCATTAAAGGCCTCTGTGAAGAGCAGCATCTTGAGTTGACTCTTAAAGGAGAGGGTTAGGAGCAGCTTGAGTGGGAGCTGGTTCCAAAGGGCTGGTGCCACAGCCGAGAAGGTCCAACTTCTGGTAGATGTTTTCCTGCTCCCACCCCCACCCCCAGTATGGCAACCTTGGAAAGAATGGCCTGAGAGGATCTGGTGGCACAGTTCAATGTTTGGTGGGAAAGGCACTCCAACAAATAATGGGGTGCCAAACCATGGAAGGTTGATAGGCAAGTACCAGAGCCTTGAACTCAACCTGGGACATCATATGGTTATCATTATCGTTGGCGTTATAATTGGCGTTGACAGTGGTGTTGGTATTATACATTCATATTTTTCAGTATCTAAAAATAAGTTCACCAGTGCAGTGCAACTCTGGCTGCAGAATAGTAACAATACCTGCTAAGAACTCATGCACCCTTGCAGTGTCCACATGGCAGTCATTCTGATTGGGGGACACTGTGGGTCAGACTCATTGAGGACCTTCTGAGAACTATTGTTTAGCATCAAACGTCCCTCACCCATCCACCTCTGTCTGCCCCTACTCCCCTTTAGAGATGTGATGGATCCACATTCATCACAGGATTTTTTTCTCAACAAGCTTCCCAAAATTTGTGGAGAACTTCACTGTGCAAAAGTGGCATCCTTCCCCTCGTGGAAGACAAGGCCACAGATCCAGCAAGTGTAGAAGGCCTATCAGCTTGATCGCAGAACTGTGGATGACTCATCTCATGCTTCCTGCTCTCGAGAGGCTGTGAAACAAGGCAGAAGCTGCAATTGTTTGGGACAATTTGTGAAAGTTATGTAAATAGCACGGTTTATGGAATTTGAAGGTGTGGGTGAGTGCATTTCTCCTACTTGTAATAATAATAATATGTAGGAACCTTTATATGAAACTGCTTTCGTTTATGTACAGTACATTTAGATGAAATGCTGTATCAATTTGGAAGCAATGACTGGGAGAAGAATACATTTATACCCTCCCTGGACAAAGGCTCCAAAACAAAGTTTCGAGCCAGCAGAATGGACAGGAGGTTCCCTGTTTTCAAAGACTGTTTCCAAACTTACACTGTGTGAAAGCCAACAACTACTTCTATGACCTTCAAGGGATATGCTAAAGAAAGGACTGTGCTGTACCATCTAATGTATCATGCGTATACCATATATATCTGCTACATGTAAGTGATTGTAATGGCAAAAATGTATATTATCTGAATGTGTTTTTGCCAAAATAATATAATCACATAATTACTAATTATTCATGGTTTCACTTATCCACACTTTGAAAATATTAAAAGTATTAAAAGAAAAAATCCAGAAAATAACTATTTTCACATGCATTACCAGAACCAGCCAGTAGAGAGGGCCAGTGACCATGCTATGAAAACTTGTTAGTGAAGAATACATAGCATGGTCTTTTGAGCCTTCCAGTGGCCAGTTCTGGTAATGCATGTGAATATATATATTATTTTTACCATACTTTCTCTCTTTCAATCTCTCTCTCTCTCTCTCTCTCTCTCTCTCATGTTCACTATTATCCAAGGTTTTCAATATCTGTGGTGAGCCTTGGATCCAATCCACAGCAGATATGGGGGTCCTATTCTATACAACTCTATAGTTCTAAAGCACTTTGTGGGCAATTTATGACATATTTATGCAAGCAACACTTTGACCCCCAGCAAGTTGGATACTCATTTTACCAACCTCAAAAGGATGGAAGGTTGAGTTAAGCTTGAGTAGGCGACCTGAACTCATTGAGATCAAACTCAGGTTGTGAGCAGAGGCTTTGACTGCAGTACTGCAATATTACGACTGTGTCACAACTGTGCACAACAGATTGGCAAGCAGTTGTTGCAAATGCTGGTTTTACATGCTCACTGGCTTTCTGAGATGGGGGATCTGGGATACTCTGGACTCCAGATCTCATTGACCCCAGCAAGGTTGGCCAGCAGTCAACACGGGGATCCAGAATAGCATTTCTCCTTGCGCCAAAATTTGTGCTGCACTAGTCTCCGATTACTCTTTGGATTTTTACAGATGACTCCCTCCACCCCCAATCTTACCTTACAATGCCAGGCAATTACTTCTTAAATCCTCTGCATAGTATAGGAAGTGCTTCTCCACTAAGCTAAATAGAATCATAGAATCATTGAGTTGGAAGAGGGACTTTGTAGATCTAGTTAAATAGACTGACTTAACTCTTATCCACATTGTGCTCCCCTGAATGTCTGAACAGACATATGGTTAAGCTATACTCTACAGACACCATGCTGCAAGAGCTGATAAAACATCATGACAATCAGTCATCTTTCAGCACTTAAGGAATTCCTGCTTCCAGCAATTTACCTGCATTGACTACATTGACCCTTACAGGAGACCAACACGTATTTTCTCTGGTTTTCAGAAGCCCTCTGGAAGTCTGATGCTCTGAGTGTGCTAGACCTGCACCTCTTTGAACCTTCAGACGATCCTGATGCAGACATTATGTGAGCATCATTAAGCATAATTAGAATGCACAATGCAGTGATTAACAGTAGGGTGAACACTTAACAGAAGGCCGGGTGACTAAAATAGTTCAAATCCTAGCCTTGACACCTGTGAAATTGTTACTAAGAAAAGACATTTACCCCACAAGTGTAGATAAAGCCTGCAAGAGAGTATTCACTAATATTATTGGCTGAATACTTAAGTATTAATCAAGATTCTATCTCATAATGAAGTTTTATTTTTGGCTATTCATTCTCTTCTTCACCACCTCCCATCCCGACTGGATCTGATTTGAACATCATAATGCAATTAATCATGCACTTTAGTGCCTCGTTTGCAATCATTTATTCTTATCCCAGGAAGCAAATTACACAGAAGAGGCTGCATTATGTATTAGGAAGGTAAACTTCATAATTAAAAAAATAATAATGGCCTGTATCGACTTCTCTTCATTACTGTCAAATGGAAAGCTTTCTCTTTCTTTATTTTTTCTTCCTTGTTTAAACTGTGCAAATTAATAAAAAGGAGGAGAAACAAAGATTTTTAAAAGGGTTTTAAACCGCATTAATTCAGGATTTTAATATAATTTCCTTAATACCATTTTAATTTTGCAATTTATTGTGCTTTTTGCTGGATTTAAGAACTGTTCTAACAATAATTTTAAAATCTTATTATTTTCAAGTAAGTGAAGTTCTTCTAAATTATTTAAAAAAAAAAAAAAACAACAACAACACTGGAATAATACAAGCCAGTTACTTATTGAGGACAACACATAAAAGCATTAAGGACACCTCTGCATCTTAAAAATATTAATAATAATGTTATGGTTGTGCCTAATGACTTTCATATGTTACTTTTAAAGGACATTTCAAAGTACTTGGACAGGATTTTTTCTGCTTTTATGCCATTCTCTTATCAATTCTAAGTAGCAAGAGAAATCTATTTTGGTTCTGATTTTTCCATTTAAAAAAACATGCAAATAGTTGCACGATGCAGTTTTAGAATTTACCACTATGGGGAACCAAATAATATTTATCTCTATGTTTGTGTTCTGCTGTTAACAACAACATAGTGCAATGGGATTGCACTACTGGGATGACAATGAAAATCATGTCAATCTAGCTTCGTAGAAGTGCAGTAGGGCTCTACAGGAACAGTACTGTAGTGCTGATTCACTTGTGAAAGCCAGCAACTACTTCAATGACCTAGAATGGATATGCTAAAGAAAGGACTGTGCTGTACCATCTAATGTATCATGCATATACCATATATATCTTCTAAATGTACCTGATTGTAATGGCAAAAATGTATATTATCTGAATGTGTTTTTGCCAAAATAATATAATCATATTATTACTAATGCACCTGGTTTCACTTATCCACAGTCTGAAAATATTAGAAAAATTAAAAGAAAAATCCTAGAAATTTATATTTCTAAAGGTGAAGTTATCAGAACTAGCCACTAGAGGGAACCAGAGACCATGCTATGCATAGCATTTGTTAGAGAAGTACATTTCCACAATGTAATTACCAGAACTGACAACTAGAGGAAGCCAGAGGCCATGCTATGCATAGTATTAGGTATTAAAATAGTGTTCACTATAATCTGCATTTTTCAGCATCCACAGGAGAGCTTAGAACAGATCCCCCCCATGGATATGGGGGTGCTACTGTAAAAAGTAATGCAAAAAAACTCCCTTCTAAAAAGTTACATTTGGAGCTCTACTTCTAACTAGTACATTGTTTCTTTTCCAGTTCGCCATAGCCTAATGGGGACTCGGGTTTTGAGTCCTCTCTTTCCATGAACCAAATCCCTTCCTTCATTCTCCTTGGTGTGCATTGAAGGCTGGACTCTCCTTGAATGTCCAAAGCTGCAAAGGCTTCTGTATTTCTTCCTCCTGCATCACAAAAGACATTAGGGAGCAATTTAGTGTTCAAGACTAAGCTATAATAATAATTCTTAAGGGGAAAAAAAACCCTCACAGTTGCAATGGAACATAAAAACTGATTTTGGCGAGCATGTGGAACCAGCTTGTTAAAATAGAAGGGAAGCCACAAGCATGAAATAATCAGAAGTTCTTGTTTTAGATGTCAGTGATTCAGACAATAAAAAAAAGTATGTGCTGGTACTAAAATAACAAGAGATAACGGCCTGCATTGCTACTGATTAGCTGAGCTTTGCAAAGCACCCTGAATAGTTATCATTGAACATATTCTGTTGCACAAATGGAGCAGATGGTGCACTATTTCTGAAGTTTTTAGCAATGGTTATAGAGCGTAAAAAGAATAAATAACAAATAGAAATATATATAAAAATGTGCTATCAGATCAGTGTGGTGTGGTGGATAGAGTGATGGACCAGGACTCTGGAGAACAGAGTTTGAATCCCTGCTCAGCCATGGGAACTGACTGGGGGAGTAGAACTGGTAAACCACTCCTTAAATATCTCACTTACCTTGAAAACCCTATTAGGGTCATTACGAGTTGATTCCAACTTGACAGCACAGAACACACACACAAATCAGAGCAATAACTGACATAATACGACTCGTAATACAGCCCTCTCATTTGGTTTAGGAAGCTAAGCAGAACATGGTTAGTTTTTGAATGGAAACCACAAAGAACAGTAAGGATCTCTAGGGAGGGTTATGGCTGAACCCTTGGAGAGCTGCTGGTGGTCAGAATTAGCAGTGCCACGCTAGATGGAAGAGGAACATTTTTGGGACGTATTGTCTCCAAAACAGAACCAGCAGGGTGGATCGTGCCCTTGAAGCACTGGATAAAACCCAGAGTGGACTCACCCCCTATGGCATGAGCACCATCACCTTTCACTGCAAAAGGCATCTCTTGTGTTCATTTCTGGGAGTATTCTGATCTGTATTCTATTTTACCTCAGAATAGATGGGGAATGTCT
Organism: Intellagama lesueurii; assembly: GCA_037013535.1. Taxonomy (NCBI): domain Eukaryota; kingdom Metazoa; phylum Chordata; class Lepidosauria; order Squamata; family Agamidae; genus Intellagama; species Intellagama lesueurii. Next base: position 5,143,426 of record JBAJHW010000010.1, on the reverse strand, counting down.
GAAGCATGGACATTTTTCTTGGAGGCTTTGAGATCTCTGTTCACCAGAGTGAACAGATTATTAGCACAGTGGTTCTATCTTGCCTGGGGAGGCTATAATTCAGGACTAGCACCACACACCAGATGTTGTTGGGCTGCTCTTTGTGTCTGCCCTAGTTCACATAGCCAAAGGTTGGGGATGAGGTGACCTGTAGCCTAATGACACTTTGAGTGTCATACAGTTGCTATAGTATCTCCCTGCTCAAAGCATCAGTGTAATTCATGTGACTTGATGACACATGACCTGACAGGGAAGATCTTTCTTAGTTTCTGGGAAAGGAGATGAAAGACAAAGAATAAGTGGTAGAGATGGGCATGACTCACTTCGTGCTGCGTTGTCGCAAGTCGTTGGTGTGGCATCACAGGTGCCATGTGTTTTCTTCCACTGCTCCCCCGGCCATTCCCCCACTCACCAGCTGGCATGCACTGCACATCTCCTGCTCTTCACATGACCGTCCAGTCACAGCAGGAGCATGGATTTCCCTTCTCCACCTCCTCCAGCAGCTGCCCACTCAGTTGAGGAGGCGGGGCAGGGATTCCTGCAGTGCTGCCCTTGAGTGGGTAGCTGCTGGAGGAGATGGAGAATGGAAATCCATGCTCCTGCTGAGACTAGACCATGACATGAAGAGCAGGAAACAAGCAGCATGTGTTGGCCAGTGAGTGGGGGAGCTTTACCCATGGTGCTGCACCAACAACTTGTGATGATACAGCATGAAGTGAATCGTGCCCATCTCTGACAAGTCGTTTACAAGAATTTTGTTCTATGTATGTACTTACGTAGTTTTATGCATAAACTTTCTAAGCAATAGAAAGTTTATGCAATAGCTTTTAAAGGAACATTAGGTTTCAAAATTTCATGCCACACAAATACAGAAGTGGCCTCATCTGTTTTCTGGGAGGGAGGAGTAGCATTTCACAGAATTGACCCTTCAATCTTCAAGGGATAAGAGGACTGAGCTGTAGCTGGAGGAGGTATCAGTCTATCAGGGCAGGTCAAAGACAGACAACCTTTGGACATGGTTGTTTATGGCTGTGATTCCCAATGGCCATCTCCAACATCCTTGCAACCATATTTCTTCATCCACCCCCCCCGCAACCCATTGTTGCCATAGTCCACTACCATTATCCTGGTTGGCCAGAGGTGGACCAGAACAGGCATACAAGTGGGCTTCCCATATGATGGCTAACTCTGTTCGATCAGTATGAAAGGCAGGTGAGAAAAACAGAATTTTATGGGCCTCTCCTTACTATTAGATCTGGCTATGTCTTGCCTCTGGAAATATCTACCATTTCCTTCCTTCCTTCCTTCCTTCCTTCCTTCCTTCCTTCCTTCCTTCCTTCCTTCCTTCCTTCCTTCCTTCCTTCCTTCCTTCCTTCCTTCCTTCCTTCCTTCCTTCCTTCCTTCCTTCCTTTCCAGGTGGTGTGGATACTTCAACTGTCATAAATAAAGATATAACAGTGAGAATATATGCAGAACAATTTTACACTAAAGATGTAAACACCTATCACTTGCTCCCCCTGGAAAAGGGAAAAAATCTGGGGAAAACATCCAAGAAACATTGCTTTATCTTGAGGAAATGAAGACAAAATTATAGCAAAGGAGTGCAGATTGGGTTTCTGTTAATGCGTTTCAACAAATTTGTAATCAAAGGATGTTTTATCGTAGCCAACAGGAAAATAAAGCAGCTGTGTTGCTAGGTTCACTCCGATGTCAGTAAATCCTTAGGCCAGGAATGGTTTACAGCACATCATTAAGAAAAAAGACCAGATAACCTGCATTTTATTTGATTTTATTCCAGGGCAGGCACCCATCACTAGATCAGAAAATTAAAGAACCAGCAATGGGCAGCCAGGTATGATGTGCTTCAGATATGATTGGAAGATGGAGTCATAAATTGCAAGCTGATGTTGACCGAGTTGTTATATTAATGTGAAAAAAATTAATCATTACACTATAACTAGATGACATTAATAATAAAATGTATGACCATAAATGATATATGAATGGTGGCCTGCCAGAAGATGGGAAACTCAATTTTTTGATTGGATACAGTCTGCTTTTGGTAGATGCATGACAGAAGCTGAAGCTAAACTTACTTCCCTGTGCGGTTCCAAGACCAGGGAATACAAGTCATGTTCTGTTTCCACTCTGACCTATTTTTAATCATCATCACCACCATCATCTTAGAACTTAGAATCACCTCACTTTGTGTTAGGATAGATTAATGTGGGCCACCCATTTTAGATAGGGGATTTCACCCACTTTCAGAAGTCATGAGTGAATTACACATGTTGTCTTGAAACCCTTTAGAGTGGCACATGGGACATATTTTCTTCTGAAACAGAGATTGCCTCCCAGCCAGTCTTTCTGACTTGGAAATTATGCCAAGCCAAAATCAAAATGAAATATAAAATGAAATGAAATAAATAAATAAATAAAAGAGAGTGAGATGGTTTTGAGACTGCCCTGAAAGACGTATTTGCACCCCCTGATGCATTGTGAGGCGAAACACATCTTGCTTGGTACATCCCCACATTTGTGAGGGTTTTGATGCACGTCAAAGAAATCTGATATGTAGGAAGCCCTGCATTGCTTTGGAAAAGTGAGGCTAAAACTTACATACTATTGAAAAAAAATGCACACAGTCATGCTTTGGTGCACGTAAATATGTGTGCATTAGAGAAAGCCCATACATGAATGTGTGCATTATGAAAAAAATGTGTGCAGAAAATGTCTAACTCAATTTCTGTACGGCATTAAAAATCTTGCAAGCTGGAAGAAAGAGAGATTGGATCAGGTGGGATTGTGAAAAATGCAACAGAATGCAGATGAAGACTTTCCCACATCCTTAGCATATACTGGGTTTGGGAAATCATCAGACCTCCAGCCTTAGGCCCAAATCCAGCAATGTTTGTGTAAGGTTTGCATAACTTGCCAAGGCTAATTGACTAAGTACTGGGTGCATCTCAGTTCCATGCTTTGTCACACACCCAAATGGGCCACTGATATGTGCCTCAGTATCTCATCAATGAACTGCAATTCGTCATAGCAAGTTATGCACACCTTACATAAACAATGACAGGATTCTACCCTTATAGTCCTTCACCACTGTCCGTATTTCTATCTCTCTATCTCTCTCTGTGTCTATCTATTTATCTGGTAGAGCTACATGCTTTCACTCTCATGAGTTCAAGACAATACACGCGAATCCTCTCCTTCACATTTTATTATTACACCATTCTTGTAAAGTAGGTCAGGTTGCGAGTGACTCAAGGTCATTGACCCACTGAATTTCCGAACTGAGCAGAGATTTGAACACACATCTCCACAACCCTACTCTAACACTCCTACCACTGAATCACACTGCCTGGAGGGTCAAGTCCTCCCCACTGCACCTTATATCCTACCACTGAGATATACATATCTCTTTTCCAGGAAAGGTCAAGGCCAAAATCTAGTTGCTAGTCACAACTAGAGTAGACCCACTGAATTAATGGAATTTACATTAGTGATAACACTTCAGTCTAAAATTGCTACCCTCCCGTAGGGCAGATCTTTATCTTTACTTATTTAATAAATTCATTCCCGGTAGTTTGGTGTGTGTTTTTTTCCTACTAGGCAGCTTACAATAACACCTGAACTCAAGGTTTACAATAGAGTTTCACCCACTTATCCCCCCAAACATTTTAGTTTTAAAAACAAAACTGCAAGAAAGTTTGTGAGAGCAAGTTCATTTCAGCTCACTCAGGTACGTATGCTGCAATGTAATGCTGTGAAATTATATTCAATCAACAAAAATAATGTCCTTCTCCTCAGAAATAATTATGCTCAACTGTCTACACATTAGTCAATGTCTATAATCCTTTTCTTTGCTCATTGTAAAGCAAGACAGCTTGCAGCAGCTGGAAATGTGTCACCAAGGTGAAAGCTCCATCTAAGAAAAGCTATCATGGAGATGGCTTGTAATTCAGTTTGACTCGCTTGCTGATGGGCTTCACATGCTCCTCGTCTTTACACAAGGTTAAGTGTCAAGCTGCTTCTGGAATCAAAGGCCAGTCTCCTCACCCCTGTGTTTCCCCGGGACGATCCACAGGGACAAAACAACAATAACTGAAATAACATGCCAAACATTCATTTTTAATTATCTTAACTAAATGGAAATACATATATAAACAGACAATGATATTTTGGCAAGATACTGCTTCACTTTGGGGACAAAAAAAAGAGGACCTTTCTCACCCTGAGGGGAGAAAGAAGCTATCAAGTCATTATTTGTTTGTGTGAGCTTTCTTCTCTGACCTTTTCAATGCCTCTCACTTTATCGTACAATACTTTTTCCATTGTGTAATTTCCAATGGTCAGTTGACCTTCCAACCACTGGGCTTGCAGCCACCTCCAGTCTTGAATGGGTCCACCAAAAGGAACAGAAAATACTGGGAATTGTAATGACCGACAAGGAACAGAAAACATTGGGAATTGTAATGACCGACAAGGGTCTGTGTTCCTTTTGTTTGCATAGAATGGTGTAGTACCCAGAGACATAAGATAGGATGAGATTACACCAGCCAGTTGTACCCTTACTTCCCACAAAGGGGAAAGAAAACCTTGTATCCTTAAAAAGAAGGGATGAAAGTCTCAAGCCCTATTCAGGCATTCATGAACCAGTCAATCTATGTGAGCATCCTTCTGTCTCTTCATGTGGAGAGCCAGAATCTGCAAAGAAAAGGTCCCACTCCACATGGAGAAACTTTATGCCTTCCAGAGTCCTGAAAAATCAATTTCTGATCACTGGGAAAGAATGGATGAGTGAAGGATGTTTTCCACTTCCATCTAACATTCTCCATGTGAGAGGTGGGGGTGGATGTATTTAGCCTGCTCCTTCATTCAGGTTAACTCTGTCCTGAATGTCTGAATTGCATTTCAGTCTGTGCCTTATTCTATATCCAATTCTGGTTTGTGCTTTAGCCATACTCAGTCATTGAAATCCCCAGTTTGAGCAACACAATACAATTAGAGAGGACCTCCTAGTCCTGACTCTCCACCATCACTTTCTTAAAGCAATGATGGAGGAGTATGAAGAGAAGAAGTTCCAGTTTGCATCTTAGCCTCACACATGACCAAGAACCAGGGGAATAGAGATTTTTCGTATCAAGCAGAGCCTGGGCATAAACAGGAACTGCTCCTCTTCAGGATCTCCATCACATGAACAAAGAGACAATAGATGGGGTGAGGCTAGGAGTTTCTCTCTCATTGTGCTGCCAAAACCAGGAGTTCTGATGAATGAAGTGGAATTTTGTTCCCACAGCTGTGATACAAGGAGATCTGCAAGCGGGATCTGAAGGCCTTAGGAATAGACCTCAACAGATGGGAAACCTTGACATCTGAGCGCTCAGCCTGGAGGCAGGCAGTGCATCACGGCCTCTCCCAATTTGAAGAGACCCTTGTCCAGCAGGCCGAGGCAAAGAGGCAGTCCCAAAAGCAGCAAAATCAGGGAGCTGGACAGGGGACAGATTGTGTTTGTCTTCAGTGTGGAAGGGATGGTCACTCTCGAATTGGCCTTCTCAGCCACACTAGATGCTGTTCCAAGTCCTCCATACAGAGCACGTTACCATAGTCTCTCGAGACTGAAGGATGCCTAACCAACCAATATAATCAATAGGAGAGCTTAGAACCTCACTTTTTACTTTACACTATCAGCCTTGAATGTGTCCACCAAAGGAACAGAAAGCTTTACTTTACACTTACTTTAAAAATTATTTTACAAACCCTAAAATTGCATTTCTGAAATACAAAAATATCCTTCTCGAAAACCCCAAATTTCCTAGCATGACCTTCTTGAAAGAGTAAACATTAATTGTTATATTGTCCAATGTTACCAGAAGCCATGTTACCTCTTACAAAGATTAAAAGCATTGGCAGGATTCCTGAAAAAAGTATGCAACACAGTTACTTGTAACACATTATTTCCAAGTTCTGGACGAGCAAGACCTTCATAAACCTGCCTCAAAACATTTAAAACATTCTGATGCTGAATTAAAACTCATCTATTTTCTTTGTCCAAGAAGGCCATTCAATAATTCTACAGTTTTCCTTACAGATGCTTTTTTCTTTAGCTTAACACTGCATTTCCTCTTTAAAATGCTTTATTATTTCCAAGGCTTCCTCTTATGAAAATGCAAGGAAACACTGAATCACAAGATGTGACTCATCAAAAACTGAACTGAAGTTCCTGCTCATTGGCTTGTTTATAATTTGGATCAGCAGAATTCTGAACTATTCCCCTCCCCCTTTCGGAAATGGATTTCTGCAGTGAGCATCTGGAAGTCAGGAACTGGGGAATAAGCTTCTTGTCATTGGTAGGCGAGGGAGGCAAACAAGATTAATTAAATTAATCTGACTCATTTATGTTTTAATTAAAAAGGCAACAGTCATGAAATTCACGTGGACCACATGCATTTGAATTTTTGATAAATGCACTGGATGCAACCCAAACCAAACACTTGATCATCAAAACCTGTCTGCAGGGAAGTAAATCCCATTTCATTTTCATTTGGTTTTACTTCTAGGTAACTAGTTTTAAACATTGGAAATTTTAAAACTACAAGCATTAGCAGGCTTAGTTCCATGCCATTCCCAATTCATACAACAACAATAATAGGTGCGATTCTGTACATGTATACTCAGCTGTAGGCACCACTAAGTTCAACAAGACTTACTCTCTGACAGGTATGAATAGGACTCCTGCAGAAAAGTGCAATCCTGTATATACTTACCTGAGCAAAAACAATGAATAAAATTCAGTAACAATATTGCAGTATTAATTTAGTATCAGATAATCTGGGGTAGCTCTATCCTTTGTTAGGTAAGTTGTAGTTCAATAAATCAGAATCAGAAATGATTGTTGATATTTACCAAATAGAATTGAGTATCTCAGAGGTGTGGAGAGATTGCCCTTGGAATCATCATCATCATCATAGAACTGCAGAACTGGAAGGGACCCTGTGGGTCATCAAGTCCAGCCCCTGACAAGGAAGCATAGTGGGGAATCGAACTCCCAACCTCTGACTAATCAGCCAGAAACCTAAATCACTGAGCTATCCAGCAGGAATGCAAGAGGTATTTGATGAAGATGACCCATCTGCTCATCTTATTGCTTCCTTCCATTGTCTTAAGGTCCTTGTGGGAGTTAGCGTTGAGCCAATGACTTAGACTCAACTCATGACTTGGAACCCACCCTCCCCTCCCTTTTTTTCTGGGGAAAAAAAAGCTTGTTTTTAAGAAGGACTCAGACTTGGGACTCGGGACTTGATACCAGAGACTCAGACTCAGACCCAAAGACGTGCCAACGTCTCTGAAAATATGTACCCTGTTTTGGAAAATGCTGCATGAAAAAGCTGTGAACTGAATCAGTTTTTAGCCATTGACAGGAATAAACCATGAATTATCGTGTGTGTGTGTGTGTGTGTGTGAGAGAGAGAGAGAGAGAGAGAGAGATGAGCATAAGAGATAATTGTTATAATATAGCTATATAGCTGAAAGAAACCTCTGGTGCCTGGCACCAGTAGAATAAAGACCTGAAGGGAGTGTTGTCTACAAAGTGCTTTCTTATGGACAGCCAATGTTCAGTGTGATTAATACCGATGAAACATTAGGGCCCCTGTTTAATAGGAGCTATTTTTTAGAGAGCCAAAATTACGCTCAGGCTGATTGAAAAAATATTAGGAGAAATAACTCTCAGTATGGTTTTATCTGCTCCCTGGACGGTAAGTAATTGTCTTCTATCATAGGATATTTTTTTTGCCTTATTATATGCTTCAGTAATTCAATCTGCTTTATAGCATTTTCCAAGTCTTTGCAGTGAGCTGGGACATTTTACCTTCCACACATCCCTGTTCATGTATATCTCTGCACTTGATCTGAAAGTTAAAAAAATATGCATATGGATTACATGCCTTGAGGGGGTCAGAGACGTCAGAGCAATTCCATGGTTTCAATGCATGGACCAGAGCCTTTAAGTCAAATGTGGCACTTAGCTCTGCCTGTAATGAAATTATGTCTCTTCCTTGGCTTGCAATAAACCAGCTCTTGGAAAGAGAGGAGTAAAAGACCATAAAGCCATAGTCAAAGGGAAAAAAAATAATAATTTCTGGTTTCAGAAAGATTGCGTTCATGAAGAGCCTGCCATTGGGCCTCAGGTAGTTTTACTCACCAGAGGCACTTGAGGAAGAAGTTCTTCAGACTGCTTGTTCAGGGCAGGGGTACACACACACCCCTGCCCGGTCCATACTCTGCTTCTGGTTTTATTATCGGGGTGGGCCACGAGAAGGATGTACGCAACACCTCAGGGAGATCAGAGTAATGATTTGGGCACAAGAACTAGAGGAACCTAGAGGAATAAAATTAATATAGGGCATCCTGATCAAGAAACAGCTTCACATGAACGTTTGAAAGTGGCATGACATTGAACTGGTCCTTCTAGCCCAGTGGTTCCCAACCTTGGGTCCCCAGTTGTCCTTGGCCTATAGCTCCCAGAAATCCTGGCCAGCCCACCTAGTGGTGAAGGCTTCTGGGAGTTTTAATCCAAGAACATCTGGCAACTGAAAGTTCAGAACCACTGGTGTAGTGAATAGCGTGTCAGGCTAAGACTCAGGAGACCTGGGTTACCATCCAAGATGTTTCCATGAACATCTGGTATCACATATTTTACCTCTGCAGTCTTTGATATAGGGTTACCCTCATCTCCTACTTATTTTCAACCATATTGATTTAATCCATTTTTTACTCAGACAGAAAAAAAATGCTGAAATACAATGATAGAAATTACAAATTTATCTGAAATCACAAATCTGATGTATTATTTAAAGTACTGAGATTTTTAAAACATGTATTACCAGCTCACCAAAAGCTATTGTCTAATATAGTGTAGAGAAATACTGCGTGCTCATTTAGAAATAGCTGTGTCTATGTTCCATAAAGAGTCTGGAAAAGTTACTTTTTGGGCTACCACTCCCAGAATTCCACAATCAATGTCACCACCATCAGACAATACAGTAGGACTCCCATATCCATGGGAATTGTTTTACACACACACACACCCCACAGAAGCTGAAAACCGTGGATAATAGAGAACACTATATATAGCATGGTTTAAAAAACTCCAGAAAAAAGTATTTTCACAGTGTATTACCAGAACTGACCATTAGAGGAAGCAAGAGACCATGTTATGTAGTTCAACCACAGGAATACATAGCATGGTTTCTGGCTCTCTCTAGTGGCCAGTTGTGGTCAATACATCATGAAAATATATATTTCTAGGTTTCTTTTTTCATTTTAATATTTTTAATATTTTCAGACTGCAGATAAATGAAACCACAGATAATGATCCCATGGATACATAGGTCCTACTGTAATGTGAAGTAATGAAAGTCTACTCCCCATTATCATATTACCAATATATTTATTTTTAAAGAATTATGTTGTGGGGAAAAAGTCAATGAGTTGTTATTGTTATCTTTTTTTTCCCTGATGAGGCATATGATGTTTGAATTTTCAGATATATATTTAAATGTATGAATGATATCCCAATATGTCCCTTGTAGTCTATATAATGGGGCAGTCCAGTGGCTTTCATAAATACCAGATAAATGTGTGCAAAGATCTATCACCCTGGCAAGCTACTAGAAGAAGCAAATAAGGCACAAAGTTCACATTTGAATTCGACTCAGGCATTCTGAGCATCCAAACTAACTTTGGAAGTCAAAATTTTAATTGGATTTGCTTCTACCAATGCACCCAAAGTAGCCCACATTATTTCTCCATTTAATTTACTCCAATCATGTTCTCGGTCTCCAAGCCCTCCATCAGCTTAGTCAAAGTTTCCCTTGGCCAACGGAGGATATCTTTATTTATTAGATCTCTTAGCTCATCCCTTGCACACTTAAACAGGAGCTATTACAGTGACTTGGGAATGCTCTAAATTAACTCTTAGCTCCTCATCAGCTTCTTTGGACATAAAGACCTCAAGTGTGAGAACTGCTGGATAGCTCAGTGGCTTAGGCATCTGGCTGTAGAGCCAGAGGTTGGGAGTTTGATTCCCCACTGTGCCTGTACTCTGCAGACTGAATACAGCAAAAGGTCTTTGTTGCTGACCAAGACCCAAATAAATTTAATATACATCTTGTCGATGGGATTATTCTGTCTGTGGAGGTGGCAGGAGAGATACTGTTTAATGTGGCTTCTGTAACAAAATTAGTGGGGACCAACTCAACATTATTAGATGCATCTTCTTCTTGAGTGTTAAATGGGAGAAACCAAGGTCTTGACCTTCTTCCTGACTAATGACCTTCCCAAATGTTTGATCCCTGGAAAGCTCTTCTTCTCAGATGAATGCTTTAAGAGAAGAGCTTTTAATGAGAAAGTCCATCTGACAGACTCCAATTAGCAGGCTCTCTAGAGATTTAAAACTGTTAGTGCATTTCGAAGTTCTTTCCCCCCACCCTCCTCCATTCCAGTAAAACTCTGAAAGCTACTGCTGCAGAACTTGAATTAACTTGGAGGAAATCAGAAATGTCAAAACCTTCTAATGAACGGGAGGAAGAGGTGGTGGAGGTCAAGATTAAAGTGAAAGTCCTCTGAAATGAGAAGCACAATAGCAGATGGTGGACAGAAGAGCAATATAAAGATGAGTTGAAGCATCATTCAGTGTTCTGGCATGAGTGCCACTGTTTATGTAGCTGAGATGGTGCTACCAATACATTAGAAGCATCTGCAGCCACTGGAAAATATTGTAAACATAAGGGGAAATACTTTTATGCAAGTTTTAATTATATTTATAAGTGAATTATCAATAGAAACATATACTCAGCAATATATTTGTCAGTAAAGTAGAACCCCCATATCTGTGGGATCAGTATCTATGGTTTAACTTATCCATGGTCAGAAAATTTTAAAAATATTAAAAGAAAAAAACTCAGAAAAAATATTTTCACATGCATTACCACAACTGGCCAGTAGAGAGAGACAGAAAACGTGCTATTAATACTTGTAAATGAAGAATACATAGCATGGTCTCTGGAGCCCTCTAATGGCGAGTTCTGGTAATGCGTGTGAACCCAGTTCTGGGTTCCCCCCCCCTTTTACCATGCTATATATATAGAGTGTTAGCTATTATCTGTGATTTTCAGTATCCATAGGGGGCTTGGAATCAATGACTTGTACTGTACACATAATGCAATCCATTCCTATAGTCCCTTAATATATTCATTCTATTAAGCTTAACAGACAACAGAGCAGTATGATAGCTGACATTTCACAATCTCATCTTCTCTATTTAATTCCAAACCACAAACTAACAAACGACACAAAATTTTGATGAAATTATCTTCTTTTATTTCTCCTCTACACAGTCAATTATTATCATTGGTGCTATTGCCCATATTTTAGCCAAACATATATAAAGGGGGAAATATTTTAGGGAAAACAAAAGTGTCTGGAAGGGAAAAAAACAACAACCCAAACTGTAGACCTGATTATGACCCAGGAGGGCCAAAGGCCTGTCTTGATATAAGGGAACTTCCTTTATTTCTAAGAAAGTTTTCTGCACCTAGTATCACTTGGGCTAAATTTTAAATGTTTAGTCCCAACCAGAACAGATTTACTAAATCAGTTTCAGTTACCAAAGTCCCATTGATTTAGTGGGGCTTATTCTACTTGGGACTGAATTTTGGACCTTAACTTGCAACTGTACAGTCCTATAGATGTCTACACCTAAGGAAGTCCAAATGTCTTCACCAAAATTTGCATTCAGGTAAACAAGACTGCAGTCTGAATACCACAATCTATTTCTGCATCATGCAACTTTTCTGAACATCCTCGAATCTCCTTACAAATGTTCAGGTTGTTCCCTAGTAGAAGGAACATCTGGATTCCTGTTGAATTTTGCTCAGGGTGAAATTGAGAAATCACCTTAGGGAAGTGCAGCAAGACATCTATAAGGGTATGTTGCTGATTTTATTGGATCCCACAGTTCCTCAGATGTTTTGCCTGGGAGGAAATCCCAATTTAATCTGAGAGTGTCTCCTCACACAACGTTCCACCAGCAAAAACCTCCTTGTCTCCATCTGTTTTGATTAACATTTTCTTTTTCAAGATTATCATGTTTCTTCAGATTTGTACATCAGCAGCATAGTTTCATGGATGGGAAACTTTACACCATCACTCAGACCTGATAAAACACAAGCCATGCATGAGATAACGGTTTTATTTAAAGCCCCCTGTCTTTTTCCTGTCTCTGTTTTTTAGTCTGTACTTCTGAACCAATTACATTTTTTTAAACAAAAGTCTGCTGATATCCCTGAACCTGTGGCTGGGATTCTAGTAGCTGCCATTTTCAAAAGTAGTTGTTACAAATTAAGATCCACAGTTTTCTTGTTTGTGACTGTTGTCAGGTTAGCACAACCCCATTCCCTGAATTTTAAAACAGCCAGAACCTGAGATCAGGGGTTAGACCCCATAAACCGCCCTGGACTTGTGATGTCACAGGGAAGGTTTCTGTGCTTTCATAGGTCTGGGTCTTTGTGATGTCACAGAGGTAGGGCTGGCAAAGTCTGGAGAGAAGCAAGGCTAGCAGCCATCATGGCAACACCTTCATGCTGAACCAGCTGAGAATGGATGGCTCTAGGTTGGAAAAATGGCCCCGGCGGCTTATTGCTCATCCCGATTCCAAATTCTTGCATGCATGCATCAGGTACACGGCTCCTCTAGTAACACATGTCTTGAGATCTCCTTCCTGCCAAGAGACACTGAGAAAGGAAGCACCACTTGTATCCTGAGACCTGGTTGCTCTACCAAGGACTCCTAAGAATGTGGTTTTGCAGAGTTGTCTTAACTGGTATGTTACTTCCAGGGATGGGAGCTTAAGTTGTGAGACTTATTGTCAAGTCAGACTCAAGTGAATCAACTCAGACTCAACTTTTTTTTTTAATGACTTGGACTACACTAGTGACTTGAAACGCAGCCACCCTTCCTTTTTTTTTCTTGGGGGGGGGAACATTTTTAATAGGGGCTTGAACTTGGGGCTTGGGACTTGGTACCAAAGACTTGGACTTGGACTTGAGATGTTGTACCAAAGAATCTGGAAGGACAGATCACTGGAAGGACAGATCCTGAAGCTGAGGCTCCAATACTTTGGCCATCTCATGAGAAGAGAAGACTCCCTGGAAAAGACCCTGATGTTGGGAAAGTGTGAGGGCAAGAGGAGAAGGGGACGACAGAGGACGAGATGGCTGGACAGTGTCACCGAAGCGACCAACATGAATTTGACCCAACTCCGGGAGGCAGTGGAAGACAGGAGGGCCTGGCGTGCTCTGGTCCATGGGGTCACGAAGAGTCGGACACGACTAAATGACTAAACAACAACAACAACCAAAGAATCATAGAACAGTGAAATTGGAAGGGGCCTATAAGGCCATCAAGTCCACCCCTCTGCTCGGACTCAGTCTTAGGACTTGGACCCAAAGACTTGCCAACATTCCACTGTTTTGGCAGCTCTACTTATGACTGATTGATTGATTGACTGATTGATTGATTGATTGATTGATTTTTAAAGATATGACCAGGCTGGCAATTTTAATCCAGGTTTTAACTTGGAGACAATTTCAAAGTTAAGTCTTAAATATTCCACCAAATAAAATGAATAGGATGGGGGTGGGGGAGAGCCTGAAGGGTGCCAGCAGAAGTAGTGCTGTTTTTAACAGATATTAAAATGTTCTGTAGGCTTCTTTTTAAAGGCCAAAATGAAGCATCCAACAGCATAACCAGTGCTGGATTGAAAGCAGTCTATCATTTTTAGAAGAGACTAAATTCATCATGCGGGCCGTCATTCATTGTATAAAAGCAGCTCTTCCTGTGATCTATTTATAGCCATGAAATTATAGAAATACATCTCTCTGTGTGTGTTTGTGTGTGTGTGCCAGTATGTTTCATGGTGTGAAAATGGGAAGGAAGACTCAAAGGCATGATTCCCCAGCTGAACTGAGGGTGTCTTAGAGTTGTTTGTCATTTGATAACAACGGGCATTGTTTGTAAGGCTGTGAGTTGTACCATGATGTCTTTCTAGAACTTGGAAAAGACACAAATAAAATCTAGCATGTTCTGGTTCTTTAGGTAGCAGAGCTGCTTTTTCCAAGGCTCGCCCAAGACATGTTGCTGCCTGAGGGCAGAAAGAATATGGCACTCCTTCACATTGCAAGTATCAATAGTGACTGTTTTGGTCGCTGTATCTTCAACACTGAAGAAACTGGGTGGATTATGGTTTATGTTAAGGGGGGTGTCCCCATCCCATGATGTCCCTCATCATTGTGATAATGCAGTAGCCCCCTCCACTGTACCAGAAGAAAACAGACCAATGTACAGAAAGATGTGGGAAATTCCCATAACTCTCTATTCAAGTGCTCTACGGTAGCTGCCTTGCCTTGACTCACAGTAGAGTCAGCCCTGTTCCCCCCCATTCTACCAGCTTCCTTGTTGAGTAAACAGGCAGGGGAGGAGGTGGAAGATGTGTGAAAGAACAGCTGTCTTTTCAAAGAGTTGCTCTTTCCACCTACAAACAGATGAAGTGGCTCCTGCTCCTTCCATTTCTGGCAGGTGTTTGGCAACTGATGGAGAGGCAGGAGAAACAAGAGTGAAGAGCCATAGGATGGTGGTAAAAAAGTAAGCTTATGCATGGTCCTGGGAGTTCAACAACAGCCCAAGAATGCTGTTCTTAGATGTCAGCCCTGGTAGGTAGTAACAAATATTCCTACATCTACAGGCAGTGATAGATTGGACAGAGATGATCGCTCATTGCCTACAGCCTCACGAGGGTTTGCCTCATCCTACCTCTACAGGATACAATGCACCCCTAGCTTTGACCATACTCCACTTACTAATAACTTTGCCCACACAGAAGGTCCTAGGTTCAATCCTAACAGGTCCCAGTCTCTAAACAGAGATTGAGGAAGTCTTTTCCTGAAACACTGGAGAGCAGTCATGGACCATTAAAAACGGAGTTTAGAACATTGCTTTCTTTAGACAATACCTCCTAGAAGGCCCCCAACCAGCATCATTATGTTAAAAAAATGCAAAGAGCTGTGTTAAAAGGGGAAAAAAGTTTACAACCCCTGGTTAGATGATGCTGAAGAAGATGGACCAATGGCCACTCTTGATACCAACCATTGCCTAAATACCTCTGAATTATGTACCATGCAGAAATGTATAGTGACAGGCTAATATAGACTGTATTTTCCAGTTGTGTTCCATCCTGACTTGTCTTGTTTAATGTATTGTCAAAAAAATTATCAGTGGCCATCATCAGTTTGCAGACCCCCTTTTGTTTTCAGAGTGCTACGTGAGCGTGAATTTAGATAGATGTTCTGAAACTCATCCATGGTTTAATAGGAATTATATTCAGGAAGATTAAGGGAATGGTTTACTTCCGTCCATGGCTTATTTCATGATCAATTGATTTATGAACTGTCCGTGTTGTCTGGAAGGCATAAAAACATCAATTTTATGGATGCTTTTATGATTAAAACAGAAATACAGCAACTGCACTAAGCATATTCTAGTAGATTCTTGGCTGATTTGTTTTGCAGGTGTTAGCTTAGCCCGAAGCTTTCTCAACAGCAGGCTTAGGGTTTCCTTTAGGGTGGATATCTTAAAGTTGATGCTCTCCAGATGTGGGAGAAAGGGCCAGAAACTATCAATCTAACACAGTGGTTCTCAATCTTGGGTAACCCAAGTGTTCATGGACTGCAACTCCCAGAAGCCTTCACCACCAGCTATGCTGGCCAGGATTTCTTGGAGTTACAGTTGGAGAACACTTAGATTACCCAAGATTGAGAACCACTGATTTAACACATTTGGAAGATAAAAATCTGGTACCTTTATGTTTTAGGGTCACATGTGGCTGATATTTTAAGAAATTTCTGTCGAGTTCAAGTTCTCTTGACCCCTCTTCATAATGGGTAGTGGCAGATTGGCTGAAATCCTGTTCCTTAAATTATGTTGTGTGCAGTTGAGGATGCTCTTTTTCAGAAATGACAGATTTCTGATACCCATCTTGAAGATCTTGAGTCGGCCATGAGAACCTTTACATCCTTGGAAAGCCCATGGGTGCCACAGGACAGAGGAAAGTCTTTACTTTCTGAAAATGGTCACTGCTGGTAAAATCATCCTGGTGGAAACAATCTGTGAAAATTAAAGACTTCCTTCTCATCCTGCACTCCCCAATGGATTCCTGATAAGGAATGGAATTCCAGGGAAGCCTCAGTACCTGGCAGTGTGGAAGAACTGGAAATTATTCATTTCCAAAAACCCACTGTGGCTGATGACATGAAGCTTAAAGTATGTGATGTAACTTCTGGCAACATGATTTCAGCTGTTTTGTCATGCCATTGTGTCGTTTTGCAGTTCCTCACCCATAGGCGATGTCAATCTCTGCCACCAGTCCTTGCAGAAAACGTCATTGCATGATGGTGCAAGTAGCAGGGTCGAGATATTACATCTGCACGAGAGTGAAGCTCAGATCCTGTGCAGCAGAGAGAGAGAAAAAGTTCTATAAGTCAATTCTAAAACTGGGGGTAGACCCAACAATAAATTGTTACTTTGAAATTGAGCCTCCACTTAGGAAAAAAAATACCACAGTCATAAGAGACAGTATGTTTTTGCTCTGTGACAAATTTTAGGAAGTTTAGATGAAAGATTTTTGAGTTATTTGTTTTTACATGTAGAACTGATTTATCCCTACGTACAGAAATATGTGACTCTCGGCTGCCCCAGATTTAAAATAGCTCACATAAACTGGAAAACAAACAAACAAACAATCTTGTTCATCATGGAAAAGAATAGTTGACCCTACCCACTTAAAAAAAAAAAAAAAGGGAAGGAATCCAGGCTGCAGGGGCTGGAATAGTGATCTTGTAAAAAGTCATTTCAAAAGGGAGAAACAGTGGTATCCTATAACACTGGGCATGCCTGGTACCGGCTTACCAGGAAGAATAGTGACTGTGGCAAAGGCTAGAGCTGAAAGGGCTGCTGGGTGACTAGGAAAGTTCAAAGCTGAAACTAAATGGAAAGGAGAGTCAAAAAAGCTTTTTTGGTTATTGTTGAAAAACAGCCCTGACAATTGATTTGTGTTTGGGTGGGAAGTGGTTAACTCATGAAAAAAAGGAGTCAGCTTCTGGGATTTTCCCTTCTTTGGTGTCATGGTAGCAAGGATAAGAGGGTATCCTGTAGACCATCTTGACGGCTGATACGGGTGTTGTCAACATTCAGCATAGCAGAATAAGGCTGTTCCATTTTTTCTATTTTTCTTCACACAAATGCTCTTGAAATCAGAGGAAGGTAAAATGTGGCTCTTTACGCAGTAGAATGCAACTCCCATCAGGCTTACCCAGTATAGCCAATGGTGAGGGAATGATGGGTGCTGATCCACACTTGATTTCGGTATTTAAAATCAAGTATCATGTCTTCTCTAGATCTGCTTTTCTCCTTTTCCACACATCAATCTTCTGTGTCTTTGTTTCCAGTACTATAATTCTGTACGTGTGCTGCTGACATTAATAATAGTGATGTAAAAGATGTCAAAGCTGAGAACCAAAGTGCATGCCTTTTAGAAGCAATATTGAAAGTGTTTTAAAGCCCATAGCATTGTTAGCTTCCAAGAGCCAAGATCATATTCTTCAGAAACAAATGACAGGCACGCAGGAGACAAAAAATCTGTTTACCAGCCATTTATAACCAGATGGCAGGACCAAGAAGAAGTAGCTATCAGGAAGAAATCTAAAGGAGATGGAGTTTTCTATTGTAAAGGGCTTAGACTGCAATGTTCACTCTGTTTTTGATATCATTACCATGCCCTCTTGTGGAATGTATGACTCATTGCTTGCTATCTCTGTTGCAGATAAACAGTTCTGTAGCAGTTCTAATGTATCCCCACCCTCTCTCTCTCTCTCTTTCTCCCCCTTCTTCCCTCACTTCCAACCACCCACCCACTTGGCTTAGGTTACAAGCATTTTCCATTTGTAAAAATGTTCCATTTATAAAAGCTTCATTCTATTGCTTGCTTGAATTATGAACGTTATGTTCCAGTGCTGATGCAATCAGCAGGGGGTATCAGGGAGCTATCCAATAGTCTCTTGCAGAGATTCCAGTGTAGGTTTCATTATGTGAAGTCTGATGGAGGAACAACCGAAATATTACCATACATAAGAGATAAGTTCAAGAAATGTAGACAACACTGGTCTCAAATAGAGGGACAAGCAGGCAGCCCAAGTGCTCCTAGTTCTTGAGGTGGGACACAGGGGATGTGGAAATGATGAAGTGTGCAACTAAATGGTTCAATTATCCCAGCCTGGATCAGTCTAGATGGTGCCAAACAGGGTTGCTTTGAGGTGTAGTATGTCATTTGGGCAATCCTTGCATCCACATGCAAAGACTGACCATGCCACACCTCAAATGATCCCGTTTAGCATGGTCTAGACCAGCCATTCTCAAAGGGGGCCCTGTCACATTTAAAGGGGTGCACAGGCAGGAAACAATTATTCACACACCATCTTACAAGGTTCATTATGCAACTTATAAAATCCTGATTCAGCCTATATTTCTTTCATATTGTGCTTATGACCATGGTCAAAAAAAGTTTGAGAATACCTGACCTTGACAGATCTTCATTAAAAGGAAAGACCCCTCCTCCCTGTCCATTTCCTATCTCCTTGTCCATGCTTTGCTTAAACGGCTTAAGGATTGTGTGAAATTAAAAGCTTTCTTGTTGCTCTCTCATACAGAGGAAGGGAGAGAAAGATTTCCATTTATTTTTAATTGTTGCTAACTGACACCAGATTAACCACAATTAAAAAGAAATGGAAAACTTCATTTCCCTTTCACTCTACAGGTGAGAGGAAAGGAAGCTTTCCATTTCTAAAGATCATTAAGTGTGTCAAGCAAAGGGACAACTTAAATCACTGTGTTGTCAAGGAATGTGAGGAAGGGGTGGTGGAGGAGGCCTCTTGAGGAGCAGACAAAGTTACCTTTTTAAACTCTCTTTGTTATATACCATCACATCACTTCTGAATTACAGCAACCCTAATGGGCCCTTTAGGTATGTGAGATGTTCAGGGAGTGGTTTACTATTGCCACCCCCAAGGGAATTTCCTTGGCCAAGCAGGGATGGGAACCCAGGTCTCCTGAGTCTTAGTCTGACACTCTAACCACTACACCAGTGTTTCCCAATCTCAGATCCCCAGATGTACTTGGACTAAAACTCCCAGAAGCCTTCACCACTAGCTGTGCTGGCCAGGATTTCTCAGAGCTGTAATCCAGGGACACCTGGGGACCCAAAGTTGGGAAACACTGTACTACACAGTCACTTTGTTATGTGATGGCATATAAAAAAGGGAGTTCAGAAAGTCACTTCTCTACGTCTTGGCTCCTGTCTTTTGGACTACAAAGGGCTGAAAGTTCATTGGAGTTGCAGTCCACTAAATGAACTTTCTTCCATACTTGTCTTCTAATGGCTCACATGAACTAAGAGGGCTTTTGGCTAAATGTAGATTGAACTCCCTACAGATGAAAAGGGTTTAAGGGTGGTATATGGACCAACATGGTGCAAGTAGACATTTCCCTGCAGTTTGCCCAATAGTGGAGGATGTGATACATTTCCTGATTGAATGTTCCCTGTAGGCTGATGTGAGGGACCAATATCTTAAACCTTGAACTATCAGGATTACTAACAATTCTCCACTATGTATAGTTTCATTTTACTAGCTGGAATAGATTACTATATAGCTTATAGGGCTACCAAGTTTGCTAAATGGGCTACGAAAAAGCAGAATTCACCATTTGCTTCCCAAATTATTATATCTTAGTTTTATCATCTGGCCTTTGTATGGAAGTGTTCATTTTATCTCTTTGCTGATTGCTTACATTCAAGTAGCAATTTTAATATCTGTATAATCATAAGGCCCAATTGGCTATTGAGCAATAAAGAATTAAAATATGAATGAATGATTCTTTTTCCTGTGCTTTACAGCTAAGGAGCTCCTTTGTGTGGCTGTAAGAACTGTTGGCGTACATGTGGAGTGAAATCTGATTAGAACCAGTTCTAAATACACTTTCTTTTTTCTAAACTAATGTGGAAGAAATAGCCTTCCTATATACCCACACACAATAGTTTGGCGTTTGTAGGGTGAAGTACTGCTTCTAAGGCGTTTTCTCTTCCTGTATTTGTAACAGAAGTGATTGATTCTCCCTTGTACGAGTTCAAAAACACTGAAGCAGCTCCGTGGGTAATTATAATAAATTGCTTTAAGTGGGATGGGTGCTATTATCTCACGTTAGGCAATCTTATCTTGAGCATCAGATAATTTTAAAATTGTATTTAAATGAAGATTAAATAAAGAAGTTAAAAAGTAAGTGTAGGTAAATGAAGCAGCTCTGGGCCCTGAAAAAAAAACACAACCCTAAGCAAATGTAATTGAAATCGCTTAAAATAAATTGTGTTTCATAAGTTAATTTCCAGAAATTCAGCAGTAACATTATGTACCTTAAACAAAAGCTTAGACTATACCTACTCATGTAGATGCCTGAATTAAGAAGACGGGATGTTTGCAACACAGAGAAATGGCTAAAAAGAGGTATAGAGATTGTTTGAGGCTAAGATGGAGCACTTTCATCTACTCTAGAGATGGCATGGATCGCCATTTTGGTGGTTCGTACTGGTTCGTTCTATGGATGAACAGGTGTTTGGTGCTTCCCTGCCCTGCCTCCTCTAGTGGGCGCCACTCAAGAGGGAGCACCTGGACGAGGCAAGGCAGAGAAGCCAGGGCGTTGCCTCTGAAGAGTAGGTGCCTGCTGGAGGAGGAAGGACTGGGCATCGCTGAACACATCTTTGCCTGAAGGACGAACCAGCACGAACTGCCAAATGAGTGGTTCATGCCCATCTCTCCTGCATCCATGGGGAATACGGGCTATTCACATAGCTCATCCATGGTGGGGGAGGGGGAGAGAATTTTGTTTCAGTTCAAAATTTTTATACAGATTTCCCACAATTCAAGAATTTCTTCATATTTGGAATGGAAAGAAAATTGTTAAACAAACAGACAGAATCCGGTATAAAAAAGCAAAAGGTAAAGCAAAATGTGCTGCTTATGTACCGACCCATAACATTTGAAGCACTCTCTGGGAGGTTTACAATTTTTAATTATGCAGGATGCCCACCCTACCCCCAGTGAGATGGTTACTCAATTTACCAACCTTGGAAGGATAGAAGGCCGAGTCAATCTTGATCCGGCTACTTGAACCCATTGGGATCGCACTCAGGTTGTGAGCAGAGACTTAGCTGCAGTACTGCAGTTTAACCACTGCACCATGAGGCTCCTAAATTGAAAATGATGAGTTTTTTTTCACCCAGGATAAGGACTTCGAGTACTACATTCCAAGTAGTGATGGAAGCTGATGACTCGTAAACTTTGGTGGCAGTGAGTTTTAATCCTCTGAAAGAGATTCAGCACAATGGATAGCTCCTTAGAAGTTCAGACTAAAAGCCAGAGAAGATCAGCTACCTTCTCCCCATGACATCAGAACCATTAGTCTTCCCTGCCTAAATGTCTAAGCTTGGATCTCTGCATATTTCACCACATCCATGTTGAATTAGCATTGCCATCTCTTTTTTCCAGGAAGATCCTCAACTTTAACACTTATTTTGTTTTTGAATCATCATCATCATCATAAGGACAATGATGTAAGCATCCTCTACCCTTTTCCACCAGGCTCTCTGTTGCATGTCTATTTTTTCACTGAGTTGCAAGATTGTTCATGCACATAGTGACACAAAGAAGCACCCAATGGAGTTGGAATGACACTTACACCACTGTCCTTCTGCCCTGTGTTCAGTCAATACAATAGTGTAGTGTCCATAGACACTTACTGAAATAGCTTCTGTTAGCTGTTGACTTACTGCAACTTACAGCAAGAACATGAGGGGTTTTTTTTAAATGAGAATGTGGAATAAAGTAAAATTGGGAGGTTTTCTTCTCTGTACTGGGTTTCTTTCTTTACCGTCCCCAACTGGGAAGGCACAGGAGCAATCATGCTAAATGTGGACTCCATGGGCACCACCTATGTATGCAGCAGCTTGTACCCACCTCTCCCCAATCTCTCTATGTTCCCATCTCCAAAGAGAAAGAAGGGCAGCTGATGCCGGACAGAGAGACTTCACAAAGTAAAGTGAAGATGTTTGAAGGGAGGCAACCCACCTCCTGACACCAATTGTTTTCATGCGAATCCAGCAAGATTTATGCCAATAAGGCAAGCAAATAATGGTTTGACACAAACAGGGCAAACTGCATGGAATTGCAATGGGTGGTGCTTTGTTGCATGGACTTTTAAGGACTAGAAGCATCAACGGGGTGTTGAATCTTTTGAATGTTCAACGGGGTGTTGAATCATAGAATGACAGACTGAAACAATCAGCCTGTCATTCTATGATTACTCGCTCCATGCGTGTTCTGGCTTCTCAAAGGGACATGGGCATTAGTTCTGCACAGAAAGAGTTTGAGGAAAATATGGAGACCCTGATGAGAAAAAGGAAGACCATCCCTTGTCTTGTTTTCACCTGGAAACAAGGGACTGAAACATTCTGGCTGAAATGTTGCATCATGTTAAGTCAAACTTAAGGAAATGAGAAAGATGCATTCATTAAGTATTCTGTACACCTGTATTCTTGGGATGACATTTCCCCTGGTTCTGCTGTATGTGAAATCCCTTGAAGATGTCCCAGTAGGTGCATTCAAAGGGACCAAGATAAGCACAAAGAGTGAAGATCGAGTCATGTTAAATATGTTGCAGGAAGCTGCGGGAGGGGGAGATGCAAGGTGAGTGACGGCTCATACACCGAGCTGGAGGGGCTCAGCTTATCCAGAAATTTTAGGAGGAAATGCCCTCCTATCCTGGTCCAGGAGCCAGCCAGCACAAGGGGAAGATATCAGGACCAGCTCCCATAGACTGCAAGTGACATTTTGTGTAAGTCAGTCATGAAAGTTAATTGCATCCTGCTTCCCCAGTACTACTACTACAACTAAACAACAGCAGCAGCAGCAGCAGCAACAACAACAACAACAAAGACAACAACAATGACAACAACAGCAGCAGCAGCAGCAGCAGCAATAATAATAATAATAATAATAATAATAATAATAATAATAATAATAATAATAATAATAATAATAATAATAATAATAATAATAATAATAATAATAATAATAAATCATCACACCATCAGAGCTACAAAAACCAGCAATATTAGGAACAGCATACTTAGGTTTTTGGTTAAAACTTTACCTGTTATATAATACCAGTCAATGTTTTTATAATTTTGAATGGGACCTCAACAGATGGGAAACCTTAGGAATGGACCTCAACAGATGGGAAACTTTGACATCTGAGCGTTCAGCCTGGAGGCAGGTGGTGCTTCATGGCCTCTCCCAATTTGAAGAGACCCTTGTCCAGCAGGCCGAGGCCAAGAGACAGTTCCGAAAGCAGCAAAATCAGGGAGCTGGACAGGGGACAGATTGTATTTGTGTTCAGTGTGGAAGAGATTGTCACTCTCGAATTGGCCTTCTCAGCCACACTAGACGCTGTTCCAAGACTTCCATACAGAGCACGTTACCATAGTCTCTCGAGACTGAAGGATGCCTACTACTTTTATAATTTTGATTGTACCTGGTGTTTTTGAATCATCATCATCATCATCAATATAGGGAATAGCATACATTTGGTTAAGACTTGTATCTATATATAATACCAGTCATTTTTTTTTTTAAAAATTGATTGTTTGTGCCTGGTATTTTTGAATAATAAGAAGAAGAAGAACCTTTGAACTGCAGAGCCGGAGAGGGTCCAGCCCTTCTGAAGTAAGCACAGTGGGGAATTGAACTCCCAACATCTGGCTCCTCAGGCAGAGACCTAAGCCACTGCGCTATTCAGCAGGACTGCTTAACTGGGATCAATGTCTATCATACAACTTATAGAACAGCAAAGCAAACTCCAACTTTTCAAAGGGCACTTCCCATAGTTGATGTTGGAGGATATATATGACCTGCACGTAATGAGCCATAAAAAATATTTACAGGCCCAGCTACCTAATTGCACACCCATTAATGCAAATTGAAACAAAGTGAGCCCTCACATTTTAATGAGTATTTTGACCGTTCTGTGAAACACGGGTTCCCAATCTTTCAGCGTAAAGGATTGCTACAATGGAAAGATGGCATCTTTAAACAGGTCAGCATCTGCTTGGATAGGGCAGCCTGTGTTCAGCAGATGAAGATTTCTAGCATAAGGTAAAAGTTGCAGTAAGTCAACAGCTAACAGAAGCTATTTCAGTAAGTGTCTATGGACACTACACTATTGTATTGACTGAACACAGGGCAGAAGGACAGTGGTGTAAGTGTCATTCCAACTCCATTGGGTGCTTCTTTGTGTCACTATGTGCATGAACAATCTTGCAACTCAGTGAAAAAATAGACATGCAACAGAGAGCCTGGTGGAAAAGGGTAGAGGATGCTTCCATAATTGTCCTTCCACACCACATTTGTTTATTTAATTATTTAAAATATTTTTTTACCCTGCCTTTCTCTTTAAAAGAACCCAAGGCAGCTTACATCACTAAAAAGATGATATTTAAAAGCCAAAAGGAGCAAGTAAAGAAGTATTTAAAAATAATTAAACGAGTATTATTTTAAAAAACAGTAATTAAAATCAGTCATCAGGATGGTGGTATAAGTTTCACAATGTTCTGTGTAGATGTTACATGCTTTTATAGCTACAGTAGGACCATGGTATCCATGGAGGGATCTGTTCCAACACACACCCCCGTGGATGTCAGAAACAGTGGATAAGTGAAGCACTTACTCCAAGTAAGTTCTCTCTCTCCATTACTACCTCTGCAGTGGATGGCCGTCCAGATGCTGGAGCATTGCCTGGTTGCAGTACTGGAATGGACCAGGGCTAGCAAGCTCAAACTGAACCTGGACAAAACAGAGATTTTTCTCCTGGGGGGGACCTCCGATAGGTTAGGGGGGATGATCCCTAGGCTGGATGGTACTCCCCTCCAGTTTAGAGACCAAGTGTGTAATCTGTGCATTTTTCTTGACCCAGCTCTTACTTGGAAGTCCCAGATTGCAGCTGTGTCCAGATCAGCCTTTAACCAGCTTAGGCTAATTGCCCAACTTTGCCCCTACCTAGACGAGGACTCCCTCAGGACTTTGGTGCAGGCCCTGGCCATCTCCCAGATTGACTACTGCAATGTCCCCTACATGGGGCTCCCCATGAACCTGATCTGGAAATGTCAGCAGGTCCAGAATGCGGCAGCCAGACTGGTGGTTGGTGCAAGTAAATTTGACCACATCACTCCAGTTCTGGCTCACCTCCACTGGTTGCCCGTGGCGTCCCTGATCAGGTTCAAGGTTTTGACACTCACATACAAAACCCTCCGCAGTTCCAATCTCAACTTGCTAGCTGGTTCATGAAGACAGAGGTGCTAGTTCAGATATTCTGGCTATTTAGGGCTAGGGCTGGGACTGGGTTTAGATCCAGCACCATACATATGAGCAGATGCATGCATATAAACACCAATACATAGTGCAGAGGCTGAACCAGGATTTTTTGCCTTACAAACAGTATGTTCTGTTTTTTATTAATGGACCTTAATTCAACCCCTTTCTCTTTTCTTTCCAGTAACGGGAAAGTGACAAATGACAAATGGAGTGTTCTCAGACTGTGATCTTTTCTCTGACTCAGTTTTGCCACAAGGTCCTGGTACTTTCTTCGTCTTTTTCATTCATATTTAATATCCTCAGAATTTTGTTGGCAGCTGGTTGATTTTGTTGTGTGTGGGTTTTTTTTACCCTGAACTGCCAGCATAAAGGAAAATAATGTTGCAGATATAAGAATCCAGTCTCTCAAGGGATCCACTGACACATTATGCATCTGTCTGGCCCAGGGTAATACATTTACTCTGTTGTTATGTGCATCTTAGGCGGCAGATGGCAATAGAGAACAAGAAATGGCTCAATCTAGAATCTGAACAAAAAGTCTGCAGTGGAGCTCAAAAAGCCCGTTATTGTACTCCTCATCCTCCACCTCCCTTTCAAAGTCTTTGGTCTTAATCCTCAACACCCCTTACACTCAGCGTATATGCCCCTGTAAACTCTGGTGAGATCGAAACTATCTCCCATGTGTTACTTCATTGTGCTTTTTATTCTGGCATTTGAGAAGTCCTTGTTAACCCTTACATAAGGCCATTTCCTGGACGATCAGAGGCACATTACACACTGCTTTTGCTGACAGGGCGATGCCCTGGCAGATATACTGGGCTAAACCAAAATTCAGATATGCTGACAAAAGTAGCTAAATTCTGTGCTGCAGCAATCAAAATCCGTGAAGGAAAGGTTCCACCCAAAGCACAGCTATAGTATCTGTAAATTGGTGTATACACGTAGAGGCCTTAATGATCACACGGGCTCTATGAGCTTCAAAGTAACAATTCTGTCATTCTATGCAAGCTGCAATAGCCCATAGATAAGGCCTATGATAGAGAGGCAGGAGATATCTAATAAGATGTATGAATGTAGTTTTAGATAGATAGATAGATAGATAGATAGATAGATAGATAGATAGATAGATAGATAGATAGATAGATAGATAGATAGATAGATA
This sequence comes from Intellagama lesueurii, assembly GCA_037013535.1. NCBI lineage: Eukaryota > Metazoa > Chordata > Lepidosauria > Squamata > Agamidae > Intellagama > Intellagama lesueurii. The sequence goes on along the minus strand of JBAJHW010000010.1, from coordinate 5,116,633 downwards.
GATAGATAGATAGATAGATGTTTTCAGTGTTTTTAGATTGATTTTATGTTTCCTAATTTAAATAATGTTCCTTACTTTTGCTGGTCAATGACCATACTAAAACATTTATTTATTGAATAAGGGCCTTAATCCATTTTTTGTCCCTGGTAGAGCAAACCTATTGTATCAGAGGAGTTGAATAAGTGAACACATTGCTAAATCTTATTAATTGAGTTGGTCTACACCAGCAGGGTTTAACAACTGGACTGAGCCTTTGAATTTAAAATAAGAGCCAAGGTGTACTATAAAAAGGTAAAGACAGTTCCCACGAAAAATGAGCCATGCCTCACTAGACCTCTGGATGTCTGTGATGATTAAAACCCTATTCAGACATGATCTAATCCAGTGTCATCAGCCCAGCTAAAGAAAGGGACCTAGCTCTGCTCTCTTATCACTTTTTTCTTGTGTGAGCGGTGAAAAGTCTGAAGAGGTCTATGCTCATGAGTGGGGCTTGCAAGTAAGAAATAATCCTGTGTCATTGCTCACATGGAGACAATAATGATGGAAAGAGAGGGATTGGGTAAATAACCACATTGAGGACAATGGTTCAGGCAATGGCTGAATAGAGCTATAGTTAAGGGTAGCAATGCTGGATAGCTCGGTGGTTTAGCTAGATGTAGGGAGTTCGATTCCCCACTGGGCAGGACTTGATGATCCATAGGGTCTCCCTTCTAGCTCTGCAGTTCTCAGATTATTATTAATGGATTGATAATTGTGAAAGAAAGTGGGTTTGAATGCTTGTAAGAGCTGGGGGATGGGAAAAAAGGGATAGGTGAAGAAGTTCACAAAGTCTTGAGGTTGGAGAAACACAGCGTGTTCATAGCAGCAGCATAAGCTTCCTTTGGTTCATCTCTGTTATAGTGGTGCCTCGATTTACGACCATAATCCATTCCAGAAGATGGGCGTAACTCGAAATGGTCGTAAGTCAAAGCACCATTTCCCATAGGAATACATTGAAACCCCATTAATCCGTTCCAGCTGGGAAAAAAATATCAACAAAATAAAAATAAAAATAAAACACTGCAAACCCCATAGGAACGCGCTGGGGCTGAAAAACAAACACAACAACAACAAAAATTTAAAAAATAACCCCCCCCCACACACACACACAGCCAGCCCCAGCGGAACGCCATGGGGCTGGTAAAAAAAAAAAATCAACCCCCCCCCACAGCCAGCCCCAGCGGAACGCTATGGGGCTGGGGGGGGAAAAACACAGCAAAACACAAAAAAACATCACAGCACAGAAACATAACCCCCCCCCCAAAACCCAAACCCACCCAGCAAAACAAAGTAAATGTACTTACTCAGGAGCAGAAAGCAGCTCCAGGCAGTCCTGAAGCCTCCTCCGACACACTCACTCTAACCGTTGGGGCGAAAGAGCTACAAAGAAGCTCTTCCCCGACCAACGGTTAGCCCTCTAATTTGAATTCCCTGCCTTTTTTCCCTGCCTCTTTTGTTTGCAACTCGAAGCTCCGGCCGCAAGTCGAAGCAAAATTTTGCGGCCGGAGCTGGTCGCAACTCGAAATGGTCGTAAGTCGGGACGTTCGTAAATCAAGGCACCACTGTATCTTCTGATTTTGCCAGACATTTTACTGCATTTGTTAAGATGTAAGAAAAGTCTAATCTCAGATCATCCCATGCAACCTCTGTAGAAGGACTGTACACCAGAACATACCATATTTAAAGGTAGTGTTTTAGTAGAAATGACTTCTCCCAGTGTGACAGCTGGAACAGTCTTTTTTTTTTTTTAGTTTAGATGTAACTAGTTATAATTATTAGTTACTTACAATGATTTTCCTTCCTCCACAGGAATAACATAAGTACTTTGCATTATGGTTGCAACTTCACGAGATATAATACCAGATTTTTTGCAGTATGGCTATATTGTTTTCCATAACTTCTAGCATTGCATGACTGTGGTCTCTCAAAATGGTGGAGGAGACATAGTGGCTGAAATTCAGCAGAAAGTCACAATTAGAATAGGCCCATTGGAACAGTAGGGATTCGATCAGTTAACACCTATGTAAGTTCCACTGATAAAATGGGTTGTGAACTGAACCACGAACCGGCCAATGGGTTGTTTTTGTTTTCTGATTCCTGACTTGGATTGTGCCCATCTCCGTTCATGTGTTCAAAAATACAAATGATTAAACGAAATTCCACTTAGGACTGAGAAAAGAATGGTATAAAAATAATTTTAAAATTCTGCCAAACCACCTCTAAAGTGTCTTAAAATGTTCTGCAGAGAGAACGGAAAGAAACCACAACATGCTACTCATTGCACCAAAATGCAACTTTGTAATTATTTTTCTGATACTTTTGAAATGTAACTGAATTACACACATCTGTTTGGAGTTCTGGTAACCAAAATCCTATCTCTTAGAGCAGTGAATTGCACTAGAGTAAGCTCTTTGAATCAATGGGGATTTGGTGGGTCAACTCCTCTATAAGTCCCATTGATTCAAATGGGACTACTTAAGCATAGCAAGTTACAATGACAATGGGCCCAACTGAATTAGCTGAAGTTATGGAGAAGCTGATTCACCAAATCCTTATTGAATCAATGGACTTAGTCTAGTGTGATGTGCTACATTAAGCAACAGGATTTGGGACTAGAAATGTTCAATTTCTCTTTGATCTGAACTAACACATTTCTGGATGGAGTAGCCTGGATAGTTTGAAACTGGTTGGTACCCTCTTCGGGGGATTGAACTCCTTCCTCTGCCATCTCGTTCCAAATTTGTCTCTCGGGAAATGTAATGAACCTCCTTGTTTGTATCAGTTTAACCTTTATGTCCACAGAAATCCAAGCATTCTGCTAACTGGGTCAGGAAAAGGGCACCTGTTCCATGCTGTGCCATGATATGAGGAAATAATGCCTGTCCCGGGGCCGTCCCTTGTCCATGGCAAAGAACGAAGCATTCCAATGTTGTTTGAACTGTACAGAATCAAAGCACTACACTGTGTCTGGATTAGCTGAGTCGGTTTGTACTTTCTCTGTTCATAAAAGGGAGCGTGTTGCTGCAGCTATGGTGAAGTACAATCCATTTGACCTCGGGATCAAGCCATCCTTTAAAAGGGTACATACACGGTAGCCGAGAGAGCGCATCTCTGATATCTCACTCCAGTGGAGGAACAGAAAACAAAACTCACATCAATTCCACTGCATTCTTACATGACCAAGAAATAGAAGTTCATGTGAGCTCTGAAAGTAAAAGGCTGGTGCTGAGCAAATAGGAAGCAAATTAGGCTGTTCGTGGGTAACGTTATGTATGTATGTATGTATGTATGTATGTATGTATGTATGTATGTATGTATGTATGTATGTATGTATGTATGTATGTATGTATGTATGTATGTATGTATGTATGTATGTGTGACGATCCACCCAGTGTTCCCTGTTTGTTTCCCCCAAACACAGGTTCACTCTCTGGATACGTTTATTCTCTTTTCCGCTACCACCAGTGGATCTCTCATCCACACTGCACCATATATGCTTCAGACACGTGCTGCCAATATAACTTGTTTATTTATCTTTTGGTTTATAAATCACAGATGTTCTTTTATTATTGTTTAGGATCACTCATTAAACTTCTTATATATGATTACACGTTTGCTTATTCAGGTGTTGTATTTACTTATTCACATTACCCAACTCATTAATGCTCTCTGACTATCTATTTAACTTTACTATTCCATTTATCTCATTCTCATTCTCTCTAACTCTCCAACTTTCCAATTCTCTTCCTTCACTCTCCAATTCTCCTCTCTAACTAACTGTCTCCCTCTGTCTCACTGTCTAATTGACTCCGCCCCTCCTGTCTTCTCATAGGCTCCTGCCCTTGAGCTTTGGCTATGATAGACATGAGTGACGTGGGCATTCCGCCACAGTATGTATGTATGTACGTACATGCATCGGTACATGTGTATATATATATGTATATTATTTATAGACTGCTGGATAGCTCAGTGGCTTAGGTCTCTGGCTGTGGAGCCAGAGGTTGAGAGTTTGATTCCTCGCTGTGCCTTCTTGACAGGAGCTGGACTCGATGATCCATAGGGTCTCCTTCCAGCTCTACAGTTCTAAGGTTATTATTATGAACTGCTGGATAGCTCAGTGGTTTAAGCATCTGACTGAAGCACCAGAGGTTGGGAGTTTGATTCCTTCACTGTGCCTCTTTGACAGGGACTGGATTCTGTGATCCGTGGGGTCCCTTCCAGTTCTGCAGTTCTAAGGTGATTGTATGCCACTTTTCTCCTCAGAGGGGTCCCAAGGCAGCTCACAACAATTTACACTATTCTAGGACCACCGTTTCAAAAATACTGTTTAAAAAGATACAAAACACAGTTAAACGTTTGTCAGAATTAAAACCAAGAATAAAAACAATGTTAAAAACACTTTGGGAAAACATATTAAAAAAGCTCTGAATTGAATAAATCCAGCGTTCCTGGGACCACCACTTATTGCCTAAAAACTTTCCTGAAGAGGAAGGTCTTTGCCTGACGATGAAAGGACAAGAGGGAGAGGGCCAACCTGGCTTCTTGGGGCAGTGCATTTCAAAACCTGGGAGCCAACACTGAGAAGGCCCTCTCTTGCATCCTCACCAAGAGAGCTTGGGAAGGTGGTGGAATTGAAAGAAGGGCCTCCTCAGAAGATTTTAAAAACCTAATAGGCTCATATGGGGGTGATACAATCCTTTGGATAGCCAGGACCCAAAGCCATGTAGGGCATTATAGGTCATAGCCAGCACTTGGAATAGGGCCCAGAAACAGACTGGCAGCCAGAGAAGCTGTTGTAGTAACAGAGTTTATATGCTCCCTATCATAAGAGCTGGACGTGGTGGCGCTGCGGGTTAAACCGCAGAAGCCTCTGTGCTGCAAGGTCAGAAGACCAGCTGTCGTAAGATCGAATCCACGCGACGGAGTGAGCTCCCGTTGCTTGTCCCAGCTCCTGCCAACCTAGCCGTTTGAAAGCATGTAAAAATGCGAGTAGATAAATAGGTACCACCTCGGTGGGAAGGTCACGGCGTTCCGTGTCTAGTTGCGCTGGCGACGTGACCACGGAAACTGTCTTCGGACAAACGCTGGCTCTATGGCTTGGAAACGGGGATGAGCACCACGCCCTAGAGTCAGACACAACTGGACTAAATGTCAAGGGGAACCTTTACCTTTACCTTTATCATAAGAGCCAAGCTGCAGAATTTTGCACCACCTGATGTTTCTGAACACTCTCCAAAGGCAGTCCCACGTGGAGTGTGCTGCAGTATCCAAATCTCTCACTGGCCAGATCTTTGCATGTGTGGGTGAGAAACTGCAACATTATTCTCCACACCCTGTGAAAGAGGAAACATCCTGTCTTGGTAACAGAAGAGAATGGGAATGATTGTTTTTGCACAAATTCAGTAGAAAGGGCTTCCACAGGAGGAGCACAAGTTGAGCAAAATGATGACAGCTTCTGCTTTGCTGTGTGGACTTTTATAGTTTAGAATAGAGGTGGGCAAAGCAAATGAGTGCCAATCTAAAGCTTCTTCCCAAGATCAACCAGGAGCTCCTTTCCCCAGCCCTCCAGTGCCATGTTGTTATTTTCAACAAAAAACAACAACAAAATTGGTATCTACTCCTGGAAACCTCCAAGTATGTCACTTTTAGTTCTGGTGGCTTGGAGAGTCCTTGGGACCTTCCAAAAATCAAGACCTTGATTGTACAGACACTTCTTTTATGCTTTTGTTTTCCCCACCATTACACCTGAGTGCTGCCTAAGGTGGGTAACGGTGGTAAAAGAAGGTCCATCAAGGTCCATCAAAGTTGACCACCCTGATTTAGCAGAATTGGGCAGGATGTCTGATCATTTGTTTGTGTGTGTGTGTTTGCTGTGCATGTGTGATCTGCTTCCCACAGAATCTTGCTTTGTTTTTATGGAGACTGAGACTATGCCTAGAATCGTACTATAAGATGGTCAAGGACCACATTTCTCCAAATCTCAGGATCAAAGGGTGTGTGTGTGAGAGAGTCATGGGTGTTTTCACTACTGCATCTGACCAGACACAGTGTGACACTGAACAGGAGGTCAACGGATGCCATTTTGGACTGATCCAGCAGGATTCTTTTGGTTTTGTCCATCCCCCCACTCTTCCTTCAGTGTTGCTTTGGTCTGTTGGTGATCAATAGGATCTAAATTGTAAAAGCTTATACTTCATTGCAGCACGGAGGAGACATATTAATAAATAATGATGTGGACGTTGTGGCTGCATGTACCAGAACAGAACCCTGCTGCATGCACTTTGCTGAGACGACTTAAAAATTATAACAGATGCTGCAGAACTGGAGAGAAACTTGTAAACCTTAGAGAGGCTTTGGAGATCTTACCTGAAGAGAGAAGGAAGCCTCTCGGGGGCCCCCTCCCAACAAGTCCTGAAACTGCACAGCTCAGCTTCAGAAATAATTCATCTGTGATCAGCCTCTTTCTATCAGTCCTTTATCAGATCCAAAAATTGGGGGTGGCAGATGAGATGCAGATGGGAAGCTCCCTATGAGCTGCGGAAAGGTGGACCGCTCTGTTTTCCTCACAGGAATGTCTTGTCACAGAAAGGAATCTTATAAACTTAAGACTCTGGATCACCTAATGGCATTGAATGGCAGTTCACCAGAGGAAGGATAAGAGCAAGGACTTCTTTATGCAACCCAGCGTTGCTACTTGACATTCATGAGGAATTGGATTGACCATGTACTTAGATGTCTTTAAAGGTGAGGTAGACAGGTTCATCCCCAGTGTGGTGTAGTGGATAGAGTGATGAACTAGGACTCTGGAGAACAGCCTTTGAATCCCCACTATGGAAACTCACTGGGGAAGTGGAGCAACTTCCTAGAAGGCCATAGTTACCCCACACCAGGGTCAGAATGTCAACATAAGAAAAAGGAAATTTATTTATTTAAACTATTTTCAACCCACCTTTCTCTTTAAAAACGACTCAAGGCACTTACAACGATTAAAAGACAGTATTTCATCTAAGAACAGTGAGTTCTATGCTAAAAAGATACATGAATACAATACCAAAAAAAAAATAAGCAACACCAAAACATATTCAGTGCAGTAAGGTACAACAATCCATTTTAAAAACCTCAGTTGGCAGCCATTCACTCAGGGAAGGTTTGCCTGAAGAGAAAGGTCTCTTCCTGGTTGTGGAAGGACAGCAAAGATGGGACCAGCCTGGCCTCCTGTGGGAGAGAGTTCCAGAGTCTGGAAGGAGCCACAGAAAAGGCCTTCTCCCATGTCCTCACCAAACACATCTGTGAAGGCAGCAGGGCTGAGAAGAAGGCCTCTCCTGTGTGGCTGAAATCCTGTTGGCATAGGTTTATTATGACGCATAACCAGGCTTATGTCATCATTCTTCAACAGTAATATTCAATTTCATTTAATCACAGGTTTATTATCTCGTCTTCAGGTTCTGAAGTTTTTTCAGGTTCTCTTTCAACTGGGTGTGTGTGATTTAGGGAGCCTCAGAATGGAGAAGGAAGGACTTCAATAGCCCAAAATCACTGCTGGATCAGCAGTGGTCCTGATCCCATTGGTGGGACATGAGACAGTGACTTTTGGTGATTTAAGTGCTCCCCACCCTAATTCTGAGGCTCCCAAAGATGCTCCCAGGTTGAAAGTGAGCCCCAGGGAACCTCAGAACCTGAAAAGAGGATAGGAAGCTTGTAATTAAATTAAATATTGCCATCATGGGATGCTGATGGCGTGCGATGTAAAGTTATGCCAACAGAATGTCAACAATCCAGTGTAATCTGTCTTCAAAAGTTGTTGGGTCTGCTTCTCTGAGTTGGACATAAATGTAATTAATGATGTTAATTCATCTTTTGAGCAAAATTCCCCCCACTGAATATAGAGACACCTGCTGAAGCACATCATTCAAGGAGTTTTGAGGGCAGCTAAAGCAATCCGCAACATTTCTCAGAAGGCTTTGAGACCTCTAGCAGCTCATGCTCTGATGGACCAGCAGGATACCACCCTCTGCTGCCAGGCACTGCTGCATGGACAAGGGAAAAGTGGTATCCTTATGAAAGGATGTCACAAGTTGTTTGAGGAACGATGGTTGGCACTCAAGCACGAAGCTGCTGAGCTGGCAACAGTTGTCAGCATAAACCACCAATGTCATGCTCTATGTTAAATATTGCCGTCTGCTTAACGGCCGTACTTCTCTATTCTAAAGGCTTCTATTATTCACCTTCCTTCCTTCCTTCCTTCCTTCCTTCCTTCCTTCCTTCCTTCCTTCCTTCCTTCCTTCCTTCCTTCCTTCCTTCCTTCCTTCCTGTTGCCTAAACACAAAGGAAGTTCCATCACAAATGCTCATTCTGATACTGGTTGCAAGTTAATCACATAACTGATCATTCCGTCTAGACCCTGCTATATCTGTGGGGATGCTTACACAGTTTCTCTTCATCTCCACATTTGGGCAACAGGATACTGTTGTGGTGGTGATGGTTGTTATGTGCGGTCAAGTCAGAACTGACTTATAGTGACCCTAATAGGACTTTCAAGTTAAGTGAGATGTTTAAGGGATGGGTTCACCAGTTGTACACCCTCACTGAGATTCCATGGCTGAGCAGGGATTTGAACCCTGGTCTCCAGAATCCTAGTCTGTCACTCTATCCACTACACCACATTGGGTACCCAACAGGAAACTAGCCTTAGAATATTATACTTTTAAAAAAGTAAGTAATATGTTTCCCACACCCCTCCCATGTAATGAGATCTCTGGGCAGGCCTCAGTAAGAACAATTAAGCATTTTGAAGAGTTTAAAATATGCAAGAATATTTTTAAGGTTAGCTAAAAAACCTATTAGAAAATTTAAGAATTTAAAACCAATCATCATCATCATTACCTTAGAACTGCAGAGCTGAAAGGGGCCCTATAGATAATTGAGTCCAGCCCCTGTCAACCAGGCACAGTGGGCAATTGAACTCCCAACCTCTGGCTGTGCAGCCAATGACCTTAACCACTGAGCTGTTCAGCAATACTATTTGAACATGTTAAAACCATCCCTATTACAACTTACTGAAGCCAACAGCTTTAAACCCCCAAGAGTCTGGTGAACAGCCATCCTATAACTCTGTGTTGAAACTCAATCAATGTCAACATCAATTGAGGCTTCAAAGAGCAATCATTCCACTGCTGAGGTTCTACAGCTGAGAAGACCCTCTTGCATATCTTCACACACAGTACTGTTCTGTCCAGTACTGTCAGTGAGGTCATTTGAGATTTTTTTTAAAAAAGGGCTGCTTTATACCAGGTCAACCCATGTGTCCATCAAGTTCTTTATAGTCCACCAGCTACATCCTGAGACATCTCACTAGGGACGGAATGTTGTAAAGAAAAATTTAAAATAATTAACATACAGCCATCCATATATTGATGATTTGCAACTCCCATCAGTCCTAGCCAGCTTAGTAGGGGATTATATGAGATGCAGTCCAGCATCTGGAGGGTCACTCACTTCCCATCCATAGTCTTCTTTTATTGACAGATGTTCTAGTTGTTAGTCCTTTTCCCCATATACAATTTACTGTCTGGTCCTTCTTAGCCCCATAATGCCAGGACTTTCTATTTACCAAGCATGTGTTCTGTCACTAAAACTAAGGCATGGGGTCCATCCTTCCCTATGATTTTCTCTTTGAAATGTCAATGGCAACTGAGACATCTCAAAGGGATGGAGGCAGCTTGAGGTTGTCTTGGGTCCTGGAAGGTTTTCATCATAATGATCTCCACCAAGTGACAGCTGAAGACCAAGTAACTCACTGGACTGCCACATATAAGTTATCAGTAAAATAACTGTGGACTTATGCCCGTTGGTAGGCTAGGAACCCCTCTCCTATGCACTGCTGCTGGCTATGCAAAATTGTTAGTGCATGAGAGAACTACCACATAAGATACTTCTGCTGGTGTTGTTGCTGCTTGAGGTCCTTAAATAACCCGAGCATGAGTTGCAGTTGAAGCTGTGCTATGGGTGCTCATCTGCATCTCACTGACAGTTGAAACTAGTGACTCATACTGAGTGCATGCTTGAGCTGAGATTCTATTGCCCATTTCTTCCTTGAGTTTCTGTTTCAATGCTGAACAGTTCTTCTGTAGATAATATATCTAAAGTTTTGAAGATAAGTAGGAGAGGTTCTGAAAGCAGTAGAGTGTGAGATGTTCAGAGGGAAGAGATATTCTGCATACCATTCAGCTGAAATAAGGAAACGTTCCTTCTGGAAGCTCAAGCATCACAGGTCAAAGTAAAGGGCCTCAAATGGCAACCCCACAGCAGGAAAGCTCTGCTGACAAATGACAGTGACGTAGACAAGACAACCATAACTGGTGGCTCTCCATCTCATAAAAAGTCCACAGTACAGCAATAATCCGTAATTTGGGGACTGCAGGAAATGTGTATACGAGTGGCTGAAGGAAGAATTTGGGACTGTACTTGAGGAAATCATCAGGTTTTCAATCAGGCAGAGAGAGGACAATCAACCAATCTTCTCTGTTAAGAGGCCAGAGCATGCTGGTATAACAGTGGCCCTTTATTCTTCTTTGATGTTTTGAAGGCATGTCCCTCAAGATAAGTTCAGTCTCAGCGGGCGGCCCCCAAAGTAGCTTGTTTCTGTGCCAGACTGACAACTAAAAGGTAAAAAGACTCATTTGGTCTCCATTAACTCAACACCAATAACCGTCAGCACAGCAGGAGAGCCCAGTTGGAACCGACGGAGTCTATGAATTTTTTTAAAACTGCATTGGGAAAACAAGGAGCTGTACATAATTCCCACATCCCATCACTCCCCCCTCCCCTCAACCTGTTTAAGATCTTCATTCCTTTGGCTCGTTCCTAACACCCTTCTTCTTGTGGGGGCTGCTAAGACCTCATCACCAATGTCTCCTGGGGCTTCTTCATATGCCTTTTTTTTTTTAACCAACACTTAAAACTGGTTCCAAGACATAGTGGGAAATCAGTATCATGTTTGCTCAGTGGCATTTGGATGAACCCTTCAGCCACCACTGTGGCATATGACGAAGGCGGTAAATCATGTCCTGGTTTGTCCCTGTATGCTGAATGAGAGAGCACACATACAGAGAGACATCTGGCCATAAGAGGACAAGGGGTTTTGGGTTGTCCCAGAGAAAATGTCCAAAATTATGAGACAGATATTTTGTACAACTACACAAAACATTAAAACATAACGAAACAAAAAATATATATCGCTGGCTTGTTGCACATACATTTTTAAAAACATTCTGAAGACCATCTGAGGCTTTTGGGCCATTCGACTCTTGATGAGCCATCTTACAATGGCAAAGTAATGTTCACAACATTGATGTGCAGTCACATCTTTTGTAATTTTGTATAGCCTATGTTATTATTATTATTATTATTATTTTATTATTTATTGTATTTATATCCTGCCCAATTGGTCCGATGACTGATATGTTCTGCTCTTCTCTTCTTTTTACAGTCTCCCCATTCAGAGGAAAGAATATGGCCTAGGCAATTGATTGGGCTTGGTCATTTTTCTATTGCCTTCATTGCTGATTGTTTCCATCCTAGTTGTGTCCAGCATTCACCACAATCTCCTCATAAATGGGCATGAATCCAGATATTCAAGTCCCAATCCTGAATTTTTTGTTTTTTTGATGAAATTGTGGTAGAATCTTCAGAATGTAACAATTCTTGTTGGCAATTCTTACAGACTCATGCCTCAAGGGGGTTTCACTGAATAAGTCAAGTGTTTATGTCTCTAATACTTCACCATAGAGATGGGCACAAACTGCTAAACCAGCAGTTTGTGGCCATTCGTCCTTTGCCCAGACAGATGTTCGGTGCTTCCCGGACCCACCTCCTCTGGTGGGCAACCACTCAGAGGCAGCAACCTGGTTTCTTTGCCCCATGTCCTCCAGGCACTGCCTCTAATTGGGTCCCCACCAGAGGAAGGCAGGGCTGGGAAGCGCTGAACACCTGTTCAGCCAAAGAACAAACTGGCATGAACCCCTGTATAGTGGTTCATGCCCATCTCTAACATTTCCTGAATTGCCTTATGATCAGATAAAGGAAGGAAGGAAGGAAGGAAGGAAGGAAGGAAGGAAGGAAGGAAGGAAGGAAGGAAGGAAGGAAGGAAGGAAGGAAAAGAAATAGAAAGAAAGAAAGAAAGAAAGAAAGAAAGAAAGAAAGAAAGAAGTATTTGAAGTGGGATTATATTCTCAGCTGCTTCTACTTAATTTAGTGATGCAAGACTTTTCCATTCTTAAAGTTTGCAGTGGCTGACTATGATTAATGGATACCCATTTAGATGAGCAGGGAAAGCTATACTTATCAAATGACACTCTGTAACATGATTGTGACAACTACTTAGATTACAAATGAATCGTCCCATTGTTTTGACTGTACAAGCAACACAATCTCCCAGTCTTGCACTGGGAGAAAGATAAGCAAACTCCAGTGCAGAATAAATGTGGCTATTTCTCCTGAGCCTTCTTGATCCCATTTTGCATTGCTTCTCTAGGGAACTAGAATATGCATACTGGTAAAATTCCTTCCAATATCATGTCAAAATCAGACAAAGTTTGAAAATCTTAATGAGTTGATCCTAAATTGTTAAATAAACTGACTTCTTCAAATTAAAATTAAAGAAAATTACACAGAATTCATTGGAGAATTACTATTATTACTGTTATTGTTGTTGTTGTTATTGTTGTTATTGTTATTGTTGTTGTTGTTGTTGTTATTATTATTATTATTATTATTATTATTATTATTATTTCAAACTGCTAAAATTGGCCTGTGCTGAATTAAAGTAATGGAAAGCATTAGCTATGATCCATTGCTCAACATTTATATTGTTGGTATTTAACAATTAAAATATTACATTCTAAAATAATGGTTGTGATTTTTTTACTAATTAGGAGTAATGATGCCATTTTAACCCTGAATTACATCTTGCTGGGATTACTGTAATCTGCTCTACTTGGGACTGCCTTTGAAGATAGCTTGGAAACTTCAGCTGGTTCAAAATGCAGCAACCAGACGGGCTAGTTATAAGGAGCTTATAACACCCCTGCTACAACAGCTGCACTGGCTACCAGTTGGTTTCCAGGCCAAATTCAAAGTGCTGGCCATTACCTACAAAGCCCTATGCAGTGACAGCGGTTTCATTTCACTAACCACCATCGGACAGTCCTACGGAATGCTGGAATATGTAGTTTGAAGAGGTATCCACATTATCTTGCTAGGGTCTTCTGCTGCTATATTTTGAGGAAAGGCAGTAGAGAAGTGGCTTTCAGCCCTCAGTCCTCTAGATCAGTGGTTCTTAACCTTGGGTAACCCAGGTGTTCTTGGACTGCAAATCCCAGAAGCCCCAACCAGCATAGCTGGTGGTGAAGGCTTCTGGGAATTGCAGTCCAAGAACACCTGGGTTACCCAAAGTTAAGAACCACTGCTCTAGATCAGTGGCTCCCAACCTTGGGCCTCCAGATGTTCTTGGACTTCCAGAAATCCTGGCCAGCAGAGGTGGTGGTGAAGGCTTCTGGGAGTTTTAGTTCAAGAAGACCTCGGGACTCAAGGTTGGGAACCTCAGGTATTGATGTTTTAGACTTCAGTTCCGGAAGCTCCAGCATGGCTGATGGGTATGGATTCTAGAATTTCTAGAGGACTAGAGGTTGAGAACTACTTCACAGAAGATTCCAAATGATTCACCCAACTACGCACCCCAGGATCCTCTATGATCGATCAATAACACTCCAAGTAATATCACACAGCTATCATTTTGTGGTGTAGAGACACTGAATGAGCCATCAAACTGTTAGGTTTAAAAATGCTTCTTCCATCCTTGTATCCTAATCATCATATGAAAATGATGATATATATATATATTTAAAGCAGACACCTGAGCAAATAACACATTCCAATGTTTTGCACACCCTCCAAACAATTCTCTCCTCAGTTGATCACTTCTAGTGAAGACATTTGGGGATAATGAAACAGGCACTCAAGAGGACTGTTGGAAAAAATGTTACCCAGCACGAGCAGTTATGTAAAAGTCTAAGACCTTGAACTCCCCTGGGACAATGAAAATATATTCATTTGTGTAGATTCCGTGCTTCGGCATCTCTATTTTTTCCACCCTAAGTGACAAATTATATCAGTGGTAATGAAATGTGAATAGCATAGAAAGGGAACACTCAGCAACATAAGCATACTGAGCTATTAAGGTAGACAAAACCTTAATTATTCATGCTGCCACTGCCATACCTGGACCAGATGTATGGAGCTATGTGCTGTTCTATTAATAATGTTGACACAGCTGTAGCTTTGTTTTTTTCATATAGTTAACAGAGAAACTTGGGAATATTAACAGACTTTGACATTGTTCTGCAGTGTCGGCCTGAACACACGGCTGGTGACAGTAACTAATGTTGAGCATTTTTTAACTTCCCAAGCATTGGTGTACTTTGGAAAGTGTCTGAGTTGCCTTTGGAAATGTTTGCTGTTGCATTTCATGCATAAAATACAACAAAGGGGTTATCTTATTATTAGAATAATGAGCACCATGGGGTGTGGAAGGTTGCCGTCTTGGGATCAAAATCACTGGCCTAGTTTCAATGGTCAGATGCAACTACAGTAGGCCCATTAAATGAACAGGAATGGTTACATCAGCTGAGAAGTAAGTCTTCTTTATTCAGTAGATCTCAATTTAGACGACTAATTTGATTATTGCTACACAATCCTCTGCTCACTACCATTCACACTTGTTGAAAAATCACCCGGAGAATTGCTTTGTGCTTGGTTGAGAAGTAATTAACTGATGAAAAAAAGTAGTCCGCTTCTGGGATCTTCCCTTGCGTTGTGTCACTTTGTGAATGGTAGTGAGCAGAAGAGGGTATCCTGTAGACCATCTTGACTGCTGCCACTGGTGTTGTGTCAACATTCAGGCTGCCCTTTGCTATATAAAGCTTGGCATCCTTTTTCCTACTGGCAGCATGGGCAGGATATCGTGTAGCAATATCCAGCCATTCCCTGGCTTTTTGAATTGTGGGAACAGAAGCAAAATATTCCACATTCAGAAACTGGAGGGTTTTGGGTTGTTGTTGTTTTTTGTAAGAATTGAATTAGTGCAATGGTTGTGTTAAGTCCTACGTGAAGAAGAGCAGTAGGACTTTCGAGGACATTAGCCATAATAGCTAAACAGATCTTACATATTCAGTGATGGTATATCTTTGGATATCAGATTCTGGAGAAGAAGGAGAAACAGCCTTCATCTTTATGGCCTATTTCTTAGAGGCCAGCATGCAATACAATGCACAATATTGGTTGTGCTTTTGAACTCAATTCAAGGCTTCTTCCACTTCAGTGTCACAAAAAAAAGAGAAACATTTGGGTTATTGTGCAGGGTGGAACGATAGTGTGATTCATGCCTGGAAAAGGGCTAAGAGAATTTGAAACAAAAAGAATCAGAGATGCACAAAGGAAGAGAGACATGAGAAAGCAAAAATGTAACATCTTGACAGCTCAACAAACTCAGGATCAGCTAACTGCTCCCATGGCGTCTGTATCTTCTGGGGTCATATTGGGCTGGTTGATCACCTATGTGCCCATCAACATGCTACTGTTTAACTTGAACCTTCAGTTCTTCTTCATTTTTCCTAAATAATAACTCTGAATCTGAAGGAGATGGTCTTCTTCGAAAATGAAGGACTAACGATCATTATTATTGCAAACCAGCTGCATTATCTGTATTTGTGATGCAAAATACTCTGAATAAAAAAGTTCCCAAAAAAGGCCAATCAAACAATGGCAGACAATTGCTGAGAGAAGTAACTTCTCATGTAGATTTGCATTACTGAATAAAGCACTGTGTGTGATTATCTACTCTTCCGGCTTTCTGCTGTTCATTCTTTCAGATCCTCAGCTCTGCAGTTCTAAGATGATGCTATTGATTATATAAAGTCCAGCCCCTCTCAAGGAGGCAAACTAGGTAATCAACTTCTAATTTCTGGCTCTGCAGCCAGATATGTACTTAAAACACTGAGCTACTGGAATCAACCTGACCATTCCTAATTATCATTATCATGCTTCTGGCTCGGAAACATGAATTTCTTTTCTTTCTTCCCCTTTTTCCAGTTCTTTTAAAAACTTGGCCTTAGATTCCTTGAGATTCCACAGAGGATCATTTCATAACTGAAGAAGCAAAGGGACATGAATGCCTCATTTACATCATATGTGAAGAACCACAAACAGTAGCTGTTATGTGCAAAAAGCGGGGATCCAGAAAATTGTCTCAACAGTTCTGTTGAGGTCTTGCAAAATCAAGATTGTAGCTTCCTTTATAGAGTTGATCCAATTCTTATTTGGTCCTTCTCTTTTTCTATTACCTTCAACTTTCCCCAGCATTATTACCTTTGCTGCTGAAGTTCCCTAAGAAATATTTTGGACCACTACCAGTAAACAGAGCACTGAGTTTAGGGCACTGTTGATCTGAACCAGCCTAATAATATTTTAAAGTTTTTTACTACCTGAGAATGACTCTTTTTCATTCCTTGGCAAGAAATACTATTGGGTCTCTTTCTAGAAAAAAAGGAGAAGTTTCCCCTCACCTCATCATTTAACAATTCTAGTTTTTTCCTTGGAGTCTCAGATAAAATTCTTTGTGATAACCCAGCTGCCTCTGGAAAGCTCTTATCTAAATAGACTTTGTAGAATATCATTCTAAAAAGTCACATGAAAGGTTATTTATTACCCTCTTAGCAACAATTCTTTTAAGACAATTTTTACTCCTTCCATTTCGATCACATGATAAAACTAAGACATCTCCAGCTTTTTATTAGAAAGAAGAAGAGAAGATGTAAACCTAGGCTCCTGGATATCATGAATTGGAATTGTTTCAATGAATATAAAAACGCAGCTGTTGGTTTCACTTAAATGGACAGTTGAGATAAATTCAGATGGTTCTGTTGAGACTCAGTATTTAAATATTTCTCTTCCCCTCACAGGAAGCTCAAAGAATCTCAATTAGTTTAGTAAAGTTTCTCAGAGCGGCTTTGTACAGCCAGGTGTACCAGTTAACTTGGAAAAATACCTAAATCCATTTCAATCCAGCTTCAGGCCTGGTTATGGGACAGATGTTCTTGGTTACCTTGATCGACATCAGATCATGTATCCTTTCAGGGCATGATGGGGCTTGGAGTCACCGATTGACGGTGATCGTGGCCCTTTTGGGAGGGGTGGTTGATGGTGGTGAGAGACACTTGTGTGACACATCAGCTTGATGTCCCTGAGCATTCCACTTCATCCATGTTATTTAACATTTTTGTTAAAACACTGGGTGAAGTTAATGCTACCAATAAGTTGATGACACCCCTCACTCTTTGGAACTCATTTCCATCTAAATCCCAAAGTCCTGTCCAGGTTCTGAATCAATGTATAAAGTTGGTCATGGACTGGAAAAAGACAAATCAACTCGAGCTTAATCTAGACAAGACAGAGACATTCCTGGTCAGGCAAAATCAAACTATAGCAGTTCAGCATGTCTGGGGTGCAGTTCACCTTGCCCTTATGTTTCTTGAAGACCGAAGCATGGTTCAGGGGTTATCAGAGCCATCATTGCACATACACTTAGAAGTGATTGTCCAATTCCGCTTCCTATATTGTTTCTTTTTTTTTTTCATGCTTACAGTACTTAATCAGCAGAGGAGAGCTTTCTGCTTATATATAGGCTCTACACTCACATAAGAGCCCTAGAAATAACTTGCTCAGGTATAAAGGCTACACATAAGCTGGAACCTCTGTTACTCATCATGCCTGTAGAAAGCAAGAAGAACACAGAAGGGGTTGGTCAGATGCTTCTTCTAAGCATGTTTACAGTGTTGGCTTGAATAATGCCTGAATATCACTTCAACCTGCTGTTTTAAATACATTTCTGGATTCAGCTGTGAACCTTTTACACAGATTAGGCTACAGTATCAACCATGCCTCCTTTTGGAAATGTAAGTTTTGGCCACAGTTGTAACATGGAGGCAACATTGCTATATATTCTATTTTAGCTATTTATATAAAATATTTTTTTACCCCACCATTCTCCTTAAGAAGGACCCGAAGACGCTTACATCATTAAAAGACAATATTTAAAGCTAAAAACAATAAATATACAAATGCTAAAGGGATCAAACAAATACCACTTTAAGAAATGGTAAACTAAAGCAATACTAAAAACACATTCAAAGCAGGGAGGCACAACCATCCACTTAAAAATCCCACTCAGGCAGCCAGTCAGTGAGGGAAAGCTTGCCTGAAGAGAAAGGTCTTTGCCTGTTTGTGGAAGGACAGCAAAGATGGGACCAGGCTTGCCTCCTGTGGGAAGGAGTTCCAAAGTCTAGGAGCAGCCACAGAGAAAGCCCTCTCTTGTGTCACACCAAATGCACCTCTGAGGGTGGTGGGACTGAGAGAAAGGCCTCTCCTGATGATCTTAACATCTGGACAGGCTCATAAAGGGAGAGGCAATCCTTGAGACAGTTTGGACCCAAGCTGTTTAAGGCCTTATAGGTTTGAAGTAGCACTCTGAATCATGCCCAGAAATGGATCAGCAACCAGTGGAGCTGCTGTAACAGAAAAGCAAAGTGTACTGCTTATATACCTCCCCATAATGTTTAAAACATTCTCTTGGTGGTTTACAAGTCAATTATGCAGGCTACACATTGCCACTACCCACAGTAAGCTGGGCACTCATTTTACCAAGCTCAGAAGGATGGAAGGCTGAGTGAACCTTGAGTCGGCTACCTGGGATTGAACCCCAGGTTGTGAGCACAGTTTTGGCTTCAGTACAGCAGTTTAACCACTGCACATGAGGCTCAGGAGGCTTATGTGATCTATGTGACCAACCCCATGGTTAGATGTATAACTTTATAAGCTTGGGAGTACCTTTCCATCTCTGTTCATCCATGGTCCTCCCTTCTAGTGCAAAACCTTCCACCAGATTTAACTGTGACCACTAACTACAGCTGGCTTTTCATATGTACCAGCACTTTCACTTTTAGCTTAAATTATTGGTTGCAAACACTGGACTGGAACAAAAGAAAACAAAAGAAGCCAGTGTAGAGAGCATTCTAGGAACACTTAGCTCTGTGAAGGAGAGTGTAAACAGTCTTTCTGTAACCATGGAGCGAAGGGCAACACTCTCTTCCAAAGAGAGAGGATGGAAGGATAGGAAGAATATGTGAAGGTGAAGGTGAAGAACATTCTTATTTTGCAGATAGGTAATCCATCAGATTTAGGACTGTACCAGCCCTTAACCCTTTTCACTGACTAGAACAGCGAGATCATTTAAAATGACGAAAACCCAGCCCTTATCTATATTCTGCTAAGTTTCCTTATGAGCCCAAACAATTGCAGTTTTTAATGTGAAAAGACCACAACTTCTGAATTTCATGGCATGTAGGGACACACACACACACACACACACACACACACACAGACAGAGCATTTTCTCAATCCCTGTGTAGCAAAGTGCCAAGAGGTACTTTTGAAGACTGCAAGTTTAAATGAAAATATAAAATAGAGATAGAAGATGTTCCTCCGGATACGAAATGTAAGAGGGCATATCTTAGAAGACAGAAAATATTAGCTTTTGTCTAAAGAGGATGTAGAGGGACCACATTATTGCTAACTATTCTCCTTTGTCAGTAGCAGTATGTGTGGGCAGGCAGCAGAAAGAATGGAGGGTGTTTTCAGATAGAGGGTTCCTCAGGGCAACAATTGAAAAGTCCTGTGCAACTATATTGTGTGTTTTTCTCCTATTTTTTTTCCTTAATGGATTTTCTACAGTAAGGAAAAACATGGAAGAACTCTGGAAAAAAACAAGGAAAGGCTTTGAATATAGGATAAGCTGCAGGCCAGAGCAAAATACAGAGAATGAGGCAGAATGACTACATGATAAAAGCATATTGGACATGCAGAGGTGTGGGGTCTCCATGTTGTGTAGTCATCAAGCTGTGTCAGGTATTCTTATTATTTGTTGCATCACAGTGCTTTCTCCATCCGACCTCAGCTTCCTTTGTAGCTAAGGGTGGAAAAGAATATTAGATTCAACTCCCTTGATGGCAGCCATTTTCTTCACTTCCTTAGATTCAGTGTGAGAAGGAACAGATCATGCTTTCATTATTTGATTTGCTAGTCTTGTACGATCTTCCTGAGACAAAACATTGCACGTTTAAAGAGTCAATGTGCACTTAAATGTGCAGAAGCATGCTTTAGTAAATGGGAGAGGTATATTAAAAATGCTGACAAATAGAGACAGGGACGACTCACCATTTTGATGAGTTGTCCCACTTCGTGAGTCGTCAAAAGTTGACGACTCACAAAGCAAGAAGTTGCCCCCATGAAGCGACAAATAACAAATATATTCATCCATTCGTGGGGGGTTATTAAAACACACACACACCTCCCCACCCACCCCGCTGCCACCGCCACCCCTCTGCTGCCACCCCCCTACCGCCGCGTCGCCACCCCCCCTAGCTTGCCTTAAGGGAATCCAGGCTGCCCTTTGCAAAGATGGCACTGCAGCTTCCCTACCCTAAATGAAGCCGCAACCGCCATCTTTGCAAAGGGCAGCCAGTTTCCCTTTTTACACACCGTGGCTGCAGAGGCCTGATGGAGACCTCGGTAGCGGGTGGCGATGATTATGGTAAGGGGGTGTCAGCAGGGGGGGCTAAGGTAGGGAGAGGAAGGGGGTGGGGGTCGACTGTGGGGGTGGGTGGCTGTGGGGGTGGGTGGCTGCCTATTGGCCCACCTATCAGCTGATCGGCAGCCAGTAGGCAGAATGGTTTTTTGGTTTGTTTGTTTTTTATTACGAAGGGACGAATAAAATGGGGAAATATTCATCCCTTCGTATTCGTCGGGGTCTCTGGAACCCACAAATGTGAAGGGACAAATATTTAAGAGATCAGCGATTTTCCACGAATATTGCAATGTGTTTTTTCATTCATCCCCATGTCTACTCATAAGCTTCCTTGGGGATGGTGGAGAAAACATTTAGTTTCTCATGCAAGGACGGATATAATACCCAAGGGGTATTCAAAGAAACACAATGAAATTAGAGCAGAAAGGTCTCACATCCTTCTCTTTGACCTTTTTGTCACCAGGAAATGACCTTTGGTCAAGGCAGATGGTTTATAGTGTGACGAATTTGCCTCTCAGCATGCCTTGCTGGTATCCCTCCTATGAGGAGGGGACAAGGTAAACCTATGGGTTGAGTGTGGCCCCATTGGCCCTTGGGTTGACTGTGTCCTCAGGGGGCCTTCTAGCAGCCCTGACTCCCCAAGTCTTATAAAGGGCATGAGGAGGACTTGAAACACACACTTCAGATGGTTCCAGGGGCTGAAGCAAATTTGCAGAAGTAGCTGAGCAGCTCTCCCTTCCATCCTTCTGTCCTTCCCTCTCTCCTCATTTCAGACAAATGAGCCATTAAAAATTCTTTCAACCACATTATTTCCAATCCGTCTCAACGTTTGGCCAAAGGTACTTATCTAAGAGCAGGAACCTTTCTGAAGATGCTTACAAAGGATTTTGGAGGTGAGCAGCATTAAATATTGAACACTGGTGTTAAAGATAAATAAATAAGTGAGTTCAAAGTATTGCAATGTAGGGCGAGCTCACCAGTTGGGCGAATGATAGACATTTGTTCCAGTGAAAAACGAGAAGGCGAGGCCAGAAAAGTTGATTATACTGATGACAGTTAAGTTAGATGGGGAAAAATAGCTTCTTGGATTTAGATCTGATACATAATTGATGATCTCTCTTTCTCAAGAAGGTAAGCACACAACATTTTCCTCTGCAAATTCATAAGTAAAAGGAGGATTTCAAAAGACTAGTACAAAGTGGTAAGAGAGTTGCAACAGGGCATTACAGGTGTTCTCAGACTGCAATTCCCAGAAGCTTTTTCCACCGGCTGTGCTGGCTGGGGTTTCTGGGAATTGCAGTGCAAGAGCACCTGGGTTACTCAAGGTTGGGAAACACTGAGTAGAACATTGTCTGAAGGACCATAAGGCATTAAATGGGTCACCTTATCTGGCAAATGTCTTCTAAGCAATTTCTTAGCCCAAACTGCCATTTTATTTTATTTTATTTGTCAATCCTTGCACCATTTTGTTGACTTGGGGGGGGGGGTGATTTCCTGGTGGGGACTCAAGGAAAGCTATTGACATCATTTCTTTCCTGCTATGTCTCAGCTTAAGCCCACGTATTTATTTCCCTTCCAGCGATCTCTGCAGGATGCAGGAAGAAAGGAGATGTGAATGGTGAATTGTAAATGGGAGAGGTAGTGAAGCTAATAACAAACAAGCAAACAAACAAACAAAAAGGAACAACAAGAAAAAGGAAAAACCAAAGAAGCAGACCAAAAGGTTTTAGCCAGCAGAGAAGCTTTTCAAAAGTAGACAGCTGCTATAGAGAAAAGCCTTCAGTGTTTGGATTTGTTTAAAAATAAGAAGCTATATTGCCCAGACAAAAGCATCTCTTGGTGTTCTCTGAAGACTGTACTTGCTGGGGGGGGGGGGGGGGAATCTAGTTGCATGATTTCGCAACCAACTGTTTCATAAGCTGGGTGATGTCTGTTTTATTAGCTGTTTCAAAATGCAGCAGCCATTTTTACTGGAACCAGACTATTGACTGGGAACAGATCATCGGAGGAGGCTCTCCTCTCACTTTCATTGCCCGTGCAGACTCAGCTGATGGAGACACGAGACACGGCCTTCTCTGTGGCAGCTCCAAGGATCTGTAATGATCTCCCTCAGGAGATCAGGCTGGCCCCCTCCCTTTTATCCTTCTGCCAACAGCTGAAAACCCGTCTCAAACAATCATGATTAAGTCCCCAAATGCCATCTTAAAATTATGATAGTTTTTAATGTTTTGGTGCTTTTAATTTTTCAATTTTATTTTAATTAGCATATAGTTTAATTGTTTTTAATGTTTAACATTGTTTTTAATTCTATTCTTTTTAATACTGTGAGCTATAAAACTACGACGACTACTACTATTCTTCTTCTTCTTCTTCAAAGATACCAGACACAATCAATCGAAATTATAAAAAAATTGGCTGGTATTCTATAACAGATACAAGTTTGAACCAAAATCCTAAGTAGCTGTTAAATATCGGTGCAGTATATATGCTGTTCCTAATACTGTTGTTTTTTGTAGCTCTGTGTTATTTCTGAGATCTGCAACTGCTTATACTACTGTGTGAAATACTACTATGAAATTATTATAATAATAATTAGTAGTAGTAGTCGTCGTCTTCTTCTTTGGTTCACTCCGTCTTCCACTCTTTCATTGTCAAGGGCTGATCAAGCCCTCCTCCAGTGTTCCACTGCTGCAACTCCTGTAAGGAAAAAGAACTGCAAAATGTTTGGTGACTCTTTCAACAAGAGAAAAAAAAATAGGAAGCAGTTGTTCATTAGTTAGCTTTTTTGTTTTAAATAGTTACGTCAACATTTTAGCACAAACAGTACAAAATTGGGCCAAAGGGCAACAGTAGCTTCTTGGTCGTATGGACTTCCAAGGATTAGAAGTATCATTGGTGGTGTTTGGATTTTTTTTAACTAACAGCTAATTGTTGTGTGCTTGCTGTGTATGGGTGCTTCTTCAAGGGAAAGCCACGAGTTTGCACAGAAACAAATCAAGGAGACATTAGTGATATAAAAGAAAAAGGATGTATCTTGCCCTACTCTTCGTTGGGAGTTCAGTTCCCCGCTGTCCATCCCAGAAAAGTCAGCCTGTGTAGCCTTGGGCACGCAGCACAGTCCCAGAGTGTCCCCAGAAGAAGGGAGTCATAAATGACTTCTGAGTAGAAATGGGCACGAACCAGAAAAGCGGCGATTCATGATGGTTTGTGGTTCATCCCTATTCACGATCCATGAACCATGAACTTTCATGAACTTTCCGACGAAATGAATCACGGTTTGTACAACCTGGGACTTCCAGGAGCAGAACAGCCCCTGTATGGGATCCCTTACATGAACCATTCATTTAATTTTCCCCAATCCAGCTGCTAAATAGCACTTTCCTGGGGAGACCTGCTTTGTGGGGGTCTATAATACAGACATCCCAAATCCAATCTTTCCCAAATTGGGAAGAGGTGGGGAGGACAGTCAGCTGAAGATTCATTTTGAGTTTGGCATCTCTAACTCATGCAGGGACCGTTCTACTGCTGCAAGAATCCCCAAATATCACAAATCATGATGTGTACAAATCGTCAACACTGATAATAGCTCAGCATTTTGTTTCCCTGAAGTACCCCACAACAAACCACAAAGTGGCCTGATTTGTGGGTGGGTTTCTTTTGCTTAGTAGTTCATTGCATGCCCATCTTGACTCCTGACTACTCTCTACCTAAAAACACTGAAAAGGGTCACTGTATTTTGGAATTGCCTTGACAGTACACAATTAATTAAATGCAAAGGAATCTCTTAGGGCTTACTATTCCTTGTCAATTTTAAGTAGATAGTTCAGTGGTTTAGCTATCTCGTTGTAGACACAGAGTGGTTGAGAGTTTGATTCCCTACTGTTCCTCTTGGGAGAAGAGCCAGCCCGTGTGGCCTTAGGTAAGCTGCACAGTTTCAGGGCGGGGCGCCTAGAAGAAGGCAAGCCATTTCTATTCTCTACCCGAAAAACCCTGAAAAGGGCCATCGTAAGTCAGAATTGACTTGATGGTACATTATTATTCTTATTAAATGTATGAGAATGAAAGTTTTAGCTGCATTCTTTACATTCTTACTTTTGATCTCGGACCCTACAAAAAGAACTCATCTTTTTCATCATGATGAGAAGTGTTTTTTTTTTCTTTATTTAAGCTTTAACAATTATATCTGAATCTTCTTCTGCAGCTTAAATGGCTGACAACAGTTTTATGCAAATTGTTTATCCTCTTTTGTCCGCTTTTTGGAGAGGGTCTGTATACATCCATGGTGAAGGGAAATATTGATCCTTAACTAAGTCATTTCATTGTGTTTTATTATAACACTATTTAATCCCATGGAAGATTCCAAATACTGTTGTCTGTCTTTAAGTTTTTTTTATAGAGTACCAGAAGATCATTAGGTTTTTAAAACATGTTTTCCCCTTTGATTTTGTATTCAAAGCAGCTTTTGGAAAAGTTACCCGTTGGAACTAACCCCCCCCCCCCAATATATCCTAGCTAACTTGGCCACTGAATGGGTGAACTGTGAAACCTGCAAGCCAAACAGAGTAACTTTTCCAAGTTCTGGTTGAAAAGAAATCCTCTTTGAGCACCTTCCTTGCTTGTGAAGTAGATTTCAAATGTTTAACATAACACAACAAAACGTAGAGTAATACAATGTGACATAACATAATGTAGTGTGGTGTAGCATAGCACAGGATAATATAGTGTAATCCAACATAACATGCCAGTTATGGACTCGCCCAACACACAAAATGGACAGAGATGCAGAAGCCTTTCTCTTTCTTTCTCGAGCATCTAGTTTTGGTTACAGGCTAAGCAAAACACATTTGGATTAGGGCTGCAGAAGTTGGCAGGGAGCCAGGAACTCTTAGCTCAG
This sequence comes from Intellagama lesueurii, assembly GCA_037013535.1. NCBI lineage: Eukaryota > Metazoa > Chordata > Lepidosauria > Squamata > Agamidae > Intellagama > Intellagama lesueurii. Next base: position 5,091,005 of record JBAJHW010000010.1, on the reverse strand, counting down.
TTGCAGGACTTGGCAAGGGTCAAGAGCAGTCAACCAGGCCTTTGTCCTGGGTGTAGACATGCTTCAGGTTGTTCACATGGTCTCCGAGTTTCTTGAACAGCTTAACCTCCTCATCAAGAGAGGGCATTTCCAGGAAGTCACACATATAGGGATCGGTATGGTGGAAGGTCAATTGTAGAAGTCCAACATGCTCCTCTCCAGCTGAAGGGCAATAACAGAAATCCAAGAAATTTATCCCTTGGAAGCCCAGAATATTATGGCTCTTTGGATCCTACTGTATCCATTGACGGCAATGCTACGTTTCTAACTCATAAAGGTAAAGGTTCCCCTTGACATTTAGTCCAGTCGTGTCCGACTCTAGGGCGCGGTGCTCATCCCCATCTCCAAGCCGTAGAGCCAGCGTTTGTCCGAAGACAGTTTCCGTGGTCACGTGGCCAGCGCGACTAGACACGGAACGCCGTTACCTTCCCACCGAGGTGGTACCTATTTATCTACTCGCATTTGCATGCTTTCGAACTGCTAGGTTGGCAGGAGTTCTAACTCATACTCAAACTCTTAATTATTTTCATTTACACTAATCAAAGGCAGGCATTTTGTCAATGTCCATGTCCATTCGTGAGCACGGAGATGTCCCCAGGACTGGGGTTTTTAAGCCTTTCTGAGAAAGGATTCTGGTAAAGTCAAGATGAACCCTTTAAGTGAGTTACAAGAGAAACAAGGTGAAAACAGCGCTTCATGTTTCACCCTCAAAGAAACCTTGTAAGGCAAGGAGAACAGTAAAAAGCTGAGGCAAAACAAAATAGGCCTTACATTAGCAAGGCAGAAAATTAATTTGAAAAACACACGGGCCTAGGCAGAGAATCGGATGGCTTCAAATGTAATGGTTTTACCTCATATTTGAAGGCGCATATTGCAGGCTTAAATTGGAAGAAAGGCAGGCCCAGGGCCACGTTGAATGAGAGCCTAAACAAAAGAAGCAGAATGAATCTTTGACAATGTTAGTCCTCATTTTAATGAGTTCCAGGGGCTTTCGTAGTATGGGAGGAAAGGGGGAATATCTACCTGTGTCTTTCACTAATGGAGCAGACGTTGCTTTCAAGATTAAAAATAGACTATTTTGTAAGTTGCTTTGTAATGCATTGCACTTCTGCCAAAGATAGGTGTGTGTGTGTTTCTTTCTTTCTTCCTAACAATATTAGTCTAAAAACAGTGGGGGGGAAAAAGGGCAATCATTGTTGGAAGAGAAGTTGCTCCCTCCAAGACTTTTGAAGTTGAATGGGGAAAGCAGTTTTTGCTTTTTAAATAAAAATTGGCAGCAGCACCAACAAAATCCAAAATACGACTTGGAATGGGGGAGAATTATGTTTGCCTTGCATTAAAAAAAACCTAATTTGCACATCACAGGCTAATATGAAAACTGGAATCCAATTATCCTTTTGGATTGTGCAGTAATGCAAATTTGGCAATATAATTCTGAGCCCCCCAAATGCACAAAATGAGCATATTAGGTGAACTGAGATACAGACTTGCTTTCATTGGAGGAAATCACACAAATATATATATATATATATATATATATATATATATATATATATATATATATATATATATATATATATATATATATATATATATATATATATATGCTTTTTCAGACTACCCCACACACAAATGGGTCTGTTTGTGCTCACCAAGAAATGCAGACCAACGTGGAAGCAGGAGAGAACAGATTTAAGAATGGACCTGTGAAAAACTGATATGGGCCACAAATGACTAATTCCCATGCCTCTAATCAAAATGTGAAGACATGTTGCTATTGTGTTGATTTCAGTCAAGTCAGGCCGTCTTCACACAACTGGGCAGCCTATCAAGAATTCTTCTTTTGAGTGAGATCTTGTTTCCAGAGCAAGATTGAGACATCAATCACATTTCTGTTTCTTTTCTATGGTTGAGGCAGTAACTTCTCCAAGCAAAACTAGTGTCTTATATTTTTGGGAAGCACACAGACACAGCGCAAGCTCAAAAGAATAGGCAGGGAGATATGAGCAACCCATCCAGTATCACTGCTTTTATTAATCCCTGCAACAAAGTAACAGCTTTTGTAGTTTTGATGAGCACAGAACAGCTGCTTAGAGTCCATACCATAAAGCAGCGGCCATTGTCATTGTCTGCAACTTTTGTTGTTTGTGTTGAAACAATAGTTTAGGAAAGACCATGAGTTTTGCACACAGATAGTCAGAGAACGTGGTGCACAAGTAATAACATTCTCATCTAGAGGTGAGCCGGAATAAGTTTGCTTACTTTGCACAAAAGATGTTACTTCTCCCCTCTCATCAAGAGTGGCATAAAAGACTTTGCCCCATCATGGAGAGAGGAGAATAACTTTGCAATTCTTCATCCTTGGAAACTAGGGCAGGACAAGCAAAAACTTACATGAATATGGTGTCTTTCATCTGATGCATTGTTATATTTTAATATTGCATATTTTATTATTGCTGTCCATTGGTTAGAGATCTGTTTTAGAAATATGTGTAGAGAAATAATTAAAAGACATGTCCACATATGGACCGAAATACAGGTGGTTTTTTTCATGCTGAGTTTTATTTTTAGATTATGGATTGATGAGGATATGGGATAGAAAGAGTATGAGTGTGCTCCAGCAGAAGTGACTCAGAAATAGATCACGCCTACTTAGCAGCTATAACATAGAGTCCATGGCTTTCCTTTGATAGCAACAAGGTAGTGGCTGCCTTTAGTGACACTAGGCGTTTGCGTACACAGCCTTTCAACAGCAAAGGTGGCTCTCTTTGTGGACCAACTAATGGCCATCTTCAACTTGTGCACAAAAGCATCTTTGACTGTAGCTATACAATGCTGAGCTTGCCGTGTGTGGAATAAACATCCAATTGACCCATCGCTGGGAGTTCACCAAACCTTTTAATACAGTCGAAAGTATTGTGGGAGCTGCCTTTGTGTAGCGCTGGTTGTTGCACAGTAAGTTATTGTTCCTTGCAGTGATGGCACTAGTTACTATGGAAACTGTATATACATCTATACACACTCTCTCTCTCTCTTCAAAAAGGGAAGGCAAATAGAGAGGCTGAAAAGCAAATCCGAGGTGTGTGCGTATGTGCATTTAAGTCATCAACAAAGGAGAAGAAAATGTGACATAAATAAGGTTATCAATTTGCTGGGAGTCGTGACTGTTGTACTTGGGAAATAATTCAAGTGTATCTAGTTATCTACCTACTAGTGCAGCCCGTACTCCTCAACTCTTGAGAATCCTTGTAAAAAAAACCTGAGGTGTTTTCAGTGTTTTGCTTAATATTGTTTCAGTGCTGCAGCACTTGTGTTTCCCCATCCTGTTATCTTTGCAATGTTCTTCAGGAAGAAGAAGAGAGTACGAGAATGGAACTGTCCAAGGGAAGCCGTGTGATGGGCAGATTGCTTCAGATTAAGAATGTCATGAATACCTTCAGAGCTGACCTCTGTTTTGTAGGTGCTGTGGAGGAAGGTGGACAACCTCAGACCCTCCAGATATTGGACTGTAGGTCTCATCAAGCAAAGGATAAATAACCTATGTGAGGGATGAGAGGATTTATGGTCCAGTAGGATCTGGAAGGCCACACATTCCCCAACCCTGTCCTGGAAAGACTGTAGATCAGTACACAAGTATTGTACTGATCTACAGTCCTTCCAGTATCTACATTTCAAGTACATCCTTGAAAACTTTTCACTTGAAAAACATCAAGTTGCAAAATCTGCAAATCCCATTGTTTTCTACCAGAAATAATACGAGTAAGAAGAAAATAAATACAGACTTTTGAATTCATTGTGTGAATGTGAAACTCAGCACAGTTTTTAACACAGGTCAAATCCCAGGTTTTTGGGCTGTGTGACTTTCAGTAGTGGAGACTAGTGACATAGATTTCACATGGGGCAGTAAATCCATTCTGCTTCCTAGGCTGAATGCTATAAGAGCTATCCAAGGTGCTGAATCTATTGGGGACATGGGACTCAGTTAGAGATGGGCACAAACTGCTGGTTTGGTGGATTGTGCCAGTTCGTTTATTGGCCAAGCAGGTGTACAGCACTTCAAAGCCCTGCCTCCTTTGCAGGCACCTACTCAGGGGCAGCCTTCCCAGCCCCACCTCCTCTGGGTATTGCCTCCGAGTGAGCACCCACTGAAGGAGGTGGGGCTTTGAAGCACATGAACACCTGTTTGCTCAATGAACAGACTGGCACAAGCCACTGAATCAGCGGTTTTTGTCCATCTATAGACTCAGTCTACCCTGGATCCCAGAAGACTACCACTGGCTTGGTTTTGGAAAGTGTTGGGTCATCTGGAGCTTCCATGTCTTGTATTGTGTTGCAGTTTGATTCATCGAGTAAAGTTAGCTTTAACCGAAGAATCTGCACCACTCAGCATACAAGAAAACAAAATGGGTTGAGCTTTTTCTTCTCTTTTAGATTGTTACAGGGTTTTTTTATTATTGATTTTTCATGCTCATTACAGAACTTTATATTAGCAATAAAAAAAGATGTAGCGAAGCCACCGTCAAAAGGTCAAACAAAATTTGGCAAAATCAAACTATGTTTCAGAACTTTTACACTGAGTAAGATAATGCGAAGAGAGAAGTTCTAAAACAACAGATGATAGGATAGAAAGAAGGATCTTTTCTAATGCAACGGTGGAAACATTCTGTGAATGACAAGTTAAAATCTGGCTTTTCTCATAAGCCTTTCATGGCCTTACCCAAGAGTAATCTTGCTGATTGATGGGGCTTCCCCCCAAACCCCTCCTTTATGCACTTGCCCTGTTTTCATCACCTTTATTATATTTGATATAATATAATATACAGAGAGAGAGATAAAGAGAGAGAGAGAGAGTTGTGTGAGGCTGCAAAGGAGAATTGCTGTCCCTATGGAATGTATCTGTTGCTTTCTGCACTAATTTGTACTAGAATAGGGCCATTGAATCAGTGGGGACTTGGTGACCTCCATGTATTCCATTGGTTCAAATGGGCCTACTCTAGTTGCCACATATGCCACTAAACTAAATCACAACTAGAGTAGTCCCATTTCAGTCAATGAAACATATGGAGGAGTTGAGTCACCACATCTGGACTGATCCAGTTGGCCTACTTTAGTGCAACTTGCTGCACTAAGCAACAGGATTTCATCTTATATGTATGTGTTGTTATATGCCACCAAGTTGCCTCCAACTTATGATGTCGTTATGAATGTGGGACCCTCAGAATGTCCTATAATGAACAGCCTAGCTCAGCTTCTGCAAGCTCAAGGTGGTGTCTCTTTCATGAGGTCAACCCATCTCGTACTTGGATTTCCTCTTTTTATGCTCCTATAGTTTCCATCATGATCAGCATGGCCAAATGCTGGAGGATTATGGGACCTGATGTCCAGATTATCTGGAGTGCACTTGTTAGCCTGTTACCACTAGCTATTACATAACTACTCCTGTCCCTGTGCTTTCTTGTAGTGCTTCTCTTCCCCATATCCTTTTTCTCCTCCAGTAACTATTTCTTAGCAAGGATCACATTTCTAGACTTATTGGATTACCATTATATAGGCATCTGGTCCCTCCATAATCACTTTGATGCTTTTCTCTGTTCCCTCTGGATTCGTCATTAAAGGCAAGCTTCTGGGTTGACTATTTGTCTTGGTTGCAACCGGTCGATTCCTTTTATTTTTCATACCCTTATCTTTTACTTGCTTCTTCCTTCTGCATTTTTTTTTTATTGTTACAACACCAAAAGACTCTCAACAATCTGCCTTCTGGTTATTTGTTAACATGGAAAAGATCCGAGGATGTTCTCAAAAGCCTGCAGATCTCTCGCACAGCTGCAGAGATGCCGTTATTAGCTACACACTTTGCTGTAAATAGTGTAAACAATGAAGCAATGGGGAAGATTAAATAGGGAATTCGCACTTCCTTGCACATAAATGACAAAAATTAAGTGTGTTCTCCTGAGAACAGGAACAATATTGTTGTTCTTGGGGCAACTCAGCACAAAGCCATACGAGCTATAATCATGTAAGATACTGTTGAAGACTCTGAGGACAACAGCAAAAACATTTTAAAAAATCAATTGCCATTTTCACTGGTTAGTAGTATTCCATAGGCTCATTTCATTTGCCATTTGGGTATTAAAACCATTATCCAATCAAATTCCACAGAAGTCAAGAGTTGTCCCTTGAGCAGCAACATCTGGCTTGTAGATTATTCTAAGAGTGAAGACGATGGTACAAAGAAGAGAGAGGAAAAAGTACAGAGAAGATATGATTTATTCCCTTCCTGGAGCAGACCTTGGAGAAGAAGCCATGGCTTTGAGAGAGCTGGTTGACTCATGATCTACTGAAGTCTGGGACCCAGGAGAAGCCAGGACCCTCAAGTTGAATGATTAGGGACCCACTCTTCCAGACAAAAAGAAGCTCAGAATAAGAAGCAAAACTGGCCCAAAGACCTTGACAACTGTGATGCTTAAAGAGGCAAGCCAGAATGGCTTTACCAGGAGGTGGAAGTCTGTAGTAGCCAATTCCTTGGGAGCAAAGAATTCCATAGAGGACTTCTGCTAGTTAAGTTCAACTATGATAAGTAATGGACAGCTGGTGTTGCTCCAAGCTCACTCTGTCCCACATCACTTTAGTGAGATAATAGTGGAACCAGGGCTCAAACCATTGAAGTGCCAGAACTGTATAATAATAATATTGACAAAGACGTCTTTTTCAATCCCTCATTAGACTTCCCTGTTCCATCCAGGCTTACCTGAAAGGCTTACCTGAAAGGTCCACAGCATCTGGAGGAGAAATTATTGCAAACTTCAAACACTATGGGATGGTGTATAAGCAGCACACTTTGCTTTTTTGCTTTTGCTTTAGTTTTTACAGAAACAATATAATGTTCCACAATATCCCTGTGGTAGCACCAAGTATTTGAAAGTGGCCTGGGCTTGAATTGGCAGTTAAGAGCCATTTGTTTTATGAGAGACCTGTTCCTGCTAGAAATAAAACTTCTATAACACATTTATTGTCATGGATCGATCAGTTGGTTGCATTTTTAGACATTTCTGGAGGTGGGAGGATGGTTATGGGTTCTGCCATAATGAGCACCTAAACTTCAAAATTTACCACTACATCCTTGGTGAGCACCATGGAGAAGGTGGCTGCCACGTGGGTAGCCCAGCAGCCACCCACCAGAAGGAAGGCAAGAGAAGAATCATACTGGCCTCCTGTAGTCCCTTTTTGGGACTGTTTCATGTCCAGGAGTCTGTGAAGCAAAGACGTGATGGGGGGATGCTCAAGAATATTCTGTGTGTCTTTGCACTGAGATCCTTCAGAATGAAGCATTCCCAAAGACAAATGGTCCCAGCGTCTCTGAAGAGGAATGGCATTGGTGGTGAAGCAGCCGTGAATTCACAACCACCTTTATGCCATCACCTGAGGGGACCTGTCTCACTCAGCCTAATGACAGGGCTGGCTCTGTACAGAACCCATGTGACTGATTCTCTCTTTTGCTTTTTCTCAGCAACATCACCATGGAGTCAAATGGTTTACCAGATATTGTCAAGGTATCATTGTGTTACCTACACAAGTCCTCATTGTCTGGGATCATAACTGGAACAGATAAGAGGATGAGAAAGGAGCAGCTGCAGCCGTTAGCTGGAGAAGATATTGAACTAGGATTTTTTTTTTTTAAGACAAATGCTTACACAATTGAAGGAAGCTTTGGGAAATATTTCTTCCCACAGAAACTGCTATTTTTAATCTGAAAATTGAAAATTGGGAATATTTGGTGAAGCCCTAATTATTATAAATTGCGGTAATTAACCAAAGCTGCAAATTGTACTTCACGCAATACAGTCTCAACAGCCGGCGTCAAATCCTTCTATCCCATAAGCCAAGATTCACTCATAGTTTAATTTCCAGTGGATGTCTTTGGGTTTCCATGGCAACAGTTCAGCAAAAAGCGGCTTGAAGAGTTACATATTATCTTATATATCTTCAATCCACATAAATGTTGCCAGAAAATCTGTCAAATCTGTTCAAGGGTAGAGCACCGTGGGACTTAAGCAAAGGAATGCATTAAATTGAAGCTCATTGTAGGCCATCAGTGTTGACACTGTTGCCCTTGAAAGAACTTCTACGAGGCTCCAGAGAACAATCCTACAGAAATCAATAGGTTCAAGAGAAGCAGCACTGATTATAATAGGCAGCAAGCTCATAATAAAGCCTTCTCATATTCCTTAATAAATGTCCATTCAATTTGCCCACTCCACTACATGGTGCATTCTTTTTGCCTCACACCTATTACAAATGGAGGGGAAAAAGCCATTTATCCTCACAGCCAGCTAATGGCATGCATTACGTGAGTTCAATGTAAGGCTGGCCTGAACATGTGCTCTTTTACCACCCTCGAGATCCTTTGGGTTGTCATTACTATGCAGGCAGATAAATCCTCTGCTGTCTTCTTCTTGTGCACAAGAATGAGATGCCACCATTTTCCCCCCTTCTTGCCAGAGAGACAGGGCAAGATCTTCCGTCAGTCTTAGCAAGAGTTTCCGTTTTGTTTGGTGGCACTTGGGAGAAGAGGTTTTACTAAGTGCAAACTGTGTGGCTCACTTTGGACAGCTGTCTGCTTTGTTACTTTGGACTTCCGAAAACCGGACGTCTTGAATGGGTTGTTCGCATCTCTTGGAGCAATCAAACCTGTCCGTCTGGGCTTGCTGTGCATGAATGCTTTGCTTCACCAAGAGAAGGGCACTCGTTTGGGGAAGAAATTGTCAACGTCTTGCTGAGAAGAAAGAACATTAATTGTGTGGTTCTCCCAGTGGGAGGGGGGAGAAATCCCTGTGAGGTTAGCTGATTCTCAACAGGCTGTCCTAATGTTCCTAAATGAGAATGAGTAGCTTATGCTATATCAATCCTATTTTGGTCAGGGATTAAAATGTGTGGAGGCTAAATTTGAGAGGGGGGCAGTGTGCTAGCTGTTCTTCTGTCTTCTCTTTAATCATGGAAATCCACTATCTAAAGAGCTTCTCTGTGTGAGCTGAAATCAGGGGTCTGTATAAGTACGCCAACCTCCCTCTGTTTAGTTGGCTGCATTGATGGAATGAAAAACACAAAGGGGGGCAGCTAGACTGTACACACTAGTGTGTGTGTGTATATATATGGGTGGGATTCCATGCATATGCAAAGCACCACCAGCTCCTTCCCATCCCTGTCACCATGACACAAACCGAATGGGCCTAGTATGCTACATCTTAACAACTTTATGCTTGAAACTCTATGCATGTCAGTTTTGAGGGAACATTTAAGAAATATGAAGTGCAAGCTTGGGAATGTATAGATTTCTAGCCAAACATTATGTTCAGGTCTTGGGTCTGGAAGGTGAAAAGCTGGTAATCCCTCATTAAAATGCAAAACCAACCCATTTCTCATCCATCCCTTCTTCTAGAGCGGTGGTTCCCAACCTGGGGTCCCCAGATGTTCTTGAACTAAAACTCTCAGAAGCCTTCACCACTAGCTGTGCTGGCCAGGATTTATGGGAGTTGCAGTCCAAGAACATCTCGAGACCCAAAGTTGGGAACCACTGCTCTAGAGGAGCCGCTTGAATGCGTTTGACTCAAAATTGCCTTTGATTTTGAAAGTCTACAGCAGAACATATCCAATTGAAATGTCACTAAGCAATTCATTCCAGAGCTGTTTATTGCCATTCAAATTATAAGAAGTGGTTACCTGCAGAGCTTTTTTTTTTTAAAAAAATATATTTTTATTTCCCCACCATCGGGTTACTTAGAATCCAAATACTATTTTGTAATGTGTTACTGCAAGAATATTCCTTAATTTTGTTTCAATGATCTTATGTATAATCCATTTGAAAGATTGTAACACTCATATATATGGGTAGAATTTTGCAGCTGAAAATAAATAGGAGTTTTACAATGAGAAGTGATGATAGATCAGTGAGCTCCAGCAAAATACTGAGTCATTGACTGACCCTTCCAAGCACATTCAAGCATGTTGAGCCAGCTACAAAATTCGAAGCAGAAGAAATAGCAGGAGAGGAAGACTTATAGGAAAGGAAAGTGCTATGTCTCACTTAAATTCTATATGAGTTTCCCCCAATCTGGCTCTTTCTAGATATGTTGGAGCACATCCCAGTTAGCAATTCATTTATTTAAAATATTTCTACCCCACCTTTCTCCTTCAGAAGGACCCAACACAGCTTACACCATTAGAAGACAATATCTAAAGTTAGAAACGGTAATTATACAAATACTTTAAAAGGTTCAGATAAATACCACACTAAAAGACAGTAAACAAAAGTAAAACCAAAAAACAGCAAGGCACAACCATCCACTTAAAACCCCTCTCAGGCAGCCAGTCACTGGGGGAAAGCTTGCCTGAAGGGTGCTAAGGCTCTCCAAGGCAGTCTTTGGCTTCTTGTGGAAGGACAGCAAAGAGGGGGTCAGGCTGGCCTCCAGTGGGAGGGAGTTCCACAGTCTGGGAGCAGCCACAGAGAAGGCCCTCTCCTGGGTCCCCATCAGACGCACCTGTGAGGGTGGCAGGACCAAGAGGAAGGCCTCTCCTGATGTTCTTAACAGTCATGCAGGCTCATAATGGGAAATGTGGTCCTTGAGACAGCTTGAACCCAAGCCATTGAAGGCTTTATAGGTTGGAACCAGCACTTTGGATTGTACCTGGAAACTAATTTAGCAGCCAGTGCAACTGCTGTAACTGGGAGGGTTATGTGATCCTTGTGACCAGCCCCAGTTAGCAATCTTGCAGCTGTGCTTTGGACCTGCTGAAGTTTCTGAACACTTCCCAGAGGCAACCCAATATAATCCAACATTATAGCTAGTGTTGATGGGTGTTGTGTGCCAGAAGATTAAGAAGACAACACATGTGGGAAGGGAAGGTATTTTCTTTTGACCTCAACAAGAGTTTCCATTGGCAAGGTATTTTTTTCCATGCAAAGAATACAGATCATACCAACTGTGCACAGAAATCCAAATTTTACAGAGCTATAATAGCTCACTGTGGTGTAGTGGATAGAGTGATGAACTACGACTCTGGAGAACAGGGTTTGAATCCCCACTAAGCCATGGGAACTCACTGGTGGACTGGAACTGGTAAAACCACTCCTTAAATATCTCACTTACCTTGTAAGTCCTACTTTAAATCAGTTCTGACTTGATTGGACAGAACACAAACATACACACTGACACATCTTTTGCACTGGAAGCGCTACACATTCCAAAGGGTTCTGAGAAGAGTTAGGGGACATGGCTGATAGCTCGAGAACCCTGTAGATCAGTGGTTCCCAACTTTGGGTAACCCAGTTGTCCCTGGACTGCAGTTCCCAGAAGCCTTCACCTAACTGGCCAAGGAAACGTACTGGGGGAGTGGAACTGGTAAAACCATTCCTTAAATATCTCAAGCCCTATTAGGGTCCCTGTAAGTTGGTTCTGACTTGAGAGCACAGAACACACACACATACACATAATAGCTGGAACTTCCCTTCAGGGTGAGCATTAGCAGCTTTGCAAGAACTGCAAGAATTAGAAACATTAGATGGGTTGTCCGTGTGCTTTTAAATCAACGGCCAATCACCCTAGTTTTGAGCAGAAACATCTTGTGCAAATTGCAGAGATTGTGACACTCACCCATGCACCCCCAAAAAGGAACCAATTTGCTTTTCTCTCATGTGGGCAGCCATCAACCTCACAGGCTTGAAGATTCTTCATCACGGTGTCCTCATCATGTCAAGAAAGCTGAAATTGGTAAGGACCAGGCACTGAGTAAGTATTCTTCACAATCTGATTTAAACAGCTGATATAATTCTATCTGTCTCCACCAAGACACTCTGACAGCTGTTTGTTTGTTTAACTTTTATACTGCACTAATTATTGATAAACACTATTCTGGGAAGTTTACATCAAAAAGGAAACCAATATGAGATAAATTAAACTAAATCCTGAATCATATACTAAATACTAAACCCCATACAGACAAACAGCCCACATCCAGTAAATTAAAAACAAAACAAAACTCAAATGATGGCAACAGGCAACATTGCAAGGGTCAATCAGTATAGCATTAAGAGAGGTTGCTTCCAAAGCCTTTGGTTAACAGCCTTGTTTTGAGCATCCTCTTAAATCCTGTAAGGGAACAGGCCCAATGCAGTTCTACCAAGAGTCCATTCCAAAAGGAAGTGATCATAACTAAGAAGGCCCTGTTTGACTTGATGACTACCTGGACTCTCTTGGCGTGGTGATCCAAAGGAGCATAGACTAGGGGGATCCAATGGGTTGGGTAGATGTCCTTAGGGAAAGACACTCCAACAAACCAGCCTGAAATTCTCAGCCCTAGAGGTCAACATCTCTCCTGCAAGCACCTTTGCCCATTTTCAGATGGTTCACTGGAAGAAAACATCTCCCAGACCCACCAGAAATGTGGATCTCAACAACTTTTCAGTAGCATTTTCAGCTTTACACCCAGCTTCATTACAGGGGCAGAAAGTATGAAACCATCATCTCTGATGTCCTTGGGCTTATAATACCAAGGAAGAAAGTATTTTTTGTTTTCCCCAAAATAAACCTTATTAATGTTATAAAACAAAGCAGGACACATAACTTGCTGATGTGTTGGGTCATTAGCCAGTGCCCTGCACTCCATTTAACAATAGGATTGGTGCTCATAAAACAGTCCATACACACAGGGATTTACTCTTTGCTGGGCATTTCTGTATGAGGGAACAAAGTGTTCTACAAAAAAAGAAACTTTACCAGAATTTTTAATGACCATTTTGGATTAACTGCCTCATCCCAGCCATTGTTGGCTAATCATGATGACACTTAAAAGCTTCTAAGGGGAATGCCCATATAAAATGATACTGTTAAGTAGTCAACACCACTCTAGGTATTTATGCTTTGACAACTGTGCACAGGTACCTCCGGGGCAGCTAAAGAAGCTAACGGTTCCTTACTAGGAAAGCAGAGTGTACTACTGATTTAATTTTGCCCTTAACTTGCAGGCAATGGCTTCACCTTCAAGTGTAGTTTAGCTTGAAGGCTTTCTAAAAGTTCACAGGAAATGCATTCAACAAAATGCAATAGGCAGAATATGCAGTGAATTAAGAGTGATGGCAAGTTCTGATAATGCTGGAACCTCTCATGACAATATTTATAATGATGTTCCCAAAGAAAATCCCAAAATACAAGTAATTTTATTGATTTAAATCAATGAACTGATCTATATCAAGACTTAGCTAGTTTTCAACAATGCCACCAGGAGCAGGGGTTCTGTAAGGCTAACGGTTCTTAACCATTGCCCACTCCATGCTTTGCACTGCAATTGCGGTAGCTCATAATAATGCACAATTAACAGGAGAATGCACCACCCCTCCTGACCACAGTGGAGATAAGATTTCAGCTCAGAAAGAACAGGATATTTTAGCAGACAATGTCATTGTCCCTGTTTGTCACACATCAGCATCTTCACTACAAATGTCTAGAGGGTAGACATCTGTATTCATCATCATGGATCAGCAGCAGGGAAGGACAATGGTTATAATGGCTATGGGTTGGTTGGTTTTAATTTTGTCTGAACTTTACAGGAGCCAAAACTAGTATTTTTGCCTAAATTTTAGAGGAGCTATCTCAAGTCCTGACCTCTCCACAATAAGTTCAGCGCTTTGGATAGCTCACTTTGGAAAGCTGAACTAAAGGATGGAGTGGATTCAAACACACACCCATTGACCTTGGTGCTACTAGCCTCCACCAGTGAAAAAAAACCAACAGGATTCTGTCAGGTTCTTTAAAGCTGCCTGATTCTGGCCTGTTTCCTAAATCTGAAGTGCTCTTAATGTGGTGCATGAGTTGAATATCTTAGAAATACAGTGGTGCTTCGACTTACAACCATAATCCGTTCCAGAAGATGGACGTAACTCAAAATGGTCATAAGTTGAAGCACCATTTCCCATAGGAATGCATTGAAATGCAATTAATCCGTTCCAGCCGAAGAAAAAAACCACAAAAAAATCACTGCAAGACTCATTGGAAATGCCATTAATCCCTTCCGGCTGAAGGGGAAAAAAGAAAAGAAAAGCAATCAAGCGTGCAAGACCCATTGGAAATGCACAGAAAACAAAGGGAGCAGATCGGAAATGCACAGAGAACAAAGGGGGCAGGTCGGAAATGCAAAGAAAACAAAGGAAAAAGCAAGGGAAGCATGCAGGACCCATCGGAAATGGGGGGAAAAAACCCCAAAAGCAACCAAACCCCCAAGACCCATCGGAAATGGGAAAAACCCCTCCAAAAAGCAACAACCCCCCCCAAGACCCATCAGAAATGGGAGGGAAAGCCAAAAAACAAACAAACCCCCCAAGACCCATTGGAAATGGGGAAAAAACCCCAAAAAGCAACCACCACCCCAAGACCCATCGGAAATGGGGGGGGGGAAGCCAAGAAACAAACAAACCCCCCCAAGACCCATCACAGCACAGAAACATAACCCCCCAGCCCAAAACCATGCTGCAAAAACACCCAGAACAGTTTTTAAAAAGCAGAAAACAGCACCTTACCTTACCAGGCAGCCAGAAGCCTCCCTGCAAACACACACACACGCGCTCACTCAAAAGCAGAAGCGAGGCAGTCCCAAGCCTCCTCCGACGCACACTCTCTAACTGCTGGGGTGAAAGAGCTACAAAGAAGCAGCCTCGTTGCCACCTACAGTTAGTCATTTGAATTTCCTGCCTTTTTCCCCTGCCCTTTTCTGTTCGTAAGTGGAAGCTCCGGTCGCAAGTAGAAGCAAAATTTTGCGGCCAGAGCTGGTTGTAACTCGAAATGGTCATAAGTAGGGATGGTCGTAAGTCGAGGCACCACTGTAGCTTTAGAGCTTGCCAGTATGTGGAGTAAAGTGGCTGCAAATGATAATGATAGCTGAAGTTATAAACCCATGATCTGAGTGACTGTGCTTTTATAGGTGGGGTATAATCTTGTTGCTACCCTGTTCCCTTAGTGCTATTGAGTTCAAGGCAGCTTCAACTCATCGGTTCCCATAACGTGAGAAAGCACAAGAATCTTCCTACACAAGCAGATGATGTTTTCTTTATAGACTGTCAGTTTACATCATCAAGTGTAGGGTGTGCTAAGTTCAAGACAGAATCAATGCAGTGCTGAAGGTTCAATACACAATACAGCTTCTTCTTCCAATTTTCATGGTCAGCACTAATTTCTTATTTCTTATTTAACTGCAGCTTTTAAATTCCCCTCTCACATCTATGGTTTCTTAAAGCAACGTAAACCAAGAGCATGGGAAGATACATGATGAGACAGCTGAAACTGGATACTGAATACTCTGCAATGTTGTTGCATTACAAATTTGAACTTGTAAACAGAGGAATGCACAAAATGAACAATGTCTCAAATGCAGTCTTTGCCAAACTTGGATGGTTCCTCAGCTGATTCTTCTCCTCACGCCCTCCAAGTTTGGCAAACAGGTCACCCCAGGAAAGTGCTCTTTAGCCAGCTGCTAATGAGCATTTTTCTGGGGTGACCTGCTTTGTGGGCTATAGCTCAGATGACCCAAATATAATTTTTGCCAAACTTGGAGGGGTGGGGAAGACAGTCAGCTGAAGACTCGCTGACAATTTTGCATCTCTGACTTGCACAAGGACCCTTCTACTGCTCCTGGAATTCCCGAATCGCACAAACCATGAAATGGTTCATTTTGTCAGAAAATTTGTGGAAGTTAGCGTTTTGTGGTTCATGAATCGTGATGAACCACGAACCACAAACCAAGATGAAACACCATTTTCCCAGTTCATGCCCATCTCTATTTGTAAAATAACTTCTGGAAAGTTAGTTGTCTTTACAATACTCATTTGAAAACAGAGCCCCATAGAAGCAAGACAGTGGTACAGCAGTATGGACATCAAAGCTATTTGTATATTAGCCCCACCTCCCGAAAAGGGGAGCTTGAGTTGCATAAAATTGCACATGCAAATATATTACATTATTTTTTATAGATTAGACAGAATATCAGTACAAGGGGCCTAAGTGGGGGAGACAGTGGCCAGCTGGCTTTTGTGGTCTGTTTGTTGGCCAAATGCTGCTAAACAGTAGGTCATCATTATCTTCAAGGCCCCTAATCTTATAGTCACTTATCTTTAAATCAGACACGGACTCAATGGTCCTTCAAAAATGTTGTTGATGATGATGCTGTTTTTCTTATGTCCTGCTAAGTCAGAACTGACTTACAGTGACCCTAAGAGAGTTTTCAAGGTAAATGATATATTTAACAAGTGGTTTTACCAGTTCCATTCCCCCTGTGAGTTTCCCTGGCTGAGCAGGGATTCGAACCCAGATCTCCAGAGTTCTTGTCTGTCACTCTATCCAGTGCTTCTCTACCTGTAGTTAACTTGTACTAGAAATGCAGGGAAAGTATGCAGCAAGGCAGTCTGGTAGACTAGGAATTAACTAGTAACTCAGATATTAAATTTCAACAAACATTTTGCAGCTGAAAAAACAACAACACATTTGGTGTCTGAAAAAAACACAAGACTCATAGATCCTAAATGTAGACACAATATATTTGCTGATTCAAAAACATAATTGCATTTTTGTTTAGGAGGTATGCAAATTAATTATTAGTTTAGGAAGAAGAGATTTTTTGGTGGGCAATGCATGATTTCATTATTGCTCAAGATATTTGTAAATATAAGGCCTAACTGTACTATACAACTGCTATATATATAGATATATAGATACTGTAGATTGCACTATACTTACGATCATGCACTTACTAGATAATCATAGTGCTGAAGTATAGCATTGTAACTATTTGCTATGAAACTGTAATGCTGGCTTATGACTCTGCGGCAAGCAAGCATGCTGGGTCTCCTCGTTCCATTTCATAAGAATATAATAATCATCTCAGAACTGCAGAGCAGGAAAGGATCATCAAGTCCAGCCCTTGTCAAAGGAAACACATTGGGGAACTGAACCCAACCTCTGGCTTGATCCAGCAGTAACCCCATTGGAACTGCACCAAATCTGACTCAGATTTTATTTTGCCATTGAAAGCGTTGATTTCAATGGAGTAGAAATAATTTCTTCATTTGTGTGAAGATGTTAGCATTTAAAAATGTGTCTGTCTCAGTTTTGTCCAATATCTCAGTTCCTTCTTTTTTTTCCCCTATCCATCACTATTGGCTTTTTTTCATGTCATGTTGGCTGTTCCAGCCAGTCAGGGAGCAGCCCATCCTTATAGTGATGGTAAGGCATAATAAATAAGATTGGGTTTCTATGTATAATAAAAAGCAAATCAGGGTAAAGTGTGTGGTGTGTGGGGGAGAAACCCTCGCTGATATCTTGATTGTGGTTAAGATAGGCCACCTAAGCACAGCCTGTCAGTAATTCTCCAATCCACTATAAGAGTTCTTCCTTCCAGTGAAAGAGGAAGACAATTACTTTTAACACACACACCCTGCATGTTTTGCAAACCGCCTCAGTGCAAAACTCATGCCCAGTACCACTGGCTGCCAATCACTGGCAAAATTTACAGCATTGGTTCTGATCTAGAATGGCTTGGGCCCAAACTATCTCTAGGACTGCCTCTGCCTTTATGAGCCAGCTGAGGTGTTAAGACCATCAGGAGAGGCCTTTCTCTTGGTCCCATCACATTCACAGGTGTGTTTGGTTGGGAGACGGGAGAGGGCCTTCTCTGTGGCTGCTCTTTTAGACTCTGGAACTCCCTGCCACAGGAGGCCCCATCCTTCTGCAAGCAAGGACAGTAAAGATGTCCTTTCTCTCCAGGCAAGCTTTCCCTCAGTGACTGACTCCTTGAGTGGGATTTTTCAATGGATGGTTGTACCTTACTGCTTTGAATGTGTTTTCAGTATTGCTTTTGTTTTTTAGTATGTTATTCATTTCATCTTTTTTAGTATTTGTATACTCATAGTTGTTAGCTTTAACATTGTCTTTTAATGACGTAAGCCACCTTGGGTCCTTTTTAAAGGGAAAGGTGGGGTAAAAATATTTTAAACAAATAAAATGTTTGTGAAAGTGAGCAGCACAGGGATTATGCATCGAATGACAATCTGTTTTATTAAAAAGACTTGAACAACCCATCCAGTGCTACTATGGCTACTAGTTCCGTTAAGACAATAACACTGACCCACATTTTTACAGAAATGCACACACAGAAAGAACCTCAAAAAAAGGCAAAATTTATCCAAGTCTGATGCATAAATTCTCACGTCTTTGAAGCAAACTAATTTTTCACACATGTTTTCTCGTTTACTGCACAATTGCATAGAAAGATAGAATTCACAATTCACCCTAGGTTAAGGCTGCACAGGGTTGAACAATGATGGTCTGCACATCCTTTCACACAATCAGAACTGCATGCACAGTCTTACATCTTGAGGTGTCTTCTTGGTGTTATTATTCAGGGTTTCAACTGTTCCAGTCTCTGAACTCAAATGAATCACTTTGTTTTTCACTAGATGGTCCTGTGCAATTTGCATTCCTTTCATTTCAGCTTCACTGTTGAAAGGTTTTCAAACTTATCAGCCTCCTGCTCACTCACAGATCTGTATTTTAATGAAGAATGAAACCCTTTCAGCATTCAGTCCTTGACGTTAGCTGGAGAATGGATAGGGTATGCCCTGGACTGAGTGTGCTGGATACTGATTTGTGTTCAGCCACACCCCCTGCACTTTATTATCTGCCCTCATCAGAAAAGATTATGATTTCCTTTTCCCTGTAGGTAGAGTTTCCTGTCTCAATCTTCCTTTTGTGTGCTGTCATTATTTCCTCCACAAGTAGCTTATCACCTGGAAAGGCAAATATTTCTGCTAGAATTCTATAGCTTTTTGTCAACAGTCAATTACATTTTGCCACTATTGCCCTTTCATATATATATATATATATATATATATATATATATATATATATATATATATATATATATATTTAATGCAAGAAAATATATAACCTGATTTGTGTCAGTGATAGAGTGTTTGGCTCTATTCCTCCCAGTACACACACACACACACACACACAAAAGTGGTAATTTTCAGTATAAAGCGCTAACATGAGATACAGGATGGGCTTCGGAAGTACTTCTTGTCTTCTGCTGCCTATGTCAGTTCTGATCTGGCTTTGCTGTTTGTCAAAGACCTAGAGATGGAAGGAGGAGATACGTGAACAATGATATGAGCATGAAACAACTCACATTTGGCATAACTTGCACTGACCCGGGAGCCAGCAGAGGCAAAGATTTTGTTTGCACTCTTTCATTTCAGTGAAAGCAGGCTCATTGTTGATATACGTAGTTGATATACAAAGTTCCCACTGATGTAATGCTTCTCCTTGAATTGGAACTAATAATTGGATTTAGGCCTTGTATTGACTTACTTTGATGTAAGTTTCTATTCTCTGTGTTAGTAGAACATGCTGGATAACTCAGCAATTTAGGTCTCTGGCTGTGGAGCAAGAGGTTGGGAGTTCACTTCCTCACTGTGCCTCATTGTATCCAGTAGAAGGTAGGCTAGTACATGGAGGAATACAATAAACAGATAGAAATGTCTTTTGTTGAAATCAACTCTTAATGAAAGGAGGTGTCTTGAACCTGTCAAGACTTGCAGAAATTTGCACTTTGTCTTCAGAATTCTAACAAGGCATTTCAGAGAAATGAAGTGTGTACAATAATGATTATCACAACTTTAATTAGCACTAGCATGTTTGAATAGACAGGGACTGAAATGCAAAATCTTAAGGTTTAGCACTCAAAACTGGCTATACATAGCTGAATCTATTTCTCTAATTTTTTTCCCTTTCTTTTTTTTTTAATATAGCTTACATTCTTTTCATCCTGCAAAAGAAGAAATTTTGGGTTTTTGATCAATTCTTATAAAAGCCAAACTGAAACAAAATGGTCGCTCGTCTCTATTTTAAATGGGCCTCTGGGTATGGAATAATTAATAATTATGTCCCATTGGTTTGATTCCATCTTATAGTGACCCCCCCCATTGTGTTCCGAGTATAAAGTAGTTTACAAATCTCTCCTTCTGGTGCTGCTCTGGCATCATGCAGCTTGCTTAAGACCACACAGGTGGCAAAGGACATAACCACATCAGACAGGCATATCCTAGGTGATCTTGAGTGACCATGAAAGACACAGTGAGGCTTCGAACTCGTGACCCCGGGGTGTTCCAAAGCACTGAACTCTACCAGCTCAACTGTGCCACGACCGTTGCTTCTTCATTTAGTAAATCCCATAACAGAGGGAACAGCTGTGCTTGAAAATCTGAACCAAATGCCAACACATCAGGTTCAACATGTTAAAAAACAATTACAAGAAGAAAAGTTGGCGCCTTCTGTGCAATAAAAGAAAGAGTGTTGTGTCAATAAAACAGATATTGCTATAAGTTATACTGTATTTGCTCTTTAAAAATTTAATTTAGAAGAACGTGCTTCATAACCCTGTGTGAAGTTTTCAGAAAGAAATGCGTTAAATATGGATGGATATATATGTGCCCGGAGTCTAAGGATATTAATCTGAACGAGCGTGCTTCCATCAAATAGGCTTAATTCCAGAAGAGAAATCTTGTGTCATTCTTACTGGGAGAGTGAAAGCTCCCCTGATGAGCTTTTGAGGAGGGGGAGTTGAAGACACAACAGAAGGACAGGGTAATCTGTTGGTTTGCCTTTTCTCTGTCTTGCTTTCTTGCTTAATTCAATATATGCTATTCCACCCACATTCACACCCACACACAACCCAAGTTTCTTCCTTTTCTTATTTATGCATTTTTTAACAGAAACAATTGTTTACCTTTTAACCAAGGTGTTTTAAAGTGCTTCACTGTTTTAATGTTATAGTCAGCTTAATTACATTTTAATATTTGAATTTAGTGTATTTTAGCAGTATTGTTTTTTAAACTGTATCATGTTGCCTTGGGTTCTAGTCCTGTGAGAAAGGCAGATGAAGGAAGGAAGGAAGGAGCTGATGCTGGACACAAGGAAGGAAGGGAGGGAGGAAGGGAGGGAGGGAGGGAGGGAGGAAGGAAGGAAGGGAGGAAGGAAGGGAGGGAGGGAGGGAGGGAGGAAGGAAGGAAGGAAGGAAGGGAGGGAGGGAGGAAGGGAGGAAGGAAGGAAGGAAGGAAGGAAGGAAGGAAGGAAGGAAGGAAGGAAGGAAGGAAGGAGCTGATGCTGGAAGGAAGGAAGGAGCTGATTCTGGACACACGGAAGGAAGGAGGGAAGGAAGGAAGGGTGGACAACTAGTCTTCTTGTCATTGCTGGACTACATATTCCATTATCCTTCACTGCTAGCCATGCATTCTAGGAGTGGTAGGAGTTCTGGCCCAGCAACCTCTGGGGGTCCTGTCTCTGGCCTTCTACAACAAAAAATGCAATAGAATTTGAAAACAGTGCAGAGTATATCAGGCTGCCCCACCCAAATTGTAAAATAATTCAGTTTAGAATTGTGTAAGTTGCTGAAGGGAGATGGTTTCCCTTTTACCTGTCAGATCTCAATGCTTCCTGCCAAAGAAAGGAATTTCCCAGCCGTTCCTCACGCATCCTTCAGTGGCAACCAGTGGATTCAAGTGACAAAACTGTCCATCGGTTGACATTGAGCTCGTCCCTCCAGTGCGTTGCACTCTTGGCTGCCCACAGTGATGACTCCTCGTGAGACAAATAACTTCTCAAATTGGCCCACTCCATTAGGTTAGAATGTGCAGTGAGTTTTATGATCAGTTTTTAAAAAGGGGGCGTTCAGAATGAGGGTCAGTGGCTTAAAGATAAAAGCTGATGGTTGAAAATTAAAAGGAAAATGCTGGACGATAGCCTAGGGAGAGTGCTTCATTCTGGAAGTGAGCACATACTGTGTTGGGAAAGATAGAAAAATCAATGCTGCTCAATATGCATGTTGCTGACTGCATGAATTATCTTGGAGGGCTCCCTTGTTTCGTTCTAAGTAGAATCAGTTTGCTTCTATAAGACATCCACACACACATACACAGACACAGCTTACAGGAATGCTCACACATAGCTCTCTCTCTCTCTCTCTCTCTCTCTCTCTCTCTGTGTGTGTGTGTGTGTGTGTGTGTGAGAGAGAGAGAGAGAGAGAGAGAGAGAGAGAGATCTGACACCTCTGTCCAGAAAATCTTCCTAAGGTAAGATGACAAACATTTGCACAGAGAAACACACCTTGCATACAAAACTAGACTGGACTCGCCATAAAACTCACTTCAGCACCATGTCTTCATCTCATGGGTGCAGAACAAGTGATGTGACACTCCCTGGGTGGCTTCCACTCTTCAGTATCTGCTTCCTGAGGTGGCTGTCTCACTTTGCCTAATGGTAGAGCGAACCTTTCTAAGCCTTTATGCATACCTGTGTAAGCTTTATCCGCACCCATTTTGAACCTCCTTTTGGAACAGTTGGATTGGATTTCTCTCTGTGAGAACCCTTAAGCAGTGGAACAGCTTGCCTCCTGATGTGGTGGGTGCCCCATCGCTGGAGGTTTTTAAGAAAAAAAATGGACAGTCATCTGTCCGGGATAGTATGAGGTCTGGGATGGTATGAGGTCTCCTGTCTTGGGCAGGGGGTTGGACTAGAAGACCTCCATGGTCCCTTCCAACC
Organism: Intellagama lesueurii; assembly: GCA_037013535.1. Taxonomy (NCBI): domain Eukaryota; kingdom Metazoa; phylum Chordata; class Lepidosauria; order Squamata; family Agamidae; genus Intellagama; species Intellagama lesueurii. The sequence continues at coordinate 5,068,332 of JBAJHW010000010.1, read as the reverse complement.
CTATGGCAATTCTATGATTCTATGAGTCTCTCTCCTCCCTCCATACATATATACCACCATACCACCCTCAAGAGACTGCTATATGATCAGTTTTGGAAGTTAAGTAAGGTGGGGTTGGATAGTGCTTGAATGGGATGGGGGACCACCATGGAACGCCAGCTGCTCTCTTGGGGAGAGGACATAGTTCAGTGTTAGAGGAGATGCTTAGGATGCAGAAAGAGGTTCAACGTCCAGTCTTTCTGATCAGGGCCAGGAAAGGATGCTTCTTGAAATGCTGGATGAAGCTGTGATAGCTGGACCAGTGATGAGAAGACATGCCAGCTAACCTCTGAATATTGTTATGCTCTGGATATGGACTATGAAGCTTACTCCCTAAGGAAGAATTGTAGATTTCAAGTGGGATTGTTTGGTATCTCTTAGGCTAGAACTGAACACTGAGAAGTTTCATTTGGATTGAAGGGCTTATAAAATACACAAGTCACTACCGTACAGACAACTGGATTTGTACTGGAGAAGATTCACTTTCCTCGCACCATAGTATCTTGGAGGCTCTTCAACCCATAAGTGCAGTCACCTTAAGTAGTGGTGGTAGGGAGGGAAGCCCTGATTATTTTCTAAGAGGATAGTCACGTTCTGGGACTATTTGGCATGCAGAAGTTGTCTGGGGTAGATCTACCTGCCATATGTTTTCTGCCTGGAATGAGCTGGACCATCAAGCAAAACAGGACTGAAGTTGGAAGAGGAGGAAAGCGGAAACCTTGGGAAGCAAGCCAGCTATTGATGGATGGCTGAAAGAATGGGACTCCAATTTGCTGTTGTGTAATGATCTCTGAAATGTGGAGATTCTGAACGTCCCTCACTTTCATGAGCTGCTAGCAAAGGCTCAAAGAGAACGGACTGGGCTGATCTCTGTGACATATGTTGTCCATCCAGAGAGTGTTTCTTCATTCGCCAATCTATCAGCTGTCAGTGTAAATTTTGCATTTGTGCTCTGCCATTTTGGCACCATTTGAATTGTTTCTTACCATCCAAATGTTAAGCCTTCAGGCAATTTTTCACAGTAGCTCCAGAAGTTTACATAAAAGGACAAATTAATCCCCAAACAACTGAGAACTTGATGCATTAGGAGATGTGCCAAAAAACTGAATGCTGCTGCTGTGCTGCTGCTGCTGATGCCGTTACTGCCACCGCCATTTTGGAGTCTTCTGAGTTGTGTGCAAAGAGAGGATGGAACAAGTAGTCTCAGTAGATGTGATACTCATGTGTATGGAAGCTACAGACATTTTCTCAGAAATACATGCATATTTAACAACAGAACATTGTTGTTTGTTTGTGGGGCCTTGGAAGACCCCACAACACATTTACCTAATGTCCACATTGTGTCCTCTTTTGTCTGGGGGTCTACTGAGCACTTTTTTTCACATCCTGCCTTTGCAGTAAGTAGAAATGTCTTTTGTCCCCTTTATGCTCAGTCAGGAATTGGAAACAGTATCTAGACTACAGATTGACAATCCAGGAGCTAAGACTGTAGTCTTGCGAAAACAAGTCTCAAGCTTCCTCAGAAACAAGGATAGTATTCAGGTGCTTCCTCTGGTTGAGGTGAACATGACATGCACTAGGCTCAGGCCTTTTTCCCCTCTGTCTTTCTTTCTTTCTTTCTTTCTTTCTTTCTTTCTTTCTTTCTTTCTTTCTTTCTTTCTTTCTTTCTTTCTTTCTTTCTTTCTTTCTTTCTTTCTTTCTTTCTTTCTTTCTTTCTTTGTGTGTGGAGGTACCCAATTTGTAAATTGGTCTTTCCTTTGAAACTCCCCATGGTAGGTCCACTATGGTTTCTGGACAATGCACAAAGAATGCCTTGCGCAATATGAGTTGATGTGCTTGTTTCCTCCAGTCCCTAGTTGAGAGAGGTGTTTGCCTCATGGATTGCCTTCTCCTAAAGAAGCATTCACCGAAGTATGTGGGTGATAAAGAGCATCAACTTTGCTACCTGTCAAACAGGTTATGAAGTATTAGAGGCTGCCTCAGCTCAACTGAACCAGCCTCAACCATCACACTCAACAGTTAGTTGCAGGTTCAGTGGAGCCTAGGGTCCTGAATATTCTTGAATGCCATGGTAGATGTATGTTAGAAAGCATGGGACAGTTATATTCTGTTATTCGGGAGCTTTTCCTAACAGGTGGAAAGTTCATCTGGAGAAAACTCTCATGGTTGCCTGAACATGACTTTTGGAGGGGAGGAGACAGCTGTGCCCTTGGGAAATCTACCTGTAACTCAGCAAGCACAGAACTGCCTCCTACATCTGGGTTGCATTTGATGTGAATCAGGGAGTTACATCCTCCCAGAAGTTGTCCAAGTGACACCTGCTTATTTATTCATTGCTCCAAAAGGTCCAGAAAACCTTGTTCAAATATGGGCAGAGGGGACCCTGAAATAAAATCAATCAGACTCTTGTGGAAATCTAGGATGGCTTCAGCATTTATAAGCACTCAGTGCTCCTTCTAATAACTTGACATTTCTCTGCCCTTCAATTAACTTATGACCATCTTACATTTATAAATGAAAAGACCAGGGAACAAAGGGAAGACCGGCTAGACAGCTCCTGCAGCAGCTAGTTATAGAGTCTTCACACATACCCGCACGGCTGGCTTACTGAGGCAAGGGCAGCCATATCAGCCAGGTAGGGCGACCTAGTGGGCACGAGACGCCTCTTCATTATGCTGCTAAAACACTGCAGTGATCTTCAAGGTACTTCTGTCAGTGTCTTGTTCCATTTTCCGACAGGGTGTTCAGCACAGAAGACCATTTTGTTTGGTCCACATTTTTTAAGGGAAGTAACTTAATTCACACCTATTGGATCAATATGTGAATGTGACGATCCCCTCTATGAAGCACCTATGTTTTGTGCCCTCACAAAGGTCCCAGTCTTTGTTTCCCTCACTGCCACCAGTGGATTACCTCTATCCACAATATAAAAGACGTTTGTCCAAACATTTGTTTGGTAAATGCAAACAGAAATTATTTATTTAAGTGTAGCAAAGTTATTAATAATCACAGATGTTCTTCAGTTGTTCATTGTACACAAGCAAATCAGTCACAGGTCTCACTATACATACTTTCTTCTTGCCATATAAGTAATTACCTTCTCTATTTATTTATCTTAACCAGTCTCTAACTCAATCTCTATTTCTTCTGCCTCTGACTCTGACTAACTCACTCTCACTCTCTCTCTTGACTGACTCTTGACTCCTCCTCTCAGGCTCCGCCTTTTTAACCTCTCTCTCGGCTCCGCCTCTCCACCACATTAGCATAGACATGAATAATACATGACTTATTTTGCATACCAAGGGGTGAACGCTACAGTGAAACCAAAACAACAGAAACTACAGAAGACTTGAGTGGGCCACATGAGACCCACACCTGGAGCCCTGCTTAGCCCATCCTGTGCCTTAGATCATCCAAATGGGAACCCCATGAAAAGTCTTGGTCATGGCACCTTGTTTCTGATGTTCCTACACATCAGCTGTCTGTATTTCTTGTGGATGGTCCTTTTTCCACATTCCTTATTAACCAATGCCTCAATTTCCTCCTTTATAAGGAGAATCAGGGTTAATGCAACTTTTCATCAGAACAATAAAGGATTTTTTAAAATTACTTATTAATTCTCAGCATCCAAATTGTCTTTGTTGTTAACATTGCTCTGACTGTGCAAACAGTTTGCTGTGTTATGCACTGCTAGCACACTGTGTTATTGTAACCAGAAGGCCAGAGAAAAAGAGAGAAATACACTCTGCCTCCTAGAAAAAAACTAAGAATATTTCCCTTACCACTCCCGGAGAATATTTTGCTTCTCCGTTAGGATTATAAAAAGAACTGCATAAAATCTGTAAATGTTGCATTAATACTTTCTTAAAGATGTCTTTAGGAAAGACCACTCTGATGGCAGAAAGTGAGGAGGAATTAAAGAACCTCTTAATGAGGGTGAAAGAGGAGAGCGCAAAAAATGGTCTGAAGCTCAACATCAAAAAAACTAAGATCATGGCCACTGGTCCCATCACCTCCTGGCAAATAGAAGGGGAAGATATGGAGGTAGTGACAGATTTTACTTTCCTGGGCTCCATGATCACTGCAGATGGTGACAGCAGCCACGAAATTAAAAGACGCCTGCTTCTTGGGAGGAAAGTGATGACAAACCTAGACAGCATCTTAAAAAGCAGAGACATCACCTTGCCGACAAAGGTCCGCATAGTCAAAGCTATGGTTTTTCCAGTAGCAATGTATGGAAGTGAGAGCTGGACCATAAAGAAAGCTGACCACCAAAGAATTGATGCTTTTGAATTGTGGTGCTGGAGGAGACTCTTTAGAGTCCCCTGGACTGCAAGGAGATCAAACCTATCCGTTCTGAAGGAAATCAACCCTGAGTGCTCACTGGAAGGACAGATCCTGAAACTGAGGCTCCAATACTTTGGCCATCTCATGAGAAGAGAAGACTCCCTGGAAAAGACCCTGATGTTGGGAAAGTGTGAAGGCAAGAGGAGAAGGGGACGACAGAGGACGAGATGGTTGGACAGTGTCATCGAAGCGACCAACATGAATTTGTCCCAACTCCGGGAGGCAGTGGAAGACAGGAGGGCCTGGTGTGCTGTGGTCCATGGGGTCACAAAGAGTTGGACACGACTTAACGACTAAACAACAACAAAAGGTGTCTTCAAATGCCTTTTTTAAATACAGTAACTTATAAAAGTAACTAGACAATATTTCTAGTTGTACCTAAAAGATAGCATTCCAGATAAGTGTTTCATTATTTTATTGTAAGTTTGTAACCGTTCCTTAACTTATTTACCATACAAAAAGTAAATGTGGGTAACTATGCTACTTGCCACTGAGTTAGTCGAAGGCCTGATTGGTCGAGTGGTAATTATTTAGGATTCTACCTTTTCTTTTATGCGTCTGAGGAGATGTGTGCAGGATTGTACCATGAGTAGACAGACCTTGCCATTTCATATTTCCGGGTGAATGAGGAATTATTTTGAAATGCTTATCACATTTGTCAATTAATGGGCTTTTGTTTCTTTTCCAATTAGTCTTTCACACAATAGTCTGCTCCTTGGCTTTTAAATCAGGGTAAGACAGGTAAGAACATAAGAACATAAGAAGAGCCCTGCTGGATCTGGCCAAGGGCCCATCTAGTCCAGCTTCCTGTATCTCACAATGGCCCCACCAGATGCCTCTGGGAGCACACGAAACAACTAGATACCTGTCTCCTGATACTCCTCCCCTGCATCTGGCATTTGGAGGTACTTTCCTTTTAAGCCTGGAGATTGTACATCCCCATCATGGCTTGTAACCTGCGATGGACTTTTCCTCCAGAAATCTGTCCAATCCCCTTTTCAAGGCATCTAGGCCAGATGCCATCACCGCATCCTGTGGCAAGGAGTTCCACAGACTAACAACAGGTAGTTATGAAACAAATCAATACAGAATAGAAGAGATGGAGAATCAGCTTCAGCATAATGTAAGGATACATGTGTATGTGTGTACAACTGTACACATGACTTGGAAGCAAATTCCCAATTTGGCTGTCTTATGGCATACTCCAGCATGTTTTGATGCAGGAAGGTACCTGGAATAGGTATATCATCATCATCATTGTCAGATTGTTTCATCCATGAAACGTTGAAGAATCCACCTAATTACCAAGTCAACATCTCTTTATATTATTCTTTATTATTGCTTCTGAGACAGGCAATTGGCTGATATTACTGCTTAATCTTCAATAGATCAAGGCAAGTAGCTTTCCCATCATCCTACTCTCCTCTTTGTGGTTCTTTTGGGATGTTAGCACAACACATATTTATTCCAAAATAAATTCCACTGTATTCAGTAAGCCCCCAAAGTTCACATAGCCTTACAATCTCCTAGTAAGAACGAACCCAATGCATCTTGTTTCCTATCCATCAGGCTGAAACCTTAGTGTGTGCATGTTGAGAGGGCGTTGATTGGTGTCATTTTTTGTGCGTATTTAGCCGTGTCTTTGCTATGCTTTTTCTGATTTTCTGCAGAAAGCAAGAAGCTCCTTAATGCAGTTTAGCAGAATTGTGTGAAAGTGGATGCCTTTAATCCTATATGGGTGGGAAAGGAGTTAAAAACACACGAGGCCTGGCAGAATTGGTCTGTGATTTGTACATGTTGCAAATAAATTTTTTTGGAAGGTTTTAACTAACAGTTGGTGTTATTTCTCATGTTCCTGCTTCTTTAAATGTCAAGCTGCCTTGGTTACCGCATGACAGGTTGCACTGAGCTCTTAAGAAAGTGAATGTTATAATCAATTTGCTTTAGAGTCTTCAAATGATAGACATAAGGTTCCCTTCCTAGTGTATCAGCTTTTTTCCTAAACTAAAATTTTGGGAAACTAACTCAGGAAAAATGTCTGGGCAACTTTTAAGCAAGGGATGTTTTAGAGAATTCTCCACCAGTTGAAGTTTGTGAGGTGGTGAATCTTGTGTAGGGTTTAGACTGAGTTTCAAGGAGCTGTCCAGGGTGCTGATCATGGTGAGAAGGTTAACTTCTGTAAAGTTCATACTAGAAGCCAAAGTGGATTCACCAACCTAGAGGAATCAGACTCACCAACACCACAAAATTAGGGATGGGTTAAAATGTAACTTAGCATTGTTGTTGTTCAAAAAAAAAGAGAGAGAAAACTTTCCAACATCTCCAAATATCTTTGCAAAATTGATGTACGGAATTTAAGATTATGAAAACATAAAGTCAGAGCAAGTGGAAAGGACAGACTCCTCCAGGTAGGAGGAAGGTCCCACAAGCTCCCCTTCCTTGAGTGCCACCTAACAGTCAAGCTTCTGATCTCCTACCTGACCAGCAGGCATGATCTTTTCCTACACTTGGAATAGTCGCAGTGATGTTGGCAAATCTTTGGGTCCAAGTCCCAAGTCCAAGTCTGAGTCTGGTACCAAGTCTCAAGTCCGAGTCTCTATTAAAAACAAGACCCCCCCCCCAGAAAAAAAGGGAAAGGTGGGTGGGTTCTGAGTCACGAGTTGAGCCCGAGTCATTGAGAAAAAGCTTCAAGTCATGTCTGAGTTATGACTTAAGTCCAACTTGACAGCGAGTCCCACGACTCAACTCCCCATCCCTGAAAAACTGTAGTTATGAACCTCTGCATTTGGTAGGATAACTCATGTTTAAGAGCAACCTTCCGAAATTTGCAACTATTCTTGTAAGTTGGAGAAGTTTGTTTTTATAATGGAAATAGGAATGTGGGGGAAAAGGGGGAAAGACAGGCAGATGAAGAACCAGGATGGAAATTTTTATTGCTGTCTTTGTTCCTCATGTCCACACACTCTCTAGAAAATATGTGATGTGCCCACAAGTCAGAATTGGCTTAAAGTGACCCTAATAGAACATTCAAGGTAAGTGAGGTATTTAAGAAGTTGTTTTAAGAAGTTGTTTTACCACTTTTACTCCACAGTGAGTTTCCATGGCTGAGCACAGATAAGAACTCAGGTCTCCTGAATCCAAGCCCATCACTCTACACCATCATGGGTCTCCATAAATCATGCAAAGATGTTTAGACATCATGCACTTGTGTAAAGTCTTCGATTTCACACAAGGAGGGGAATAGTATATGCAGAGTATATGGTTATGGACCCTAGAACTTGGAAAAGTTACAGGATGATCCTATGCTGGCTTAGTGAAGGATCCGGGAAATCCAGAAAATTATTTTTTTTAAGCACCAGTGGAACCTGTGCAAACTGATCCTTGAACATAGTGTGACTCTATGAGATGCAGAAGCTTTGTTCCTTGGTAGCTTGCATACTGAGCAGCAACATAACAAGAATAATTCCAGACTAATTGAGTTACTAACAATTCCATCAGACTGCAAGAGTGCCCATTATCCACTCAGAAAACTAATAGCCGATTAGTTTGACATGACTTTTGCAGTTTAAATATCACTAATTAAATGCTTTAATTAAAAACAAAAGAAACCCACCCTGTTTACACAGTTTATGCAGAACATCGGCCAAAAAACATGGAATGAAACTAGCATTATCTTGGCAGTGGAGTGGCCGTCTGGGATTTGTATTGGAATGGGATTTGAGAACAAAATCAAAATTGAACTGGAGTAGCCAAGGTGCTTATTAGAGCTACTCTGTATTTTTCAGAAAATACCCCACTGGAATTATGTGAAATGAAACCACCGCATTGCTCTGCCATCTGATTAATTCAAAAGCTTTTTGCCAAACAACTTTCCCTTTTAAGAAGTCTCCTTTCTTAAAAGTGAACCTCAAACTTCATAGAGATTCCATGCAGCCCCTCTCAGGCATAATTTTTGCTGCTCTCTTGTGATGCACATCTTCCTCCCTCTAGGTTAAGCAACTGAGTGTCTCTCTTGATTGAGAGTTTTCAGAAGTCCATTAAGTGCCTCCTACACCACCTCCTGCTCTAGGTACCGCAAGCCAGTTGAGCTGTGTCCTTTGAAGCTGCCAGATTTCCTTCTGTGTCCACCTACTCAAGGACTAATCAGCAGAGCGCAAGAATCAATGACTGGCCACCAGACCCAATACAGTTCTTGCTTTAAAATGCTTTCTCACAACTGTGTGGGTTTAGTTCAACTTTACCTGTTTCCCTCTCGGATTGCTGCTCTTGAAATTAGTCACCCCCTGTTTTTTGGACAGCCCAACTTCTCTCCCATTTGGGTGAAGAACAACATCCCATCTGGTGGTGGACCAACATTTTGGGGCCCTGAAGTTTGAAATGTTATTGGGGGGGGGGGCTTCGCAACCAGCAAAGAGGTCTGGGTAACCACTGTTATCTCTTTCAGTGGGATTGTTCCATGACAGGTTTAAAGTCACTTCTGTGGCCTCCCTGGGCTCAGTAACCCTGAAGTTTAAGCTCCCATTAGCTTCCTAGTAGATCTGCCCTGATCCCATCTAGAGATATCATAATCACCATCATCTTAGAACTGAACTGCTGGAAGGGACCCTATGGATCATTGAGTCCAGCCTCTGTCAAGGAGGCATAGCAGGGAAACAAACTCCCAACATCTGGCTCCACAGCCAGATGCCTTAAACCACTGAGCCTTTGTCTTGCTACAGCGTGACATCTGAAGTCATGTCTGGCCCTGAAGCCAAGTATGGAGATAATCTTCAAACCCTCCCCCTCCTCCATTCTAGTCATGAGCCATCTATGCCTGAATTGTGTGGATGTGCCCTAGTTCCTTGAAAATCGGAGAGTTTTCAAGCTAGCATTTCTTTCCTTATTATATGAACATCTCACTATTCCTCCAAAAAGCTCAGAGCACTATAGATGGCTCTTATCCCCCAATGCATATTATCCCCACTACAACCCTGCTGGGTAGTTCAGGAAGGGTCTGTGTGTGTGTGTGTGTGTGTGCGCGCGTGTGTGTGTGTGCATGTGTGTGTGTGTTTGTGCATGTGTATGTGTGTGCATCCGGTCCAATATCACCTGGTGAGCTTCATGGCTCAGTGGGAATTGAACCCCAGGGCTCCTCAGTCCTAGTTCAACTTTCCAGTAATAAGAGCTATTATATGCCACCAGGTCCACTTTGACTTTGAGCAATGCTTCTAGGTAGAGAGAGAGTACTCGGAAGTGGTTTACCACCCCCTTCTTCCGGGAGCACTCTTAGGCTGTGCAGCTTGCCCAAGGCTCCACAGGGTGGATCTATTCAGAGGGGGGCACCATGGGCAATCAAACATCCAATCCCAAGCTCCACAGCCAGAGCCTAACTCAGTGAGCTACCAAGCCAGCCTTCTAACCAGTGTGCTCTCCTGGTTCTCTAATGAAAAGCCAAATGGTAGCTCTTTCTTTTTAGCAGTTTCTTTTTTGGGGGTGGGGGGTCAAGTCTTCCATCCCACCTAGGTTATCTCACGTGTCTCCATCATTGCAGTCTTCACTGAGGGGAAAAAGAAAGCGCAGCTCCACCTTTGTATCCATAGTAGCACAGGAGATGTTCATAAAAAATGTTTCAATAAGTGGATTCACAATGAACAGCCCTGTCTAATGGATCACCTTATTGTGGCCACTGCCACATCTATCCCCATGATAAAAATGTTATTAGCCATATGGGCTCACTTCATCTTGTCCTTCCCGAACAAGGCTGCCTTCTTTTCTTCCAACAGCCTCTTTTTCACAGTGATGCCTGCTCGTAAATCATCACTATCTTAACCTAGGCTAAGCATTAGTGGTAAGGAGTTTTTAATGGCTGACTTTACAACGATAGGGTTTTTTTCTCTCTTTTCATTTTCATTCTAATTTAAAATTTAAAATGGCTTCTGCTCTGGTACTCTTTAAATGAACAAAACTGGAGAAAATTAAGATCCAGAGTGCCAAAAATAGAGACATCAGCACAATAAGGCAATTGTGCTACAGAAGAAAAACTGCTAGTTCACCCTTCTAATTCTGACACCACTACAATGTATTGGACTACAACACCGATCACTCACAGACCTTGTGATATAAGGATGATGGCGTATATAGTCAAATACCTCATGAGGGCACTAGGTAGGAAAAATCTCTTTTTAAAATTTACTTTAAATATAGATTGAAGTCAATGGCTGAAAGCCAGCAGTAAGTTGCAACTCTAGTAGACCCACTGAGTCAATGGAAATGACAATGATGTTGACTCATCAAAGCCCTATTGATTCAATGGGCCGACTCGAGTTGTGATTTTGTACTGGCTTTCAGCCAATGTAAGTTATTTACATCCAGGAATGTGAATCCTCACACACCTTTTCCTTATATAGAAAGACAGGAAACCACAACGAGGAGAGAGAGATATTTTCTGATGGTACAGATGAGAACTTTTACATTTTGGAGAATGAGGTTTTGTGCAAATTTCAAACAGTGCAACTGCAGAAAACTACAACGGTTGTTGCTTTGTTTCATTAACTTTTAAGAATCAAAAACACATGGGGTAGTTGGCTATCTTTTTTAACAGTCACACAGACTTTCCATGGTTGCTCTGTGTGTGCATGTGTCCTTCACTTCTTAAAGTACAAAAGACACCTCTGTCGGGCAGATAATTTTTGCATGAACTGCAGAGAACTTGAATGGTGGAAGGGGAGGGATGTATGGGTCTCTGCTCTGTGCTGAGGAACCTCCTGGGGATCAACATTTCCTGCTTGAGGTGTCTCATTTTATTAAGACAGTGGTTCCCAATCTTGGGTCCCCAGTCATCCTTGGACTGGAAATCCCAGGAACTCTGGCCAGCACAGCTAGTGGTGAAGGCTTCAGGGAGTTGCAGTCTAAGAATGTCTGGGGACCCAAGTTTGGGAACCACTGTATTAAGACATCCTCAACCCATGAAGAAGATGAATTTAATAAGGGTTCTTCACATCCTATTTATGGGATCTTTCTGTTTATGTTTTCAGATACGATCTCACATATGTGCAATGAATATGTGGGTAGGGAGTAATACTACATCGCTTACTGCACCTCTTTGGCCATGTTCACATATTCAGATGAAGGTTTAAAGTGGGCCACCAAGTGAGTAGAATTGTACCGTAGGTGGAGGATCATTCATTGCCCTTGACTTACTTGCATTAAAATGATGCACACACACACAAATCTTCATCAATTCTGTCCTTGACCCACGAGTACACCATGGGCCACTCCAAAACAATCAAAATTTGGGCTTCAAGACCTATCTCTCCGAATTTAATATGCCCATGTCTAGGCTGGGTACCCAGTGTGATATAGTGGATAGAGGGATAGACTAGGACTCTGAAGGACACTCACTGGGTGTATGGGACTGGTCAAACCATTCCCTACCAAAGATTCCCCATCACAGGACATTCCCATTAATGTCACAATGTCCCATGCTTACAGAACGATTGCATGGATCTTGCCAATGGTTCTTTTGTGCAAGATTTTGGGGAGGAAAAAAATGCAGAGAATGTCAGAAAATGCACCAAAGAAAAATCATCTGATTTGAGACTTTCTGAAAAGGAAACATAAAGGAGACATTCAAAGACACTGACTCAGATCTTTGGTTAAAATGCAACCCACCATGAGGGCACCAAGAGTAATGGACATGGGAAGGAAGACATCATGAGGCAGCAAGGGTACATCAGAAAAACTATTGTGAATAAAAGCTAAGCAAGCTGTATTTCAGGGTTGGGGGCTGGCCTGAAATGCATGACATTTTCATTAGCAAAACAAGGTTTTTTGGCATCTCTTGAAATTAAATCACCTTTGAAAATGAAATTAAGGAACTGAAGGGAGATTTATTAACTCAAATGTTTTTCTTCCTTCAAAGTCACCACACTTCAAATGGCATTTGGTCAAGGGCCAAATTTATATCAAGGCTTTGGACCGAGCCATCAAAGTCAACGGAATATTCATAACGTAGAACAGGGAGTACCAGCGCAATGCGACCATTTTTCAAACTTCTGCCTTCAGGAAGCCACTTCTAGTTTCATTTGTCTATCAAGGAACCTCTGTGAATCTGGCATGGAACCAGACTCCTCTGCAGAATGGGACAAAAAGTTCTGTCTTTTGGCAGGTGAAATGTCTGGTGTTCATTGCAAGACATGGAAGACATATTTCTATCCCTACCTTCAGAGATATGGAAAAACGGTTGCTGTTTTGGATCACACCACCTGGAACATCTCAGCCATCATGAGTAGCTGATTGGGGAGTTCTGGAACTTTCGTTGAAGGGTACCTTTTCCTATCTCTGCTTACCTTTCAAATCAAAGAGGTGGGGATGTGCATGTGTATTGGTGCATGGGCGCCACAGTCATCATTACACGAATGAAATGTTTCTGACTTACTGCTATGAACTTGAGAAGCCTTCATCTGGTTTCACTTTCAGCTGCTGCACAAAGATATTCACCTTTACACATATGAAGTTGGATGGAGCTGGCTAAATTTCTCCACCTGTGCCTGGATCCTTTCAGGAGATGGGAGGTAGCGGTGACTTGACAGACAAAGCTGCAGTCCCATATTTTAAAACGTGGCTTCTAGTACCTCTGGCAAATCATGTTATGTGACAAGGCACACTTGTTAAATTTTGTGCCTTCAAGTCAATTCTGACTTGTGGCAACCCTTCCCAGAGTTTTCTAGGCAGAGGGTATTCAGAAGTGGTTTCCTATTTCCTCTCCTGGAGGCATCCTGGGACTGTGCGGGTTGCCCAAGGACACACAGGCTGGCTCTTCTGGGATGCACAGTGGGGAATTGAACTCCCATCCTCTGGCTCCACAGCCAGATACCTAACTGATTGAGCTATCCAGCCAGCTACCCTTGTTAAATAGGCCTTGGCTTTTACATAGATTGACCGTGTCCCCCATAGTCAGCCAGTGCAATGTGAGAAAAGTGAGTGTGAGAGACAGACATATGGGCCAACTCAAACTTAGTTATGTAAGTACTACATCCCATCAAAAAGTCATAGGATCTTCCAAACCCCACCTTGAATGTCTCCAAAGCAGAGATTGCCCAAAATATCACTTTCATTTTCTCTGAATTACCTCCTTGCATCTTCATATGATCTCTTTACATCTCAAAGAAAAGAACTTTGAGTCCAGTCACAATATAGATGCTTAAAAAACATCTCTGTTGGTCCTCCTCGACATCTCGGCGGCCTTCGATACTGTCGACCACAGTATCCTCCTGAGGAGGCTCTCCGAGTTGGGAATTGGTGGCCATGCGTTTGCGTGGCTCCGATCCTTTCTCGGGGACCGACCTCAGAGAGTACAGCTTGGGGAGAGGTTATCGGCCCCGTGGACCCTTAATTGTGGGGTTCCGCAGGGTTCGATCATCTCCCCAATGCTGTTTAATATCTATATGAGGCCGCTGGGTGGGGTCATCAGGGGGTGTGGGGCGTTGTGCCATCAGTATGCTGATGACACCCAGCTCTACATCTCCTTTTCACCAACTGCAGAGGATGCCGTTATGTCCCTCCAGCGCTGCTTGGAGTCTGTGCTGCAATGGATGCAGGAAAATGGGCTGAGGCTGAATCCGGACAAGACGGAGGTCCTGAGGGTGGGTGGCCCCACCGTCAGCGGTCTGGGAAACTCTCTCTCATTTGGGGGAGTGACTCTTACAGCTAAGAGTGAGGTTCGCAGCTTGGGGATCCATCTGGACCCGGCGCTCACCGTGGAAACTCAGGTGGCGTCGGTGGTCCGTACCGCCTTTTTTCATCTTTGGCGGATAGCCCAGCTGCGACCCTATCTTGATGTTGGGGCACTCACTACCTTGGTACATGCACTCGTAATCTCGAGATTAGACCACTGTAATGCGCTCTACGGGGGGGCTGCCTTTGAGGTTGATGCGGAGACTCCAAGTGGTGCAGAATGCGGCGGCCAGACTTCTTAGTGGAGTGAGAAAATATCAGCATATCTCTCCCACTCTGGCCGCTTTGCATTGGCTGCCCATTCGGTTCCGCATTGACTTCAAAGTCTTAATGCTAACGTACAAAGCCCTAAACGGTTTAGGGCCTCGATATTTGGCAGAACGCCTACTCCCACCAAAATCTACCCGGATCACCTGATCGAGTCAGGAGGTGAGGCTGAGGAGCTTGACGCTGAGGGAGGCCCGGAAGGAAAAAACAAGAAACCGGGCCTTCTCGGCGGTAGCTCCTCGCCTCTGGAATAACCTTCCTCCGGCGATTCGTGCGGCCCCTTCGCTGGGCACCTTTAAAAACCAATTAAAAACCTGGATGTTTACACAGGCCTTCCTTCCAGTGAACACTTGATTTTTTTTCCTTTTTATTTCTTTTTTCTTTTCCCTTCTCCATCTTGAACTGTTTGTCTATTGATGTTATATTTTATATTTTTATATATTTTATACTTTGTTATGTATGATTATGTGTGTTGGAAGCCGCCTAGAGTGGTCGTCTGACCAGATAGGCGGGGTAAAAATACAATAAATAATAAATAAATAAATAAATAAAACATGCAGACTTTCCCAACTATTGATAATATGGAGACAGATAACTCAATGATGGGACTCCATATACAATACTTCCCAATGGACTGGAAACCAAGTCCTATGAGAAAAGAGTGAAAGAACTGGACATGTTTAGCCTTGAGAAAAGAAGACTGAGGGGAGATATGAGAGCACTCTTCAAATACCTAAAAGGTAGTCATGCAGAGGAGGGGCAGGATCTGTTCTTGATCATCCTGTAGTACATGACGCGTAACAATGAACTCAAGCTATAGAAAGCCAGATTTAGGCTGAATATCAGGAAAAAAAATTCTTAACTGTTAGAACAGTATGACAATTGAACCCCTAATTTCAGGAGGTGGTGATTGATCCAATGATGGAGGCATTCAAGAAAAAATTGGACAACCATCCATACGATCTGCTTTGATTTGCATTGAGCAGGTGGTAGGCCCCTTCCAACTCAATTATTCTATGATTATTCTATGATTCTGTGTTCCCAAAATGATAGCAGGTGCAGCAGTCCTTCAGTATTCTGTCGGAAAGATATGCAGATGTTCTGTATTTTGTCCTTTTTGTGCTGTTGGCAAAAGTGCTGCTGCTGGGTGTGTGTGTGTGTTTGTGTCTGTTTTCCATATATTCTGCCCATAGATTAGGTCTCCCAAGACCATCATTTGATCCTTCACTGGGACCCTTGCTGAAACAATGTTTAATTGTGTATGTGTTTCTTGAATGATAGCAAGAAGTGGTGGTAGGGAAGGTACATTGATAGAATAAGGGCAGATTGTGACATGTGTTGCCGTGCTTTCCATTGTTGTAAAGGAAATTATTATATGCTCTTTGATCTATTCTTTTCAAACACCTTGTCCCCTGCTTTATTTTTCACTCCATCAGCAAAAATGACAACAAAATGAGCATTCAAGAAGAACACAAAATGTTCTCATTTCCCCCCAGTATTTATGTGTATATATATATTCTGAGAGCATAGCCATCAGCAGCCTTGATGAAGAGAGCCATATGTTATCCCCAACCATTTTTAGGTTGGTTTAAACTAACTTAGTATAGATGTATCAGGCGAAAACCAAATAAAAAATAAAAAAATAAAGACAAAAATGTTGTGGCACCTTAAAGACTAACTGCTAGAGATTGCATTCTTAGTTTAGATAGTATTCTTATCATGATTGCTGTTGTGCTGGCAGTTATTATTGTCATCAGGTTTCCAGGCCAGCAGAAGGACAGGGAGTGACCTCTGAGGAAAGAAAAGGAAGTGAAACCTGAAGGAAGTGAATTTCTGACTGCAATTCACATATCAGCAAATGGTTGTTAGAAAAGACCTGGGCGGGAGGAGAGAGATGCCTAAGCCCACCTGCTTTTTACCATCCCAACCTGTTTGGGCAGGGATGTTGGCAAGTCTTTGGGTCCATGTCCCAAGTCCAAGTCTGAGTCTTTGGTCCCAAGTCCCAAGTCCAAGTCTTTGGTATCAAGTCCCAAGTCCAAGTCTTTGGTATCAAGTCCCAAGTGCAAGTCTTTGGTACCAAGTCCCATTTCCAAGTCTTTGGTACCAAGTCCCGAGTCTCAAGTCCAAGTCCCAATTAAAAACAAGTTTTTCCCCCCATAAAGAAGGGAGGGATGGGTGGGTTCCAAGTCGAGTCCCAATTATTGAAAACAAAAACCCCAAGTCAAATCTGATTTGAGTCACCGGTGTGATTTAAGTCTCACTTGACAGCAAGTCCCGCAACTCAAGTCTCCATTGCTTGGTTTGGGTTGCTTGTTACATGTGTTTATGCTTCATTCCAGCATAGACTTCCCACTAACAACAACTAGCAGGGCTAAAGGAGACCGTATCATCCCAAACATCCAAAAGATCACATATCCTCCACCTTTGAGGTAGGTGCCAAGAGCTGTATTGAGAAGGGGTATAAAGTGGAGGGGTGACCTTGAACGTGTGGAATTAACTTCCCTTTACAAAGGATAATTTGGACCCAAGCCATTATTATTCTCACTAGGATTGATGGATTCCAAAGAGTAAAATATGACATCATTCATTAACAAATTATAAATGGAGCATATTATCGAAAGCCACCTGAGATTCACTGAAGACTTTCCAGGGGAGTGGATCAGAAGTCAAGTGTTCATTAACAGCCACAACTGCTGAAATTTGGATTGCAAAGCAGGATGCATCTGAATCTATATGAATAGCATATCAGCATGCAGTGAACAAGGGAGAAAAAGAATAAACAGTATACAGGGGCTTTTAAAACATCTCAGCATGCTGATCATCTTCTCAAAAAGTGGTCTTCATGCCATAGTAAAAATCTTAATGGATCCAGAAATAATTGAATTCTTGCCTTATTACATATGGACTAATTTGAAAGCTCATTATTTATTTGGCAAGTATTTAGCATAACAAATTAATCTAAAATGACACATGAGAATAAAAGAGGGGAGTCAGAAAGAATTCTGGAAAATGAGATTAAAGCGGGAAGACGAAATC
The DNA here is from genome assembly GCA_037013535.1 of Intellagama lesueurii. NCBI lineage: Eukaryota > Metazoa > Chordata > Lepidosauria > Squamata > Agamidae > Intellagama > Intellagama lesueurii. Next base: position 5,050,929 of record JBAJHW010000010.1, on the reverse strand, counting down.
TCTTAGGCTAATGTATGTCTTTCTTTAACGTATACAGTGAAAGGAGTGTTGGATCAGAGTTTGGAGAAGTTCTGGATTTTTTTTTAAGAGTAACGCCAAGAATTCCGGCAGCCAGCCGGGCCACCGGCCAAGCTGGCTAGGAAAGACTGGAGGTTGTAGTCTTAAAAAAGAAATTTTAACAAGTCAGGGTGGGATGAGAGGTACTGGCAGATGGTTCTGAAGAAGTCAGTAAAAGGACCTACATGTTCAAAGAATTTTGATACTACACAGTGCTCAAATTTTGCAAATGTATTCCTTCAACATATTTATAATGCCAGTTGCTTATAATGGCTCAAGTACTTAATGTAAGATCGCAAGAACTTCTTAAAGACATGGGAAGCTGCTTTAAACTACTTGGACTAAAATTCCGAGAAGCCTTCACCACCGGCTGTGCTGGAGAGGATGTCTGGGAGTTGTAGTACAAGAACACCTGGGGACCCAACGTCAGGATCTACTGATCGAACCCTTCATTGTCCCACTGTCCTGTTCAGTCTTGACCTTCTAATTGGAGATACCATCTGAATGTAGAGCAGGTGCCCTATCCCTAAGCTATATTTAGTCTAATATGTTAACAATGTCACCTAGTTCTGGGAGCTAGAAAAGAGAAACTCCAGTGAAAGAGACTGTGCAACCCAAGGATCTTAGAGGAGACAGGATTCAGAGATCAGGTTGCACATAGTGCAGCATATGAGGATGGGGAAAAAAAGGTGGGTCCCCATCTCTGAAAATGGAAAACTGGTTCCATTATAAGGTTTGCCTCTGGTTTATGCTTCTCTCAGCTCAGAATTGGAAAATGACTTGTCTAGTTAGTCCTCTAACAGTTGAAAGTGGCTTCAAGGTAAATGGACATCCTGAAAGCTTGCAGACTCTCTCACAATTTTACTTGGTCCAAAGAAAGATATTTACCATCAATACATCTGGGCTCATTGCATGTATTCAGCATGGATTTGGTCCACAAAATGAGACCATAATTCTTGTTTGATTGGTTCTGGTTCAGCTGCAGCTGAAGTTGTTCTCGTTTGGCTCAGGTTCAGTCCAATAAATATTCAGTAATTCTGAAAACTGGGCCACACTCTTCCATTTGTGGAAGTTTGTGTTTCAGTTTTCCCCTATTCAAGCTTTCCTGTCATCAAATCAAGGCCTCACAACATCTAACTGAAACTTAGCTATGTTTAAAACAATTGACAGAAGAGAGTGGTAGCAGAAAGCCACCAAGAAAGAAAGAAAGAAAGGAAGAAAGAAAGAAAGAAAGAAAGAAAGAAAGAAAGAAAGAAAGAAAGAAAGAAAGAAAGAAAGAAAGAAAGAAAGAAAGAAAGAAAGAAAGACGCAAGTTGTGGATAATTACACATTAAAACACAATACAGTGAACAACTGTACGTGTGTTGAAGAGGAGGGGAAAAAGACTCAGTACACAGGTGGGAGAGTGTGGAATTATGCTATGTGTTTTGATGAATTCTAACCAGTTCATTTCATTATGAAGTGTGACGCCAGATGCCACAGTTTGAAAAGATGACTCACACCAAAGAACATCCCAGTGGGATAGCTTTATAAAATATTGCCTTAGAAAATCGAAACAGTGGCTCTGGGGAAGTGATTTTACTTCAGTTCTGATCAGATTCAAAAGGGACATTCCACTGCTTAGTAAGCTTTGCAAGACAAACTAGGTGGGGTTCTTTCTATGGCTGAACATCTACAAAACAGAGTTTCCAAGGTGGGGCATTCTTTGAAAAATGCAGTTCAGGTGATGTTCAGAGGGGGAATATAGCAAGCAATATTAAGCATAGATGAAATAATAATTAGCCCTTTAACTCGTTAAAATGTGTGTGTGTGTGTGTGTGTGTGTGTTAGAAGGTCCAAGGAAGTTTTCAAAATGGCTTTCAAAATTTTAAGTTCTATTTTCAAAGAATATTTTAAATTGCTTTATTGCACATCGCTTTTGGGGCCCTGTTCAATAGGAAAACAATGAATATGAACCAACGATGATGCAAAGGATGTTACTACATCATCTTTACAAGTTATCTCATTTTGTACTGAAGACCTTTAAAACATTAATATAGGTGTGCACTCCCACACCGTCCATGGGCAGAGGATCGTCCAAGGAACCAGAGGGGTTGGACATCAAAGCTTCAAACAACCAGGGATGATTTATTAAAGAGCTACGTAGATCCAGTACACAGTCTTCAGTATAGGAGGATTTACCCATGATGCCTTCCAGCATGCCCATCAAGAGTGCACCATGGAGTGGCTTGAGTCACCTTCCTGGAGGAGAAGTCCTTGTCTAATCCACCACCTCTCTCCTTCCTTGAAATAACCCGAGTGGTTCATGTTACCCCCTTTGGTTGGTCCAACTGTTGCTGTCCTTTACAAGTTGCAGGCACTGGATAGTGCTCCCATCAGACACCTGACTCCTGCCAACACCTGTTGTTGTGCTTTCACAGCTTGTTGGCACAACCTTTGGAACTGCTGCCAGTGTTCCCAGCAACAAAGTTGGGTGGAGGGTGGATATTCTAGTGCTGTTTCAATGTGTGGTGTTTCTACCTCAAAGACTATGGTACCATTCTTGTTTGGGTTCAAGGATGAGCTGGTGTAATTGGCCTGGACCTCAAAGACGGCTTTCTGGGTACCACAGGTTCAGGAATCACACATAGGACTCACTCCACTACTTTTCTCCTTCTCTTTCTCCTTCTCCTTCTCCTCCTTCTCCTCCTCCTCCTCCTCCTCCTTCTTCTTCCTGCCTTGACAGGCCTGCCTCTTCCCTTATATCTTCTTTCCCAAGGTTTCTCAAATGTTTTCCTTAAGTTCTCTTCAGCTGACCAGTCTTGTCTTGCCCTCCCCCCACCCTGACCCTCTGGGTCACCCACTCAAGGCCACAGATTTGCCCTGCTGGAGATGGGGATTGGCCACCTGTCACCACTGGTCTTGGGGCACCAACCATCTAGAGGTATGATCCATCCAACTGGGCTACGCTCCTTTTCCTGGCATCTCCAGTTCCTTATTCTCTCTTCTTCCCATCACAAACTCATGGAGGCTGGTCTGAGGCCCAGGGTGCCCTGTGATTGCTCACAATAGGAATAAAAGTAGTAATGCAATTATGCATATTGATGTGATTTCCTTTCAGAGGAAGATTCAAAAAGGTAAGAACAGAATTACAAATCTAATTTGACTATTTGAAGCCTCTGAAGGTTGCTGTGCACCTAATGAGACTCTCCCTCTGCCCCAGCATCAAAGCTAAAGATAAAAAGATCTGACTATTCCCATTGATATTTCAGTTGTGTTGATTTCCATGCCTATTCTATCCTATTTCTGTATTTAATCTGCGTTGTTGCCAAATAAACCAATAAATAAAACATGAACCATTGGCCACCATTCTGTTTGACTTTTACATAGGTGACGTTCTAACTGTAGAGTTCACGACAACAAACTGACAAGGTTAGGTTAGGCGCATGATCATGTGCAGCCAGACAATCATCTCATCAGATCATCACAGCAGCTTCCATCACTCTGCATTTGTAAATGTTGAACAGGATTTTTAAACTTTTTATTTAAAGTTTTAAAATATAAGGGATTTTCCCTTGTGGGGTGTCACTTTGTAAGTGGTAGTGAACACAAGAAGGTATCCTGTAGATTGTCTTGACTGCTGCCATTGGTATTGCCAACATTCAGGCTGCCATTTACTATGTAAAGCTTGGCATCCTTTTTCCTGCTGGCAATGTGGGCATGATATTATACAGCAATATTGGATCATTTCCTGGCTTTTTTAATTGTGGGTATGAAAGCACAATATCCTGCATTTGTAAACTGGAGGTTTTTTGCAGAATTGAATTGTGCTACAATAATCAATAATACAATAATCCTGCTTTCTCATCAACCTTGGTTCTGTGTAATGTCAACACGGTCCTCTTGTAATTCACGATCAGGCTGTCTGAAACTTGGCCTGCATCCCAAATGAGAATAATGTTGAGATGACAGGTCACTACTAACATGACAGAGATTTTGCTTCCGTGTTTTTCAAGAGTGTATGCCTGCGTTTTTGCTTTTAGCCTATTCAGCATTTTTCATTTTCTTCTTTGCCAGAGCTGAGGATTAAACTGCCTGCATAGAAGAATCACACCTCTAGATTCATATGCTTGTTATTCTTCCAGACATGGTTTGCTGAGGCTAGCTGTACAGTGCCATATGCAGACTCAAAAGACTATCACACTTGTGGGTTGTTTATTGCACAAGCTCTCCATCTACCATAGGAAAAGTATTACTTATATGGGACTGTTGGCATAACAATTTTAAAAAGTCTGTTTCTCCTCCACTTCCTGGGTTCTTTTTGCTGGCTTCCAACTTGCATGGCCTGTTCCAGGTATGCTACCTCATTGTAGCTGCACTGCTAGTCAAAAGCTGGGAATGTATGGGGATATACTGAAAAGTCTTTGTGCCTGTTTGCAAATTGGGTGATTGTTATGTGCTGTCAAGTCACCTCCAACGTACGGCAACCCTATGAATGAGTGTTCTCCAAAGTGTCCTGTCCTCCACAGCCTTGCTCAGCTCTTCCAGACACAAGCCTTTGACTTCCTTTAGGGAGTAAGTTCATCTCATATTTGGTCTTCCTCATTTCCTGCTGGCTTCCACCTTTGTCAGCATTACTGTCTTTTCCAGGGAATCCTGCCTTCTTATGATGCGTCCAAAGTAAGACAGCCTCAGTGTCAACCTTTCTGCCTCCAGAAATAGTTCAGGTTTGATTTGCCCTAGGACCCACTTCTTCATCTGTCTAATGGTCCAGGGAATAAACAAAGCTCCCCTCCAGCACCACATTTCAAGCAAATCATTCTTTTTTCTCCCCTGTCAGCTTTCTTTATTGGCCAACTTTCACAACGGTGCATGCTGATCAGAAATTTGCAAATTCGGTATCATTATATATTCTCCGAAATGCAAACCTTAAAACACTGTCCTGCCCTCCTATTGGTGTTCATGTAGGGTTTGCATAACTTACCACCCCTGATTAGCATGGTTCTGAAGCATTTCTTAGCTGTGCCATCAGATATGTGAGCATGCAACTGGATAAAGAGCCATGCTGGCACTGTAGTGATAATCTGCAATTATCTGCAACTAAGTATGCACACCCTGCATAAACACCAAGAACATTCCCAATCAATGTCCACATGTATGACAATATATAGGGTGAAACTGGCTGGATAGCTCAGTGGTTTAAATATCTGGCTGCAGAGCCAGAGGTTGGGAGTTCGATTCCTTACTGTGCCTCCTGAGAGAAGAGCCAGCCTGGGTGGCCTTGGGCAAGCTGCACAGTCTCAGGTCACTCCCAGATAAAGGGAACAGGAAACCACTTCTGAGTATACTCTACTTAGAAAACCCTGAAAAGGCTCGCCATAAGTCAGAATTTACTTGACGGCACGCAATTATTAATGATATGTGCATATTCACTGCTATTTTGATATACTGCTGCAGTCTTAAGAATTATATTTAAAAACATAGGCACAAAGACTTTTTTGTATGCTTTAGTATTTTCACATCAATCAATGGGTGATTCAATGGAAAGAAATCACATTTTCATTTGTATGCAGTATCATCAGAGGCAGACGTGGCAGCCATATTCTGCTCTAAATGAAGTTTCCAACCCATTTTCGAAGGCAAATCCTTCTTACAACACATTGAACTAATTTGAACAGCAGAATGATGTCTCAGCTCTTCTCCTGTGTAGCTTTTAGAGTGGTGTTTCTTGCGCTTCCGATAGGTGTGATTTGCACTGCACGACATGGCCTGGCATTTTTCGAACGAAGACCAGGGCCACGCTTCAGTCGCACAACTGGAACAATCTGAATCGTTACATGTTTGCAGTCAAGTGTCCACCTACTCATGTCCAGAAAGGCTGAAAGGTACACATAAAATTACATATCTTGATTTATAGATACAGATGCAGCATGGAAAATGATTTTCATGAATTAAACAGAATTATGAAACTAAAACAAAATCTCACTCAAGTGGGAAAGGATGTGGCCAGGTGAGGGATGTGACTGCCGAGACCACTGCCTGGGGGGAAAATAGTGGATGAGCAACTTCACCATCGGTACTTTCATGATTCATTGTTTTAAAATCAGATCTGGACTGGTAGCCCTTCTCATCAACGGCATCTTCAAATGAAAGATTGTTTCCATCTGGCCATCAGAGTTAAGAGGGGAGAGTTTTTTCATATGCCCTGCTCCCATGTCAGGATGAACCTTATAGTTCAAAACTCAACTGGGTGGAAACAAACTTAAATACAGTGAGAAGAGCAACATGTGTGTCTTGTGCTTCAGGCTCTCCTTGGCTGCCTTAGCAGATGTGGCAGCCATATTCTGCACTAAATGAAGCTCTCAGCCCATTTTCAAAGACAATCCTTCTTATAACACATTGAACTCATCCGAACAGGAGATGGCCAGAGCATGGATAATTGAAAGAAGGCTGTATCTAGCTCGGCAGGGTCATTGTTGGTGTTCTCATCTCAATGAAGAACAGGTTTTACAAGATAGAGAGGTCACTCATGCTTCCATTGTACTGATTGATCACTATTTAGCTGGGCGGAATGACTACCTGCTCACTAAGAATGTACTTTCCATCTTGTTTAGATGGCTTTTTGGTTTACTGGCCTTCTTCCAGCCCATTATGCTGTCTGGCCACTGATTTAGCTCTCCCATAGCCTTGCCTGTATTGGGCAAAAAGAAGGAGGAGAGCTGGTTGACATATGCATATTGATTGCTCTTCTCTTCATGTCCCTGGATTCACAGCTCAAATATAACCAATAATGAATACCAAAGGTTAGGTATAGCATTTTATTTTTTTGAGGTAGGAAAGAGCACCAATGTGAGTCCCCTCACTCTCCACAATGCAAAACACTCATGGAGATGTATTATATTCTATAAACAACAACAAATCATCATCTTTGAACCACAGAGCTTGAAGACCCTACGAATCATCAAGTCCAGCCCCTGTCAGAGAATCAGAGTGGGGAATCGAACTCCCAACCTCTGGCACCACAGCCAAATGCCTAAGCCATCATTAATTTCCAGGGGTTATGGTTGGGTCATTTGTGGTGGTGACCACGTTTCACAAGTTTTCTGGTTTTAAGGGCATAATTTAGCAACGCATTACCCAAAAGCCAGGCACTAGTAGCACGTAACACCCCCAGATACACACAGTCAAACTAACCTTGCCAATCAATGTGGTGACAGAAATCACATCCAGATCCTCCTCAGTTCCCCTGAACAGTGGGGAATGTTGAGCAGATTGCTCAATTGCAGCCCTACCTTGACACCAGGTCCCTCACCATGCTGGTCCATGCTCTGGTAAACTCAAGAATAGACTACTGCAAAGCACTCTACTTGGGGCTACCCTGAAAACTCAAGGACAACCTCCAACAAGTCCAGAATTTGGCAGCCAGATTAGTGAGGGGGATAAATAAGTAATGCCACCATGTCCACTTCTGTATCAGCTTCAAGGCAATGGTCTTGACCTATAAAGCCCTGAATGGTTTGAGACCTCAGTACATGGAAGAACACCAGCTCCCATTTGAGACTGTCCATCCCACTCACTCTTCACAGGTGGGCCGACTGAAGGTGCTGATCCCAAATGCGGCCCAGAGGGAAAGAGCGAAGAACCGGGCCTTAACTGGGGGATGTACCCCCACCTCTGGAATGATCTACCACTGGAAATCCACCTGGCTCCCTCCTTGATGTCTTTTAAGAAGCTTCTTAAAACATTTTTCTTCTGCCAGGCTTTTCAGAATCAGCCAACTTAAGATTTGTGAGCGTATCAGCCTTTTTTTTATTTTTTTATTGCTGCCTGTTTTGAGGTCACCTAATTCCTTGTTATTTAATTTAAGCTAATTCAGTTTGGAGCACTTGGTTATATTATGTCTGTTTTACTGCACTGTGAACTGCCCAGAGTGACTACTGGTCAGATGGGTGGTATGTATGTATGTATGTATGTATGTATGTATGTATAAATAAATAAATAAATAAATAAATAAATAAATAAATAAATAAATAAATAAATGAATGAATGAATGAATGAATGAATGAATGAATGAATGAATGTGTCATTTTGGGTGGGTTACGAGGAATAAAGTAGCTCTGAATCTTCAATCCCACTCCCTCCCCCCCAAATTTCTGTGTTTCAGCTATTTTGTACAAGAATAAGGAAGGCCTGGTCCATAAAGGGATGTGCAAAAATGGCAGAGGTAGAGGTATGCGGGATCTGAAGGCCTTAGGAATGAACCTCAACAGATGGGAAACCTTGACCTCTGAGTGTTCAGCCTGGAGGCAGGCGGTGCAGCATGGCCTCTCCCAATTTGAAGAGTCACTTATCCAGCAGCCCGAGGCAAAGAGGCAGTCCCAAAACCAGCAAAACCAGGGAGCTAGACAGGGGACAGATGGTATTTGTCTTCAGTGTGGAAGGGATGGTCACTCTCAAATTGGCCTTCTCAGCCACACTAGACGCTGTTCCAAGACCTCTATTCAGAGCACGTTACCATAGTCTCTCGAGACTGAAGGACGCCTACAAGAAGAGAGGTTAGGTTATGTATGTGTGTGTGTTTAATTACTTGGAAAGAAAAGGTCAGATAAAACCAACACCTTTTGAGTATCTTCAGATCTATGTTTCAGTGCCTTTGACTACTGTGAAAGGGTTTTTTATTATTATTATTTCCCACCAAATGGCCGAATGAAGGAAATTCACAGATCTTTTTCAGTGTTTCCTGATGTGAAGAACTCATTTCATGCAAGGGTGATAATTTGAACCAGGGACATGGCTGACATATGACTAAGATTTCCTCCTCACCCTTCACTACTGATAACATTTGTATGAGCTAAAACATATTACTTTTTAATGTCAGAAGAGGTAACATTTTGTCACCAAGAACATTATTATCTCCTTTGCTCTTTTCACGTTTTTTTCTTCCCTTTTACGATGATATAAATTAACTCAGAAAATGGCGATCTTCTCCAACCTGTCAGTGTATTCCTCCTTCCTGTCTTTCACCTGTAAAAGAATTTATTTTTGGCCTTTTCCTCATATTAAATTAAGAGTTGTCGAAACCTAGGCCTGAAATCTGGAGTTGTATCTTTCATAGGTATATTGTGTAACCTGTGTGATAGTTTATCTCTGACATCTAGGCAGACTTAAGTCAATACTCCATTTTACTTTCTCTGTTATTGGTTTCCCTTTCATCCTGGTATGATGTTCATTATCAAACACAAGAAAATATCTAAAAGGAAAATCAGATTTCTCCTGGTGCTTGTCTGTGATCCAGACTACACTTGCTTGAAAATAATTGCATGGAAGGATGTGGAATAATGTCTGATTAAACTGATGGCCCAAAGTTCTATGCCACCTCTTATCTGACTGCATCTATTCTACTCTTAGCAGCCAGGTTCTGCCACAAAGACCTAGGAATCTGGCTCTTCTCTCTTTGGGAATCATGATGACCTGTTTCGGGAAGGATTGTGTTTCACAGCTTGACTACTGCTAGGTCCACCTCAGCTTCGAGTTGGCCAGGTAACTTGTATGGCTGAAAATCTTTCAACCACTTTTGACAGGCTGCTCTTCTTGTTTACTCATGACCTACCAGAGGTAGTAAAAGTTCATGTGGTGTTTAACATACAATGTTTACTACTCTGATTAACTTTGAAAGTAAGATATGACACTGCTATGTCATGCCTAGTAGGGAGGTCATTTACACAAGAAGTCATGCTTGTTCTCTTCTCTTGCCGGAAGGGCTGTGAAATAACTTGTCCTCTTTTGGGATAAAGAACATAGTTTTGCTGTTTCTCAGCCTCACAGATGAGGGTAAAACGAGTGAGGATTTATATCTAGTCCTTGTCATGCTGCCAAAAAAAACCCCTAAAGTCTGCATTATCAAGATACCACTGAGGATTCCGACAGAGCTACTCGTAGCTATAGTTCAAGGAAAAATTTATCTGGATAATCTGAATAAAGACTGAAACAGTAATGCCACCATGTACAAAGCATTTTTAGAGTAAGCAAGAAGAGAGAGATAAGATGTTATTACCTGAGCAAAGGGTCTCTTGACAGGGATATGAATGTTGCTTGTGAAATTCTTTATCTTCATTGATTTAGCGGTCTCAAAAGCACAAGATAACTTGGTGAGGAAATTTTTAAGCCCTGCAAGATTTTCCACCTCTGGTTGAGAGCAAGACAAAGATCCCATAATCTTCACAAAATGTAGCTCGAGAAAAACAATCCTTTTCCCTTGAGAAGCAAAGCTCTCTCTCTCTCTCTCTCTCTCTCTCTCTCACACACACACACACACACACACACACGCATGCACAACAGACACAGAAGAAAGAGGCAAATTTTTTGCCATCTTTTAATGCTTTCCCAGTTAAACTTGTTTTACTTGGTTTTAATAATTTAATGCCCTGAGCACCACATTGTAGTTAATATAGTAGTAATAACGATACCAATTCCCACTTATGAAGACCCTTTTCAGGACTTTCTAGGTATAAAGAACTCAGAAGTGGTTTCTCAGTCCCACCTTTTTGGGAGAGGGTATTATGGGAGCGGCCAGTTTGCCTACAACTGCATGGCTTGGCTCTTCCCACTGAAGGCGCTTTAGAGAATCAAACTGTCTCTCCACAGCCCGGTACCCAACTCACTAAGCTGAAAGGTGGGGTATCAATACAATAAATAAATCAATAAAATAAAGAACAGCTCTCCCACTGCCTGAGATTATCAAATGGAAACAAATACTCCCTTTCACTTTCTTTTGAAGGTGTTTGTGCAGAAAGCCTGCCATCCCTTTCATTACTCCAGCACAGTTGGGGAGATGACTTCTTATCATTCCCTTCTTTAAACTTCTCTTTCATGTCTGTTCTCAATTCAGATTTCCTGCTGGGCAAACAACCTGTGCTATGTGCACACAAACAACAGTGCCTGAACTACTGAAGCTGTATCTCCTAGCCACATGGCCAGTGGGGCTCTTCATGTCCACAACCACCTATTTCAGCAATGCTTTGGGCCATTTTGTGTGTGCGTTCTGTGCTGTCAAGTCAGAACTGACTTATGGTGTCCCTCATAGGGTTTTCAAGGTAAGTGAGATATTTAAGGAGTCCAATCCCCCAGGTGATTTTCCATGGCTGAGCAGGGATTCAAGCCATGTTCTCCAAAGTCCTAGTCCATTGTTTTATCCACTACACCACACTGGGAATCTTTTTTGCTTCCTACTTTTATGCTGCCAGTGCTGAGATGAGAAGTGAACTCATCAGCCTCGCATCTCTCTTCTAAGCCTCTCTCTTGAAATTTGGGAAGTTGACAGGGCTTCCTACTCCATATCCCACCATTCTTCTATAGTGAAGGTTTGCTGTCCTTAAACAGAAGATGGCTATCAAGGTCATGGGGATCATATCCTGCACATATTTTGTTCTTTGTATGCAATTATGCAAGAGGAGAGCAAAGTGCTGTTCTGGAAACTGACTATGACCCTTTCTGTCTCTTTCTTTCCTCCAGAACTAAGGGGTACCTCAAGAGACACCAACAACATGGTTTTGAGGATTACTGGTTCCTGGACAGGATGTTACCAGCCCTACATCGGACTTAAGGTGACACATTTTCTCACTTCCCTTCCTCTTTTAAAGTTCTCATACCTTTGTTCCTTCTGTCTTTCTTTACACAAGCTTTGTATAATATATAATATATAATATAATATAATAAATATTAAAGAGAGAGAGAGAGATGAGGTGTAGCAAGCTGTCTTGATTTCATAAGCACAAGGATTATTTGCAATAATTATGTCCCTCCGCAGCAAAACCACAATGACAGGAGTTGGAAAGTCAAGTTTCCGTTTCAGAAGGGAAGACTGCAAAATTGTGATGCATCTCTTGTCAGGCTCATATTCACACACTGCACGGCCAAATATTCCTCAGTCTGAAGTGGGCAGGGGGCATGGTGAGGGCTTCTGCTATTAAAACAGACAATGCATTTAAAGTGCCTTGAAAAGAATTACTGAGAATGAGGCAGAATTTCCCCATTGCAGAGTATTCTCAAATTGATATTATAAAATCAATTTTTCCTCAATTTGTTCTGAAGGCTCCTGGCAGTTCTCTGCAGCAAAACATAAACACTGGATATTTAGGAGAACATTCTAATTTAATTCCCCAGCAAGACCCTGGTGTTCTCTTGCTCTTCACTTCACATGACTGCTTTTCACTCTTTAGGAAATGTTTTCCACGTATTCTAGATGCAATTAATTGCATTCCATTTAAGATATATATGCAGAATTCCACTCAGTGTGTGTGTGTGTGTGTGTGTGTGTGTGTGTGTGCACGCGTGTGTGCTTTTTAAAAAAAAAAATCTGCAGAATGCATGTACTTTTCACCAAATTTCTCCTTGAAATGAATAGCTAATGAATATTCAAGGGTCTATGACCACTGAGATAATTTATCTACTTTTGTTTAATAACTATTATGGTTAGAAATTGTAGGCCACTGAACTTGAGCTAGAAAGATTTAGACTCGAGAAGACCTGCTTGGACATGGCTTGTGTAGAACAAGGGTATGGAATTGATTTTGGACAGTGGACTTTTTCTACACACTGGTGACTCTTGTGAGCTTGAAGCAGCGAGGGGGTGATGATTCTAGTTCAGGGGTGCTGCAATTCCATTCCTAGTTTTTGTCTGCTCTTCTAGGAGTTACCCATAGTGCTGAACCTACTTTGAGGATAGGATTCAGCACCCTGGACAGCTCTGTGTAGGACTGACGAAAACCTGGAGCAGTTACTGACTAGATGGCGTCAGGAGCATAACCGCACTACCTAATCTTATTGGCTGATAATTCTGCCCTTTTGTAGACAATCTGTGAGAGGAAAAAAGGTTGGGAAATTAGGTCTGAGAGTAGGCAAAGCTGTTCAAAATGGGGAGTTACTTTCTCATAAGAAAGCATTTGTAATAATTTCCCTGCAAGAATGAACCACACTTCTCTATGGTTACCACATTGGCATGGGGAGAGGCTTCTGCACGGCTTTGAAAAAAGTGACATGTGACAATCACGTTGGGTAACTCTATCAGGATTGGACTGTGTTAGACTGCAAACACAAGGAGTCTGTCATGTTTGTGCTCAATTCCAGTTGTCTGCTTGGCAAAGAAAAATGTTCATATTCAAATGTTTCATTTCTCACGCACAGACACCTTTCCTGTACCCAGCAGTCTGCCAAACCAATGGAATGGCTTAGGTTTCTCTCCAGGAAGCTGCAGTCTCAGGTTTCTGATTTAAGCTGTCAAGGTAATGTCACAGATATGCAAAGAATGAAAGCTTTCAACTTCGTATTTCTTATCCAAATATTTGTTTCATTCATGCATATATATCCTTTGGATTTTGCCAGTTGTATCATCAGCTGAAGTGAACCACATGTGAACCAATGGAAATTATTATTCACTGTTCATATCCATCCCATTTTACATTGTACCCCATTGTCTTTTTCCTTCCATTATTTATTTCCCATTGGTTTTTTCTTCCCCTCCAATTAAAGTTGGTTTGAGTTACTATTTGATGTGCCATGTGCATTGATGTAGAGATGTGATGCATGCTTGTTAATTTGATCATTCTTGCTGGAACAGGCCAGGCAAACCTGCTGAGATAGCCTGCCAATAAACCATTGACCCCTCAGAGATGTCTCACCTTCAGTGTGAGAAGTAGACAAAAAAACACTTTGTGACCTGGAAGTTTCCGCAATTTGCACAAACACTCTCTGCATGAAACTGGTGCCTTTGCTGAAAAACACACAAAGACACAAAGAAAAAAAAAACACACACACACACACACACACACAAGGAATGGCTGATTGCTCAATGGGGAAATAATATTTCTGAATTTTTAAAAGCCATGCAACAAGAGGGCAGCAATTTTAATTCCGCAGGGTTTATACAATTTGGGCAAAAATTGTTCCCAAGCACATTTATTTATTTTATTTATTTTATTAGATTTATACCCCACCCATCTAGACAGATAGTCTACTCTGGGCGGCATGGACACTCTCATTGATGCCAGCTGTAAATCTCTCACCCTCTCACACGGAAGGGGAAAAAATGGTCTCATCTTGTTCTCAGACAAAAGCAACAGTAAATCAATGACAAAAAAGCAGCACCAGCAACTTATGGAATATACGTTGACTTCTTACTAATATGGCTATAGAGAAGGCTGGTGACTGATTCCATAAGAACAGTGAATCTGCTCCAGGTTTCAGCATGAATATTAAAGGTGTTATCTGAGGTGTTGAAGCTACTTTGGAGATATTTTTAGCATTTCTGCTAGCTTGTGTAAATTTCAGACTGAAAGCTGGGGAGGATTTAGCACTCTCACGACACTGGAGTTAGTAGCTTTCTCAGTATGGATTGATTGTACATGCAAATCACCATCACAACTCTGTTTTGCAGTTATCAAATGATGAAATGCATAAATGCAGCCTATGTTCATTTTGATGAAGCTTTTTGAAAAGAAAGTAACATGGGGCATGGTTTTATAAATGAGGCAGTTATTGGCTGACAACTTTATTCCTGTTTTGATCCTAACTTCTGGCTGGTATGCTCACTTTATTTCTAAATGGCACTGCACATTTATTTATTAGCATTAGGAACACTTTTCTACTTGCATGGGTTGAGTGTAATGTAATTAATAAACTGATTAATCTGAAATGGCACCTTAAGATCTGTCTTTCCAGAGTGGATCATAAGCCATGCAGTGATTATGACTATATGTGTTGCATCTTTCCAAGCTGCAACCAGGAAATAAATGCAAACCCTGATATAGGATTACTTACACAAACTGCAAGTTATATTTAAATAGAAGGTTGGCTTCTGAGCTGTCTAATGCTTTCAAAACTATCTAAGAAAAGTGCTTATAAGCAGAACAACATAGCATTCAACTGAGATGCTGGTAGGGCCAGCTGCAGTTTTGGAAAACCTGGGACAAGGTAATCTTCCTAGAATTTGAAAGTAACAATTTGCATGTTAAATAGCTACCTATAATGAATTACTTTTGGGGGTAATGCAAGTTTAATGAAGTTATATTTCAAAACTTGGGTAACAAGTGGAATTATGGTTGTTGTGGGTTTTCCGGGCTGTTTGGCTGTGTTCTTAAGGTTTTTCTTCCTAACGTTTCACCAGTCTCTGTGGCTGGCATCTTCAGAGGACAGGAGTCAGAGCACAGACAGAGTTCTGTCCTCTGAAGATGCCAGCCACAGAGACTGGTGAAACGTTAGGAAGAAAAACCTTAAGAACACGGTCAAACAGCCCGGAAAACCCACAACAACCATTGGATCCCAGCCGTGAAAGCCTTTGAGAATACAAAGTGGAATTATGTTACTTTATTGATGCAATGACTAAAATGTTCTATTTAACCAATTAAAGCTAACTTTTCTAGGGACATTTTTAGACTCTTCGGTACTTAGCAATACTTGTTCCACAATAATTTCATTTATTAATACTTACCATTGTTTCATTCCAAGGATTTATTAGTACTTCCAGTTTTATCTCTTCATTTTCTTGCTTTCCTAATTTCTTTACATTTAGAAATATATAAGTGATACCATACTCTCCTATAAAATACCTTAAACAATTGCATGGAAAAATCAATGCATTTTTGTCTGGTTGCATTATGATCATAATTATCACCAAAAAAAATTTGTCCTTTCTTTTCCAAAAAAGAAGAAAAGAAAAAAGAAATAATTATTTACATAAGTTATCCATTATTTTGCAAATGAGCGTTTTTGACTGTTTTTAAATTTGGCCTGTTTTGGAACCCACAATTTTGGCAACATAAACGTCCACTTCTTTTTAAAAAATAACTGACACCATGAAGAATTGGAGTTTTATTTGATCGTCTCAAACTCTTCTTAACAATGAACAAACTCTATGTGTTATACTGGCTTGTGCTTGGAGGGGTCACGACTTATAAGACTAATGTTTGTTTGATGCTATCTGGGATTTGCCTGCACAGTGATTTTGCCATGCAATGAAATTGTTCTTAATCTTGGCTGGAGAAAACTCAATAAATTCTGCATTTGTCCACAACATGAAGTCTTAAGCAGTAATGATATCACCTATCAGAAAACACTTATTTGCTCGGACCTGGTGGCAGTGAAAATCTCTTTGCAATCTTTTGACATTTAAGATGAACATTAAGCTGGATACATATTGATGAGATGAAAGGTTCTTATTGTACTTAGAATTTGGTCCAAATTCTGCCTTCAGTAACCAGCTATGATTCAAAGAGGGCAAGCCAAGGTCAATACACTTGAGAATAAGGCCCTATTTAGGGGTTCGAGAAAGAGATAACTTGAATATGTGAGCAGCAAGAGAGTTCTAGCCCTGATGTCTATATGTTTCTGTCTTTATAAAGAGATCATCTGAAGTGGAGAAATTTTGCTACAATGCAGTCAAAATCCTGTTACTTAGTGTAGCAAATTACATTTGAATAGATCCATTGAATCAATGGGAATTTGATGCGCCTACTCCTCCATACATGTCATTGATTCAAATGGGCACACTCTAGTTGCAACTTACTTTAGCATAGTAAGTCACAATTAGAGTAGGCCCATTTGAATCAATGGTGTGTATAGAGGAGCTGATTTGCCAAACCCCATGACTCAATGGGCTGTCTCTAGTGTGACTTACTATGCTAAGCAACCGTATTTAGCCACTGTGATGCAAATCCAAAATCAATTCATTCTGCAGCAATAAATGGAGAAACTTCAGGCTTGTTTATTTATTTGTATGCTTGCTTGCATGCATGTTTTGCCTCAATGAGAGCTGACACAAAATGGTGGGCCTCTTAAGGAGTCAGTATCCACAGGCGGAGAAAACACACAATATTAGAAAATATGATAATCACTTTGAACCTCAACTGGGCCTACTCTGTCACAGTTAGAGTTGGTCCATTTGAATTAATGGAGTTTACAGAGGAATTGACTCACTAAATCTCCATTGATTCAATGGACCAACTCTAGGCAAAGAGCTTTCTCTTCGGGGAAGCTTTCCCTTAATGATTGGCTGTCTGAGTTGGATTTTTTAATGGATGGTTGTGTCTTATTGCTTCAAATGTGTTTGTGGTGTCACTTTTGTTTACCATTTTTTAGTGTGGTATCTGTTTGAGCCTCTTTATTATTTGTATACTTACTGTTTTTAGCTTTAAATGTTGTCTTCTAATGATGTAAGCCTCTTTGGATCCTTTTAAAGGAGAAAGTTGTGGGAAAACGTAATATAAACAAGCAAACAAACAAACAATAGTGAGATTTACAATGCCAAGCAATAGGATTTTGGCCAGTAAGTCTTTTCATTAGATCAGGGATCCTGAGAAATCAGGGTTGCCTGTTGCATGGAGAAACTCCACCTGTTTTCTCTTCAGATGGTCTTCACACCTAGACAGCAACAGGCAGAGAAGGGTGCTTGAAACTCTCTCCTTACTCACATTTCTAATGAACTTAAACAACTTAGAGGTAAAAATGCGAACAGTCCAACCTATCCATTTACTTGTTATGGAAAAGGAAACAAAAAAGCTCAACATGATTTGGTTCAAGGAAACACTGGATAATATTTGAATGCTGTGAGCAGAGAACAGTGTATGTTACCTTTTATATTCCAGATATTCTCACCATAGAAGAGGTACATGCTGACCTTTCTGAGATTTATTACAAGTATTACCAGAACTGTTTTTGAACACTCCAGAAATTCTTTGCATATCTAGCCCAAATATTGTTTTAGTTGACTTTCAGTGGCACAATAGATTAGCTGGCACTAAAAACAGAAACAGTTGCTAGATGGAAATGCTATTTTGAAGTATTAGGGTAACTTTGCAAACTGTGGTTTGCTCCTTTGAGCTTGATTAATTCCTCTTCCATCTTGAGCTTTGTTCTCCCTTGCATTTTTTTTTAAAATCTGCTAGAAGATCACCTTCTTGGACACTGACATCAGGATTTGGTCTGAAAACATTTCACTGCTGGAAGTGCTGCATTTATGGATCTCTCTTGATGACCATGAACTGGAAAAATGACTATTCAGGTTTGTGATTCATGGGTAGCCGTGAACCACAAACCACCCATGAACCCCAGAAAAATGAACTCGCTCGTGGTTCATTTTTTTCTGGTTCATGCTTGGGGGAGGGAACCTAATGCCTCCACCCCCTCTGCCGCTTGCCCGTCTCCTTCCCACTTTCCCCATCGCCTGCCTACCTAGTCCTGCCACCTCCTCCTCTTCAACCTCTCCACTGCCATCTTTAGAGACAGCAGCCTGACTTCCCTTGATTTTACATTAGGGATCTATTCGTCCCACCCAGTAAAACAAAACCATATCTTTGAAATGATGAGGAAGCACTCTCTATTTGAAATACTTCTGTGGATGTTTTTCTTCCCCCTCAAATTTTCTTGTTGACTGTGCAAATCCAGAGGGACAAGGCATGAAGGAACAGAATAGAAATAAAAATAACAGATGTTGGTGGCACACCACTTATTGGATCAATGGAATAACAAATGGTCAGATGTTCTATGCAGTGAGTGAGACAATAAGCCAAAGCTAACCTCAAACTTGCAATTAATGCTTTGACAAATCATTGGGCTAAGAAATTATAGAAAAATGGAAGGCATATTCTTGCCCTTCCTTTTCAGGTCTCTGATACTGTTTAGGCCATTTCTTAGCTGTTGTTCTTCTGGAAATGTTTGGCAGAAAGCTCACCAAAACATCACACAAGAAGAGAAATGTAAGTGGTGTCTGACTGACGAATTTTGACCAAACAAATTAATCCAATTCTCAAAAGCCTGATCAAATGTTAATCAAACGGCAGTAAAATTCTAAAGCATTGAGGGGAATGTTTTCAGACTCTTAAATGATAGAGAGATTCTATTCCTGAATATAACATTTCTCATTCATGCAAGACAACTAGTTCAGCTTTGGGTTCATATAAAGTGAAATTCAAATCAGTTTGGAGACTTCCTCTGACGAACCTTTTTGAAGGAAGCAAAAAGGATTTCCAGTAAGGTTAGAAAATTACCACGGGTGGCAGTGAGATGTTTGTGACATAGGTGTAATTTAAAGAGATGAAGTTGATCCCTGATTATTCCAGTTGAGACCAAAATAATGCATTTACATAGGATAGGACCATTGGACCTTCTCCCAAAGATAGTGGTTTTGCTGGTCCTGGAAATATTCCACAGGATCAGCAAACAGATACAGCTGGCTGTAGTTTGGGGAGATCCTGGAAACCTACATTTACTCATTGTTTTAATTCATAGACAGATGCATGGTGTAGTGTTAGCAAACAATACATCTACCAATTATGTTAACATGCTGTTATACCATGTTTCCCCGAAAATAAGACAGGGTCTTATATTAATATTTGCTCCAAAAAACACATTAGGCCTTATTTCCAGGGGATGTTTTATTTTTTTCATGTACAACAATCTACGTTTATTCAAATACAGTCCTGTCATCTTCTGGTTGCTGCACAATGGTGGAGTGTGGGCTTTCACTTCACTAGGGCTTATTTTTGGGGTAGGGCTTATATGACGAGCATCCTGAAAAATCATACTGGGGGTTATTTTCAGGTTAGGTCTTATTTTCGGGGAAATAGGCTACAACTTTTCCTCACACCTGTATGTATGTCTGTGGCTCCCATACAAGCAGACTCCAGAGCAGAGATGTAAAATTTCTGAAAATTTCCATTTTTTTCTGGGGGGGGGGGGGGAAACAGGGGGGGGGAGTGTGTGCTTTTCTTCTTTTCTTTTTTTTCTGGAAAAAAACAGCAATTTAAATTTTTCAGTTGATCCAGTCTAGACAACTTCACGTACATATAATTTTCCATTTGCATGTCTACTCCAGAGGGCTGAGGATAACACCCTCCCCCTTTGGTGCATACACCATGAATAAATGACTTTTAGGACCATGACTTCCAAATTTTCCCCCAAAATAAATGATGCCTCTGACTGTTTTAATAATAATCAATAATTGCAAGCCAACTCTCACTTAAAGCCACCCTTTCCAGGTTTATTATTTTTAAAAGGTACTCAGATACTCAGAAGTGGTTTCCCATCCCCTTCTCCTTGGGATACGCTTGGAGTGTGCCCAAGACTACACAGGCTGGCCTTCATCTTAGAAAGGAGAGTGCGGCATCGCATTCCAAACCTCTGGCTCCACAGACTGGTTCTCAACACACTGAGCCATCCTGGTTGTATATGAACGTGGCTAAGTATAAATACTACCTTGACACAGCAGACCATCTGTCCTTTAGTGACTTTAAGCATGGATGCACAGAAAGCACACACAAAAATGCAGGCTGGTGGATAAAAATACAGAAACACCTACACACACAATAGGTCTGTGGTGTTCCTATTTTCTTACAACCCAGGCAACATGGCAACAGTTACTATAGTCTTCAATTTTAGACAGGCACAAAATAATCAGTCTTGAAAACATGTAAAATCTTTCAGAGACTGGCAACCCACTCACACAAATTGCGATTTTATGGGAAGGAGAAAAAAAATATCTTGTCCTGTCTCATTTACCATTCAAAGACAAATCAAGCCAGGATATACATACCTATTATATCTATTAGCTGCTAGCGCTTAAAGCAAAGCAAAGTGTGCTGCTTATATACCACCCCATAGCACTTCAAGCACTCTCTGGGTGGTTTACAATTTAATTATGCAGGCTATGCATTGCCTTCCCCTCCCCCATGAGCTGGGTACCCAATTTACCAACCTTGGAAGGATGGAAAGCTGAGTCAATTTCAAGCCGGCTAACCATTGGGACATGGTGGCGCTGCAGGTTAAACCGCAGAAGCCTCTGTGCTGCAAGGTCAGAAGACCAGCAGTCGTAAGATCGAATCCATGCTACCAAGTGAGCTCCCATCGCTTGTCCCAGCTCCTGCCAACCTAGCAGTTCGAAAGCATGTAAATGCGAGTAGATAAATAGGTACCACCACGGTGGGAAGGTAACGGCATTCCGTGTCTAGTCGCGCTGGCCACGTGACCACGGAAACGGTCTATGGACAAACACTGTCTCTACGGCTTGGAGACGGGGATGAGCACCACACCCTAGAGTCGGACATGACTGGACTAAATGTCAAGGGGAACCTTTACCTTTACCTTTAACCATTGGGATTGAACCCAGGTTGCGAGCAGAGGCTTGACTGCAGTACTGCAGCTCAACCACTGCACCAAAAAGCATTATTGATGAAGCCATCACATTTGCTCTCTCCTGCCATTTATCAGTGGACTATCATGAGGCAGGATAGCAGATGTTGGATGTGATGGTGGATAATTGCTATCTTTGGAATTGAGCCCTGCTGGTTCAGGAAGTTCCCCTACACACACAAGTGCCCCAGGGAGGTAGATGCAGTGTGGTAGCTGGTTTTGAGATGGCAAACAACTGCATTAATGGAAGTCATCACATTGCTTTGCAGAGCGTCTTTTCCTTCAACATTGGCTTCTTCCATCTTGCAGACTTCCCCCCCACCCGCCCGCCCCTGTGTAATTTTAGGAAGCCGATTCGCCTCATGTTGGGCTGCCAGAGGCAGTGTTTGGACGGGTTGTTCTCTCTGTAATTGCCAGTCATAGGAAGTTAACAACGCCTGGGCCAGTGTTCCCTGGCACTTGACATTTTAATTTCATTTTTCAGAACAGCTTTGGCATGCATGAGCAGAGCAGAAGCAACTGCGCAAAGAGGGGGGGGAATGTACTTTATCACTAAATATGGGAGGGTTTCTCCCCTCTTTTCCCTTCCATTGTTGGTGGCATGGGTTTGGCAGATTAACATGCCTTGTGAACGAAGCAATGTGTGGCCTACAGACATCAGAGAGATGCCAGTAACCTGAATAATAAGAAGGGGCTGTCAACCCTGCAGACGGTTTCAGCAAGTCCTTAGGGAGAATCCAACACTCATGGATAGAAACTATTGATAAGTGGCAAAGCAAATTCTTTGGGCCATCAGCACTTGGAAAAATGTGTGTGTGTGTATGTGTGTGTTTTCTTTGGACTACTACTCCATGAACAACCCAAGGCAGAAGGGCTATATACTGTGCTAGCTTCTGGGGCATCCTGGGGGTTTTGATCCAAACAAAAGAATTTGCCCCAGCACTGCACATAATTAACATTCTGATTTTCTGGTATATGGTCCCCAACATCTGGTTTAAAAGCCCAGGGATGATGTAATATGAACATGACCTTCTTCAGTGGGCTGTCCATGGCAAGGAGTGAAGCAACCACTAGTCTTTGATGAAAAAACTCTGACTTTGTCTCTTCCTCCATAATTGCAGTTTTGTTACAACTGCTGCTTCTGTTGCAAGGCAGGTATAAGATAATCTTCTTTTTACTATTTACTTGTGTTTCTTGCATTTCTTGCAAGAGCAAAAGACGAAGGATTTTCTTCAGTTCACGTTTTATTTTTAAATAGTGCAACATTCAAATATTTTTACATACACGTAGCATAAAGAAGTAGAGAGGATGAATATTTGAATGTGAGGGGAAAGCAAAATAAGTAAATTTATCCATCTCTCATTTCTATGATATTCCTGTTGCATCGGTTACGTGTGATAACCAATATCCTATTGATTAATCTGATCAGATCTTGGAAGGGAGATTGTTTAAGCTTTCACTCACCACTAGCTAGCTCCTCTTTGCATCCCAGAACTTATAGGGTTATGAGATTGGTTTACACAACCAGTTGTGTGATCAGTTTTATACCAGCAGGGGTCTGTCAGAACAAGGGAACACATATACGAGTTCCCTCGTATAATTCCCTTTCTAGCCAAGGTATAGTTTCAGCCTGAAAGGCAAGGGAACACCTTTTTATGTAAAATATCTGAACGACGTTTGTCTCTGAGCAATGGTGAAATCAAGGATAGGTCTCCTGGCCTCTAGTTGAACGCCAGCTCTGCCTGCTCCAACTGTTTTATCATTACACCCAGTTCATTCTGATTTTTTTTTCAAAAGTTTGTTTGAATTGCTGCTGGTGCTAGCATTGTCATTGTGGCTGTTTAGTTACATCATTTTTGAAGCAGCAAGTGGTGAGGCGTTCAACACCTTAGACATCTATCAATGCAAAGCTGGAGAAGAAATGCACGCATCACTTAGCATTAATTTTACCAAAAGCACAAACTCCGCATGCGTATGCATGTGTAACGTCATGTATATAAATTAAGGAACATCTAAAACATCCAACAAACTCTACTGCTCTGTGGCAGAGGGTTGCATTAATTCTTAGCTTTGAAGCTCACCCATTAGATCAGCTATGGTTGTCTCCTATCATGAACCATTTATCCGATTAAAGGGAGAAAATGCGGAAACATCTTGCACTGAAAAGCAAAATAACAATGCAAGCTGTCTGTCCATCTAAATTTATCATACTAGGTTCTGGGAAATTAAAAACGTGAAGACGCTGATAAGGATGCTAGATTGGGAACAGGGAAAGGTAGCGCATGTCTGATGGTTGAACATGCCTTCAAAATCGTTCCATTTGTTCATCTGGTGCAGACATTATGCTCTAAAGTTCACCGATAAAATGGATGGAATATACGCCTCTGGTCTGATAGTTTCGTAGACTGCTCATATGGAGATTCTGGAAGCTGTAACTGGTGCAGAATTAATAATAATAATAACAATAATAATATGTAATCTTAGAACTGCAGAGATGGAAGGGACCCTATGGATCATCAAGACCAGCTCCTGTCAAGGAGGCACAGGGGGGATTCGAACTCCCAACCTCCAGAGACCTAAACCACTGAAAAGGTTATGTTAGGTGTGTGTTCAGAAGGTCACCACAGATACGTGTATTACACCACACTTGAAATCTGGTGAGCTAAAAGCAAGCTATTTACTTGTGCAGGATTTTGGACTACAGGTGTGTCTGTTTAAGAAGAGCTAACCATGTTAGTTTTACCTGTACAGAAGAATCACCTTCTTACAATGTTTCTGGTTCTTGAGGTGCCTCATGGCAAAAATGTACCTTTATTAATCCAAAGTGTTCTGTATTGCCCTTTTCATTTAATTACTGCATAACGTTTTCTCTGGAATTCGTCATTCCATGGTTTCCTGTGTAGTATGCTTTTATCTCATACATCTGATTACTGGTTTATATGCTGTGATAGTAATGCATCTTCTAGATTTACTGCCTCTGTGGGTAGCTTGGAAATAACCCATTAATTTAGATCATTTCTTCTGTTACCCAATACTAAGTGGAACATGTAGGCACAAGCAGGCCCCAAATCTATGACCCTAATGTGAACCCAGACTAGAGTGAATGAAACATCAAGAACAGAACATAGTGTTCAAGACTAAATTCTAGGAATAATAATACAAAATCTAATGTCTAAGACTAACATTTCTCAAACAGAGAGAACAGTCTATGCTCGAAGTAATGGAGCCAAAGGAACATTGATGAGATGTCTATTCAATAAACAACATGCATGGCATTCATCATCCATACCTGCAAAGGAAGAGGTTTTAGGATCATGGACTTCTGGAGGTTTTAGGGTCATGGACTTCTGGAGCCTTAAGTCCCACATTGGTACTAGGTTGTGACGCCACCACCATAGGCTCCACTGTTTTTCCCCCCCTACAACCAAAGCATTACTGGTCTCTGTTTTCTGGTATCTCAGCAGAAATAAAGAAATTGTACACCAGACCAATCCATAGGTGGCATGGCAGGCATGATTGGTCGGTCCAGTTAGTGAGGCTGGTGTGAAAAAGAACATTCACAGCAGGAGTTGTAGCACCAAAGTCTCTCCCCTCCACAAAACAACACTTGTCACAAGGCTGCTAGTTTTCGATCTGAGCTCTGGACCGAAGAACCAGTGTGAACCCACCAGGGCTTCAAGGAAGCTGCATGGAGGTAACCTCACCCTGCAAACGTTAAGTGGCAGAAACATTCCAGAACAGGCAGAAAGGTTCAGAGTAATAAACGGTGCTTCTGTTCCAAATTGTCATGTGTACAGATAATAGATAATCCCGTTTATGTGCATCAGCCTGCCATAAAATGTATTTAGGCTTCCATCTAAAGTCAAAGTACCAAATTATATCTCCTTTTTTTATCCAAGTGTAATAAAGCTGGAAATTACATCTGTGCCTGTTGAAGCAAGCTTCTTTTATATTTCCTTTACGTACGATGCGTCTCTCTCTATGTGTGTACATATACATTCCTTATATATATATATGTTTGTTATATAAAGATGTCACTCATACTTTTTAAAGGGAAAAAAACTATTAAAAGGGGCATATACATTAAATAAATGAATGTACCCAGTGTGACATTATCGTAATTCACTTAATCATTTATGCTTTGGCAATGAGAATATGCATAAATAGATGTGCTTAAAAGATGCCAAGAATTGGGTGAGTGAGATTCTACTAACGTCACAGCTACCTTGTTGTTGCGTTAAATTCTCGCTGCCAACTACAGAAGAGGCAGAGAAGAAAATACCAGAACGAATAGCTAGTATTTTATACATGTCACAACTAAATCACATTCTTGGAAAAGACAGAGAGTCAAAATCAATGAGTAGGAACTCCATGTTTTTCTCACACTTCTGGGGATGGGGGGATGGGTTAGTTGTGAGGGCATGAAGGCAGTTGATTTTACTCATGGCTCTATAAAAGGAGGTTTCATTGAGGGCTGTGTGCGAGATTTGGACACAACACATGTTTGAAACTGAATAGGCTTCATTTGGACAGATTTGCACGAGGACCAGATTCAAGTGGAATAGCCAATTCTGGGGTGAAGCAAAATACATTTACGTATTGATTTGTGTCCAAAAGCTCAGATCGTATTGGATAGGAGGCAAATTTGCTTCAATAATTTCCATTTTCTTTTTCTTTATTTTTTTGGAAGTAAAAAAAAAAAGAATGTTACCTGGCACAAAAATTTCTGAAGCCACCTGTGCAAACCTTTGGCAGATTGACTTCCTTTTTAGCATTTGGCGAGCCTCCAAATTTCATCCATGAAATCTGGAGGGGGGAAAAAGAGAGAGAAGTTTTTCTGGTTTTCCAGAGCAAGTCAATGTAAGGCTCAAAAATCCATTGAGATCTGGGTCAGAAATTGATCTGAATGAGGCGTAGATCATTTTGGTGTGGATTTGTGCACATGGGGGAAAAAAAAGGCCCACACATGTACCAAAACTTTGAGGAGAGGGAGGTTCAGGAGGAAAACGGCTGCATGCAAGTTTTTCCCCAGTTAAACAAGGGGACCTATACACAAAGATCCTCCCAAGACTTCACAGGTGCACAGATGGTTTCCCCTCCTTCTCCCTGTCAAGTTGCTGGTGTGACTTGAGTCCGACTTGACAGTGAGTCCTGTGACTCAAGTCCCCATCTCTGCTGAGCTAACATGTCCAGAATGTGGAACTCTCTTTTTGTTTTGTTTTTCTGTCTGGGAGTGAAGTGGCTGCGTTGAACGCACGTCCGAGGACAAGGAACCACAACATTCTAGTCACTGATGAAGGCAGTGAGGCATTTTCTGGTTCTCTCACCACAGTTCCCAAGCCTTTTGTGGGAGATTTCCTAATATATTTTTTTACCTCAAATCGCCCACTTCTGGCACAAAACCATCCAGATGGCATAAACTGGCACAAATTGACCATAACTGAGATGGCTGCTGTTTTGTTTATGAACCTCAAGCACTGGATAGTTTGTTTGCATGTTTCTTAGCAATCAGACTGCCCTGTGCTGCTTGTGTGCTTTGCTTCACAAAGGGAAAGAACACTAGAGACATTTACACCCTACAGGTAAGGAATCTTGCTATACTGTACCATTCCTTGTTTAGGTACTTCACCATGACAGCAAAAATCAGGAAAGACAAGCAGTTGCCTTAGTATTCTTTCTGTCAGGCTTTATCCAGAGCACACCCACAGTCCTGAGGGGAGGGTGCCTTCAGTCGTCCGACCATCATCCACAAGCTCCCTCACTTCTCCTGATGTAGCTTTTGCCAATATCAAATAATGAGCCCCTTCCCTAAAATTAAACCCCCTCCTTGAAAAATTGTAGTGCAGGGATTCAGAGGTGGAAACAGGAAGACTAAACCTTCTTTGGTCTCAATCTAGGTTGGTCCCTTTGGTTCCGTTAGTTAGTTAGTTAGTTAGTTAGTTAGTTAGTTAGTTAGTTCGTTAGTTAGTTAGTTCGTTAGTTCGTTAGTTCGTTAGTTCGTTAGTTCGTTAGTTCGTTCGTTAGTTCGTTTTATAGGCCTCTCTTTTCCCAGTAAGGGGACTCAAGGCAGCTCACAGGAATAAAAGGAATTGAATTAAAAATGTAATAAGTTATAGATTAAGAACAAACTACATGCTCATTAAAATAAAGTTGAATAATTAAAAACAAGGAACTGTTAAAAGCTATCTTAACTCTAAGAAGGCATTCAGAGACTAAATCATGATTGTTAAAAGCCTGCCTGAAAAAGTGTGTCTTCAGCTGTCGGTGGAAAGATAGAAGGGAAGGGGGGCAGCCTGACCTCCCGAGGGAGAGCCTTCCAGAACCTGGGAGCTGCCACAGAGAAGGCCCTCTCCCGTGTCCCCATCCGCCATGCCTGCAATGGCAACGGGACCAAGAGGAAGGCCTCTTCTGATGATCTTAATTACCAAGAAGGCTCATATAGGGAGATACAGTCCTTCAATGCAGGTTGGGTCCTTGTGCTTTGAATAAAACATAATTAGATTGGGAGGTTCCTGCTGTCCATTTAAAGTAATTTACAATTGGAACAAATACCTCCTTGCCCCCTGGTTATAGAAACAATTGTGGATGTTATGCACCCTAAACAATGCTGTGTTTTCACTTTCTTTCCAATCCGGGTTGCCATCTTGTCTGGAAATGGTTATCTATTTTTTTTATGGCCGTTTGATCTGAATAAATGTGGTTAGGCTGAGTTTTTCCATCCCACCAAGTTTCATCAGCAACTGATAGTGTCAATAAAAGTGCATTCATAAGACAATGGAGATTTCACAAAAGACAGAATTAGCCCAGCAAAGCCAAGAAGTATGGGGGAAATAAAGTAGCTGTGTTTTCCTCCAGGTTGATAATGAATTTGGTGGATTAATGTGGTCTAATCCATGTAACTATCGATATGGCTATAATGCGTGTTACATTTTATAATTAGCTATGACATACTTTATCTGTCCTGTCTTCTGGACTGGAATAATTTCACCCTTGCAGAAGAAAGCAAAACTCAATGTACATGAGTTACTATGGTTTTGTATCTCAGAACTGAAGCAGTAGATGGCACCAAAAAGCATTAAATTCTAGCCATCCTCCTTGAATCATCTCCTGCACTAACAACAAACAGTTGAATGTGCTTTCACCAATTCAGTCATGGGGCTTAATACTACAGTTTCTCAACTGCACACTAGCAGTAAAAACAGAATGCCAGTTTCAGCAATGCGTGTGGCCTTTTAAAAGCCTAAGAACCCAACAGGATTGTGTTTATGGTCCAATAGTTTTCCTCTCAGCATTCTAGTTTCTGATGAGATGGACCCTAAACAGGGCACAATGGTAAATTCCTGAAGTTGCTCCCTAGATATTGGTGCTACAGTATCATTCCGCTCTACTTGTGGAAATCAGGAAGGGAAACTACATGGCATTATGCCAGCAGCTTTAACAGAGCAGGTGGATTACAACAGTGCTCCCACAAGTGAGAAAAAGGATTTGCTTGTCATATCATGGGATTTTCTTTGCCTACGTGTCTTCCAGTGAGCATGCTTTGTTTGTACAAAGAAAAGAAAAGAAAATCAAGGCATAAAGGCTAACAGGTTTGTTTCAGCCTGAGCTTCCATGGATTGCAGGCCACTTCCCCAAACAAATGTG
Organism: Intellagama lesueurii; assembly: GCA_037013535.1. Classification (NCBI taxonomy): domain Eukaryota; kingdom Metazoa; phylum Chordata; class Lepidosauria; order Squamata; family Agamidae; genus Intellagama; species Intellagama lesueurii. The sequence continues at coordinate 5,022,072 of JBAJHW010000010.1, read as the reverse complement.
TTGGAATATTAAGCACAGGTTCATATAGATTATATGCATTGTTGTGCAGTGGGGACCAAGTGAAGAAGATTACAGCACAAGTCAAGAAATAATGTTTGTTGTTGTTTAGTCGTTAAGTTGTGTCCGACTCTTCATGACCCCATGGACCAGAGCACGCCAGGCCCTCCTGTCTTCCACTGCCTCCCAGAGTTGGGTCAAATTCATGTTGGTCACTTCGATGACACTGTCCAGCCATCTCGTCCTCTGTCATCCCCTTCTCCTCTTGCCTTCACACTTTTCCAACATCAGGGTCTTTTCCAGGGAGTCTTCTCTTCTCATGAGATGGCCAAAGTATTGGAGCCTCAGCTTCAGGATCTGTCCTTCCAGTGAGCACTCAGGGTTGATTTCCTTTAGAATGGATAGGTTTGTTCTCTTTGCAGTCCAGGGGACTCTCAAGAGTCTCCTCCAGCACCACAGTTCAAAAGCATCAATTCTTTGGCCCCGCCCAACCATGGAAAGTCAGAGGGGCACTAGTAAAACTTTTCCTTAATAGACATGGACATGAACCAGGAAAATAGCAGTTCATGATGGTTCATGGTTCACTGCTATCCATGAATCATGAACCATGAACTTTCATGATCTTCCACAAACTTCCACAAATTTTCTGACTAAATGAACCATTTCATGGTTTGTGTGTTTCGGGAATTCCAGGAGCAGTCGAATGGCCTCGGACTGAGTTAGAGATGCAAAACTTACAGAGATTCTTCAGCTGACTCTCCTCTTCAGTTTAGTGAAATTTGGACTTGAGATGTGCGAATTATAGCCCCCCAAAAAAACAGCCCCCCTAAGAAAATTCTCTTTATCAGCTGGCAGCTGAAAAAGATTAGGTTCGGAATGTTGAAATTATAGTCCATTTACGAATCACCAACACCGAGAATAGATTGGTTTTTCATTTCATTCTGGGCAGGCACATTTCCCCAAAGCATCCTGAAACAAACTATGAAACACTGTGATTCATGGGGGGGGGGGTTGCTTCATGGTTTGGTTCATGTCCATCTCTACTCCTCAAATATCTCAACCTTGAAAATGCTGTTAGGGTTGCTATAAACCTGATGTGACTCAACAGCATATAGAATACAACCATGAGATTTCAACATGGCAATGAAATGATTAATGCAGGTAATGAACTTCCAAAGCATTGATTAATTTAACATCCTGTTGATAAGAAGACTGATGCTGTATATTTTCTACCAAGTAAGCATATGGCTGCCTTTGAATCATGGGTGACTCATGGACCAGAACAGAAGGCAGCTTACCACAATTTTGGGGGTGGTGGGAGTGTCATCACCCCAGCCTTTGAGAGCACAGATTTTTCCCCCCAAGATATCTTGGTTTCGAGGATTTTTTTAATGATGGATCATTGGAAAGTGATTTCAAGCTAATTTGTCCAGGTTGACACTCAATGGTCAAAGTGTGTGCTTTGCAGTTAAATCTCTATTGCTTCTATACAGGGCTTGGAGAAATGCCAGTACCAAGCCCACTGGTGGCCAGCAGGGATGGGGTCTTGAGTCACAGGACTTGCTGTCAAGTCAGACTTAAGTCACACTGGTAACTTGACTTGAATTCAACCCACCCATCACCTCCTTTTTTTCTAGGGAAAAAGCTTGTTTTTAACAGGGACTTGGACTCAGGGCTTGGAACTCAGGACTTGGTACCAAAGACTCAGACTTGGGACTTGACCTCAAAGACTTACCAACATCCCTGGTGGCCAGTCAGTGCAGACAGGACTAAACTAGACCAAAGCCATTTCCTACGTACTTTATATTTTATCTTACAATAGAGAAAGATAAGAAGAATTTTTCACACGACCCATTCCAAAAGCAGCATATTGGCTGCTGCAGAGAAACAACAAGGATTCCAATCACCGGTTTTGAGGGGGACTGTCTATTGCTCCTGCATACATCATCCTGACATAGGAGAAGGCAAACGTATCTGCCAAGGTAAATAGTCAAGCCTTGCCATGGCCCTGACTTCCTACTGCCTGGTCAACATAGCCTGCATTGGCATGAAACAGGAGTAAGATAACTTAGAAAGTTCCATCAGAAAGCACTGCCTGGCAGTGCCGTATATCACAGAGAGTTGATTTAACCACAGAAGCAGGAATCTGATAATAACCACCACCATCTTAGAATTGCAGAGCTGGAAGGGACCCTGTAGATCATTGAGTCCAGTCCCTGTTAAGGAGGCCCAGTGGGGGAATCGAACTCCCAACCTTTGGCTCCACAGCCATACACCTGAACCATTGAGCCATCCAGCAGTTCCATGCCTCATGGAATACGATGAAGCATAGAATTGGCTGCCAAGTACTTCCATGTTGCAGAAACCAGGGATCCAAGTTAGAATAGTATAATAATAATATTATAGAATTGAAGGGCACCCCAAAGGTCATCAAGCCAAGCTCTCTGCAGAAGCAGGAAATCCACGGCTAAAGCAGGTACACATCCAATGTTTGCTTAGTGGCTTAGTTCTCTGGCTAAAGAGCCAGAAGTTGGGAGTTTGATTCCACACTGTGCCTCCTTGACAGGAGCTGGTGGACTGAATGATCCAGAGGGATCCTCCTGTTCCACTCCTACTGTTCCAAGTGTATTATTATTACAAAACCTCCAGTGAAGAAAGAGTCTTCAAGGCAGCCTGTTTCACTGTTGAACACATCAGTTACTGTCATGACGTTCTTTCCAATGTTGAGATGAAACTGCCTCCCCTGTAATTTGGAAGCACGATTTAAAATCCTTCTTAGTCTGCAGCGCATCTCAAGACTTCTTGTCTGGTTGGCTGCCATGGTTCATGCTGAAGGGAGGAAGGGACAGGGTGCCCCCCCCCTGCCCGCTTTCCTCTAACTTGACTTAGGTTTATTTGTTTCTTGCCTGCAGAACCTTGACCATGGGATTCAGGACCCACACAAGAACTGCAACATAGGAGTTAATAAGAGCTGGCTTATTTGAAGAGCTAGGCACAGCTTGCTTGGAGGCTCTTGATAGAAGGCTGCAGCAGAATGTCTTCCAGGAGAAGGAGAACAGAAGAGATGGAGAAGCTGGAGGCTGCGTTCATCTGAGGAGGACTGTGCACAGTTGATTCACTAGGGCTCAGTATGATACAGTATGAGATCTCTCCAGTGTCCTGTATCCTTTGTTATTATATTACTTTCCATGCTGCTTAATGCCCTAAGGAAAAACATCCTCAACTCCACAAAGCATTGAAGACTTTTATATCTTTCTATCTCTTTTTCTACATCACTGCCATGCACTTAGCTTTGTTATTTTGGTCATCAAGTCTTTGTAAATGTCAGCATCATAAATAATAGTAATGTCATTTTCCTTAGTTATCATCTCTTTTCAGGATAAAGCACTGACAGGGATCTCTCTCTCTCTCTCTCTCTCTGACTGAAAATAAAATCCAGCACACTCTTGGCTCCACGCCACTCTTCCATCCCACTCAACAGTGTACTGAAGACAAAAAGTGTCTGAAAAGAACAGATTATCAGGGTTGACTACATATTCATCCATAAGCTAAATTAAAGAGCAGCACCAGATCCCAGGTGGTAAGTCGCTCTTCCCCCACCCTTTCCAAAACCCTGTCCTATATTAGAGAGGGAAAAATCTACCATGAAAATTACAGGACACTGGCCTCTATGGCTGGCATAAAAATAAAGCCCAATAATAGTAGGAAATCCAGGCTTTTCAGAAGCAGATGTGGAATTGTAGTGGCTTCCTAATGGTCACTTAAGGATTCTGGGATCTGTAATCCTTTAGTCTTCTCTGAAGCAGGCTTTTAGGAAGCCCAGACATTTGTTCCTGAGCTAGAGGTAGGATAACCATCCATGGTTTTTCTATACTGAGAAGAGAGGGCCGGTCCTACCATTAGGCAAAGGCAGGCAACAGACAAGGAGATGGATTTGGGGGAATGGGTCATCAGCAGTAGCTCCTAGGTCATTTCCCTCCATTTCACGGCAGAGCTCCATACATTCCCTGGCCCTTTAGACTAGACTCTCATGTCTACTCTAAAGGGTTTCATATTTAGTCTGGAAATGAGATGGGACCTCTGATCCACCCAGCTCCTTTATTTGGAATGGATTTGAGGAAGCAACATCTTGTCCTAAGCCTCAGCCAGGCAAGAGTCTTGTACTGTCCCTGCAGAACAATGGGTCTGATACTTCACTGGAGAGGTGAAATAATGATAAAAGCAATATAAGCCCGTGGTATAGAGACAGGATGAAAGCCATCAGAGGACTGAGGCATACAAATGTCCATTCCCTGAACTTTGGGGAGGGGGCCGGGCAGCCGCATCTGCTCCTACAGTGTCCACCCCAAAACATGTGTCTTTTTTTCCTGAAAAAGCTCTGTGTGGCCTCTTGTGGTGAAAAAATATATTTAAACATCAACAAATAAAAATCAACAAGTGCTTTTTGGTAGAGATCACACCTTTTTCTACTCATCATCTAGTGAAAGACATGCATGCGAGGAGTGGTCACTGATGATGGCTTTTTGGGGGACCCTAAAACACCTCCCTTTTCATCACCCAAAGACTACAATATCAAGGAACGGGTGGCATTAATGAATAGGCCGTCACATATCCAAAACCTCCATCATGGAAGTCAAGTGCTGATATTAACATGATCTGTTGTGCTGTTCCAGGCTGGGATCCTGTAGGTTTTAATGGGGCTCAGTAGGGCAGGAGGTCAATTCTTAGTGAGGTTCAGGGGTTGGCTGAAGGCAGTCAAAACAACAGATTTCCTCTGCATTTATTTTCTCAAATGATACCCAAATGATCGTGCAATTAAAGATAGAAGGTTGAATATTTAATGGCTTAGATCTGCTGCTTTGACTATGTAATACTGATCCACATCTTGAAACCATGGTGATAAACTTCCATGGCTACCCTTTATGTGCCTCTATTCTTCAATGCCCCCATCCGCAAATATGTACCAATCTCCTTCGCTAACCAAATAGGATGTCATTCATTTTCTAACTTCCAGGACCAAACATGCAACACTGATTTGTATGTTTGCTTCATAACTCATTGGACTCAATGTTTTGTGTTTTGCTGACACTCCACACAGCTGTTTGCCTAGATAACTGTGAATTATTGCAAAATAATTCCCTCCACAGAAATCCTCACTGTTAACATGAGGTTAAAGAGATAACAATGAGCTACTTTTTCCCTTAATCAATTGATCAGATTTCAACATTGTGAACATATCCGTGGGTGGCAAGAAGATAGTGGCAGTAAGAAGGAACTGATGAGATATGAGAAATTGTTCCAGACTGCCTTTTGTGTAATTTGCTGAGATCAACATTATCCTAAAAAGTTGGATGTGAGAGGAGCAAAGCCACAAAAGCCTATGGTTTCCTGCTTTGGATCACAAACCCCGTCTATTTATGCCAAACAATCAGAAAGGTTGAGTTTCTCATGGATGAATATACAAACTTAACTGCCTGCAGGAAGGTGAAATATTAAGATGGTCTCAATACTCTAGAGGACACAATTCATGGACACGAGGACACAATTCATGATTAGAGCGTGTGCTTAGACAGAAGAAAGTTCTGTTCCTAGTACTCTGAATATCAAGTAATTTGTCCTGGAATGACTACTTCTTGAGGCCATCAAGAGTCATTGCCACTCAGAAGAGAGAGACCATAAGCCAACTTTGTATGTTCCATTATGATGATGTTGTGCTGTGGACTATGAATATAAGATGTTATGGAACAACTTACCTTCAGAGATCCGTATGGCCCCCTCGCTGGACGTCTTTAAAAGCCAATTAAAAACATGGCTTTTTAGGCAGGCCTTCCCTCGGGGCATTATTTGATTTATTTTTGTTCTCCATCTTGAACGATTATTTATTTTTATTTTGGGATGTTGATGTTATTTTAATTGTTTTTGTTATATATTATGTACACTGCCCAGAGTAGTCGAAATGACTAGATGGACGGGATAGAAATATAATAAATAAATAAATAAATAAATAAATAACTAAATAAATAAATAAATAAATAAATAAGATGTGTATTTTATGCAGAGATCCTCAGCTTCAGCCTCTGTTATTCCTAGGTAGCAGTGAAAAGGGGCCTTGTCCAAACCTTTGGGACAAGGTTTGGACAACCAGGCAGTGTAGAGAATGCTGAGTCAAGCAGACAAATGTTCCAACTCGTCAGAAGCTGCTTTCAAGGCCTTCCCATAATCATGTGCAACAGGCAGTCTGGGCCTCACATGAAAGCCAACGTCTCTTTTCAACAAAATCTGCATTTCTTTCTTTTCTTTTCTTTTCTAATTCATCGTAACTGATATTCGTAACGAACGTACTGTGTCAACAATACAGAACAACAGAATCAAAACATGATTTGGATTTGTCGTTTAAGATTTTAAATATAGAATAACTTGTCTGTTGTTTTTTTACTAACATAGGAGGGGGATGAGGCACCATCCCACAAGAAATTGTACACACAATCAACACCTGGATTGTTAAGAAATATAATCTTCCTTGTGCTTTAGGTTCTTATGTGAAGAGCTACTATCCTGGTATTAACAACGTCATACCATTGCACCCCAAGTGTACCATTTTGCACAAAATAGTCTGTTTTGTGCAAAAATAGGCTGGAGGGAGCACAACATTGTTACATACATTGTGAGAACACTAGCGAACACACCAGGGAATCCCATTCCAACCCCACCACAAGAATACGAATGTTACCATGCATTATCCTTGAGTGCAAGGATGAGACAAGCCATAGCTTCAGGAGTGATAAACAGTTTGTTCACCAGAGAGAAGATACAAAAAGAAGGCTTGTCAAAGCTTCTGTCGGTGTTTGTACTGGGGCATAGCAAGTTTACTGGGGGCTGATAGGAAATCCCTCAGTTCTAAGAAAAAACTTGGGTGCCACCGGTTGATTTAGTGCACTCTGTTTACAGGGCGTTAATTGTCCTCTTTCTGTATAATCCAGTTTCCTTTTGTCTCCTTTGCAGGTTGTCAACATATTTCATCACTTTCCCAGTCACATTATTTATTAAAACGGAGACAAACTTGCGCATCTGTTTTATCTTCAGTTGTGTTTTCCCTTTGCTTTTTCAGACTTCAATGCGTATTTACAGCAAGAAGTTAAAAGAGCAGAAGAAACATCAACAGTCAGCTAAGGCCATCCTATCATGTGAGCATCTTGGGTGCCCTCTGTGTGTGTTCAGTCGAAAATAACACACAGGAGATCAGCCTCTCCTGTTTGAAGTAGTTATAATTATTTTGAATGTAGCCATCAATAATTCCGAAACTATGGATGAAAACTCAAAGTTGCATACACAGGCCAAAGTCCCTTCTACACATCCATAGTTAACAAGTCAGTAGTTTACATCAGATATTGGTTGGCTTGGCGAAAAGACTAGGGTTTTGTTTGCCTTTTTGGCAGTCCAGGGTATATTATGATACTTACTGCCTTAATGGGTTGTTTTCATCTACCTGCAACAAGCAACCTATGCCTTTCTCTTCTCTTGTGCTCGCTGTCTGTGTGCTTAGCCTTATAAGATGAAAAGGGGTTCTGTGCAAATTTTGAAAGTTGATGTGACCATGAATGATTGGTGTTTTGGTTTTATGCTATCAAGAAAAATTCTTAGGAAGTTCAAGAACAGGCTGTCTTGCCTTGAAAAGGACTCACAGCCTCTTTCAACCCTAACTGAGACTCTGGCAATAAATAAATAATAAACCCATCCCCCAACGTTCATCATTAAAACTGTCCTGTTAATGTACCTTATTCCATAGAGATTTCTGCCTTTATCTCACAGACAGATGAGCTGCTTGGGATTAACCCGTAAAGGGGGGGGGGGGGGGAAAACAACAACAACACTGCAGTTTGGAAATCTCAACTTTTTTTGCTCTCACACTCTAATATACCTTCCTTCCTGTCTTAAAAAAAATATGAGGGATCATGTTGCTGTCTAGACTGACCTTTACTTCAACCAGAGCCTGTGGCTATACTGGCTGTTGGATTCTGGCAGCTGACGTGCAAACAAGTAACATTTCTAAGCTCTGTTTTCAACTGTTCCTAATACTCTCAGGTAGATCTTGCCACTGGAGCTCTTTTACATGGAATTCTTTCCTTTTGGTTGGGTAGCAAGCTCCAGTGCCATTCCTCAAATTCTAGACTTGAGCAGCAATTAAAAGACCCTACTCTCTGAAGTCCATGTTGTTCTTCAGCCAGGAAGACAGAAGGGAGCACAGGAACCTGGAAAAGCTTTCTTCTACAACTGGTTCATCTAACCCGGTGGTTTTCAACCTGAGGTCCCCAGATATTCTTGGACTGCAATTCCCAGACTACAATTCCCCACTACTTGTGTCCAGGATTTCTGGGAGTTGTCATCCAAGAACATCTGGGGACCCAAGTTTGGGAACCTCTGAAACCCAAAATTGTCAACACCACTGGTAGCAATACTCTCTAGACTTTTGGGTAAGATTCTGTCTTAGCCCTACCATTCGAGTGAGGTTTCTTCCAATTTGTACCTTCACCTCATTAGCTAAAGAACTCCAGCAGCCTTGAGAGCAACAGAGAGCGGAGCAGGAGCTCCATCTTCTGTAAAACCACCACCATTTTTGAGGGTAATCTATGCTGCTCTATCAGAGGTCCCGGTTCAAGATCCAAGTAATGTCCTACAAGGACCCTTGAAACTCTGAAGCTTTGACATCTCCTCTAAAGTAACTTTGATGCTAGCACAGCAATATTTCATGACTCCTTTCTAAATCCTCATCCCTAATTAAGCTATATTTCCCCGTCTTCCCCTCTTCTTTCTTCCCACAAACCATCCTCTGGTACATCTTGAGGCAATGCATACAGACTGATTAGAAGCTGTATCATCGTCAGAAAGGTGGCTTAATTGTAAATGGGGACAGAGGATTTTCTTTGATATTAGACGGAGCAATGAATTATGTGCATATTCATTGGGTCATCAGCTTGTTTTACAATTGAGAGCAATAGACTTTTAAAGATATTCTGCCCTAGAGCCATAATACACGCTCGTATCATAAATAATTATGTTAAATTGGTTACCAAGGAGGAGCAGTCAGAGGAAGTTGCTATGGAGATGTTTTCAGTCCCTGCTCGGATACACTGTAGCCGTCACAGATGTACAAATTTTGCTGGATACCAATCAAAATAAAGATAGGGAAATTAAGCTCATTTAACCCAAGGGAATAAAGAAATGAAAGGGGGGAGGGGATACCATTCTTTGGGAGCCTCAGCTCCACAAAATGGAGAACATCTGTGTTTCTCTTAAGCTTTCTGGGTTCCGATCAGGTAGATAAACTTCGCAGAAAATGGGTTGTTGTTCAGACTAAGAAAAGGGTGAAGGAAAAGAGATGTATCTATTTAGTAAGTATGCAAAGTACTTTTATCCTTGATGCACAAATAGCACAGCTACAACTGTGGTTCTCCATAGATGGCAATGAATTCGAAAGCACTCCTGTCTTCCAGCTCTTTCCATGGAGAAGCAAATACCTGCCATGGTCCTTCCATCTTTGGCAGACTGCATAGTTATGGTCCTTTCTGGACAGGAACTCCCTAATCACCCTGGTCTATTCATTAGTGATCTCTAGGACTGATTGCTGCTATCCTCTGTACGTGGGGCTGCCTTTGAAGGTGACACAGAAGCTTCATCAGGTACAAAATGCAGCCGCTAGGTTACTATCAGGAGTAAGGCAGTACGGTCATATTTCCTTGATCCTGGCTAGCCTGTGTTGGCTGGCTGTTTGCTTCTGGGCCAAATTCAAAGTTCTAATGCTAACTTATAAAACCTGTTATGGTTTGGGATCTCAGTACCTGTCAGAGTGTCTCTCCTTAAGATTGTCTAACTGGGCCACCTGGTCTATCCAATCTTCGCAGTTGCAGGTGGCCACCCTTAGAGAGGCGCCCAGAAGAACTACCACCAGGAACAGGGCTTTCTCTGTGGTGGCCCCAACACTATGGAACCCATTGCCTTTTGATGTTCACCAAGCTCCCTCCCTTGTGACCTTCAGGAAATGGAGCTGAGCTTGTCAAAGAGGCCTTGGATAATATCCTCCCCCTTTGATATTTTATCGACCCATGTATTTTTAATTTGAGTTTTGTCTGCTGTTGCCTCTGGAGGTTTTTTCTTTCTTTTTCCATCAGTTTTTATGAATTGGGTGTTTGTGTTTGGTGGGTGGCTAATTGTTTCTTTAATCGCTGTTAGCAGCCCAGATTAGACAGGTGGGATAAAAATGTAATAAATAAGTAAATAAATTCAATGTTCACTACGATTGACAAAGTGACAGCACACACGGGAAAATCCTAGAAGTTGACTTCTTTTTTGCATTTGTTAGCCACTTTTCATCCAACACAAAGCAATTGTCAGGACTGTTTTCAGCAAATGTGAAGGGTAGTGAGCAGCAAAGGGTATCCTGTGGATCATCCTAATTGCTGCCATTGATATTGTCAATGTTCAGGCTGCTTTTTGCTATGCAAAATTTTGGCTACACATTGCTCCCACTCCCGCATCCCCCCAGCAAGTTGGGTAATCAATTTACTGACCTTAGGAGAATGGAACTCTCAATCAACCTTGAGCAGACTACCTGAAACTGGGATCAAACTCATGTTGTGAGCAGAGTCATCACGGCAGTACTGCAGTTTAACCACTGCACCATGAGGCTCTGTACTTTTGGGAACCTCAGCTGTGCCTCTTTTGCCCAAGCTATTGGATGAGGTGAGGGAATTAATCTTGCAGCCTCTTCATCTCAGTGAGAAACTGAGGAAAATTCCCTCTTTTCTTTCTTTCCTTTTTAGAAATCTTAAACTGATGATTTTTCCCCCCATTTTTCATTTCTCCCTCGGAACAAACACCCTTCTGGACAGAAATATAACAATTCCTGTGCAAAATGACTCTCTTTCTCAACAAGATTCCCCAGAAAGGGCATCGAGCGGTGTAGAACCTGACACTTTATTGCACAAAAGAAGAAAAGCAAGCTTCACATTGGGAAGAAAGATGAGGAAAAATATGGCTGAGGTCTCATGTTCACAGGAAGCCAAGAAATCTTGGTGTAGGAGGAAGTCTCGGCGAGAAGTCCCAGACTGGTGAAAGCTAGAAAAATCACCAAGAAGGAGAAATTTGTTGTATATTCTTTACATCCCTAGCCTGAGGATTACTTCTTATGATTGGTTTGTACAATTTTGGATTCAGAAAACTAGCCCTCAGAGAACTGATCTCACTGTTATTTTTCAGGTAGAGAATATGCAGAAGTGGTTTCCCATTCCTTTCTTCTGAGGGCATCCTGGGACTGTGCAGCTGGCCCAAGGCTACACAGGCTGACCCTTCCCTCAGGAGTCCTAGTGGGGAATCGAACTCCCAATGTCTGGATCCGCAGTAACCTAAACCATTGAGCTATCCATATATGTATTTCCTGTTTCACTAGAATCATTTGTCAGATGACCTCAGACTGTTTTTTGCTTTGTAGGAGAAGATCAAAACACAAGCACCTCTAAGCTACTTCTGTGTTTTCTGAAGGACTGAGTTTTTTACCCAAGTTGTCAATGTGACTTTGGAGTTAATTTCCCTCCAGAAGTGCCTCAGCTTTTCCACCTTCAGAAATGCTTACCTGAGAAGGGTATAGGAACATCAGTTTACATCTGCCACAAACCCTCCCAAGTGTCCCTCCTGAAAACCAACAATGAGAAGACGTTGCAGTTTTGTGTAAACTAATGAACTGGTGGCATATGTTCTGAATCAAGAAAATGAATATTACATTGTGTTGTTGTGTATGTAAGAAGAATGAGAGAACTCAAAGCAGCTGTTGAGAGGAGAAGGAGAGGGAATAAATATTGTACTCCTTGTGGCTATTTAGCTCTTAACCCATGCAGTTCCTGGGTCAGAGTGACGAATCAAAGTTGTGGGAAATGTTTGCTGAAATTGTGTTTCCGTCAGTCAAGTCTGTATGTGAATAGGAATTAGAGAAAGGGAATGGTTTCATTTCAGATCAGTTTTGTGAGTAATTGCCAAACTTAACAAATTTATTCATAATGAAGATTGAAAGCACTTAAAAATATATGGAATTTAAAAAACACACATAACGGATCTGTCCATCCAAGCCCAAAGCTTTGAGATCATTTAACTCTTAAAAGTGCAGAATCATAGAATCGTTGTAGGGTTGGAAGGGACCTTGGAGGTCTTCTACTCCAACCCCCTGCCCAAGGCAGGAGACCTCAGACCATCCCGGACAGATGGCTGTCCAATCTTTTCTTGAAAATCTCCAGCGATGGGGCACCCACAACATCAGGAGGCAAGCTGTTCCACTACTTAATGGTTCTCACCATCAGGAAATTCCTCCTTATTTCCAGGTTGGATCTCCTTGTCTATTTGAATCCTTGGATACAAGGATTTGAATCCTTGTCTATTTAACCATGTTAGAAATGAACACGAGTTACCATCTCTCTCTCTCTGTCTTTCTGAATCACTTTCCCCGTCCCCCACAATACTCTTCATCTTTCACATCTATATGGCAAGCAGGCACAACATGGTTTTCACACCAAGAATGACTCTATTTACTGAATCTGGTCAGTGCAAATAGAGAGGACTTTTGTTTCTATCTATTTTGGAAGACTTTACCAAAATTAGCAAATTTCTTTATTCGGGGATGGAAGGAACGTGAGAATTTTTAAAAATCTGCCTAGGAAAAAAGTGAAACCAAAAGCTTTGTTCATCCTTATCTATCATCCTTTGTTGATCCTTACTTATAATGTATTATATCAGTTGAAGAAGTGATGGCTTGTGGGGTTGTATCTGGGCTGGTTTCCTAGGTCTTCATCTGGTATTTCTTCCATTAGCATTCAGGAAATAACTCTGAATCTGTGAATTGTTTAGCTATTGCCTTTTTAAAAAAGATTAGACAATTTTTAGAGGCTAGTTCGATCAACAACCAGCCAGTGTGGTATAGTGGATAAAATTACAGATTAGGATTCAAAAGGTGGAGGTTCGAATCCCTACTTGGCCATGGAAATTCAACGGGAGTTGGCACTAACAGAATGGCTCCTTAAACCCCTCAAATACCTTGAAAACTTGATTTGGGTCTTCATAACTTGAAAACAACTTGATGGCACATAAAGACAAAGCCAAGGTCTGTCAACAAAGTCACCAAGTACCATTGCTGATGAGCAACAGGAAGGAGATGCCACTGTGTTCACGTCCTCCGTATGGGCCGTCCCAAAGTGTCTGGCTTGCCATTGTGGGAAGCAGGGTGTTACCAAAGTAAAGGGGGAACCACTTGTGGCCCTAAGGTGTTCTTATATATAGCTATGTTGGCTAAGCAGTTGTGATCCAAAGACACAGAGAGAGATTCAGCCAGCAACCATCTGGAGACTTACAAAGTGCCATCCCTAGACTGGATGGACCTTTTCTTGCACTCAACAGGGTTCTTATGTTGTTATGTACTTTCCTTAAAACAGAAGAGCTTGTCTGGGGATCTTCCCATTGTTCTAATGTCTGTAATATCAATATTGATCAAATACATTTCCCCTTTTCTGCTTGGAAAGAACTAATTAGAACATTTGATAGAAAAGCAACAAGGAGACTTCAGACACCTTGTTTGGTTTGCTTCATGGAACTACAGTCTGTTTGGTCAGATGAACCAGAGCAACATGTATTCTTTTCCTGGGAAATATCATTTCTGTAAAAGGAGACCCCAGAACACACATATAAATAATAATGATTATATTTTTGATGATGGTAATAATGAAGATGAGAACACTGACGACAATGGGTGTTGTTTAACTCCCTCTTAAGTATTGCCCAGATACAAAGGCTGAAATCTTATTACTGACTGCAGCAAGTTACACTAGACTCACCCATTGAATCAGTGGGATTTGGTGAGTCAACTCTTCCCCACGTTCATTGGTTCAATGGCCCTTCTCTACCTATGACTTACTACACTAAGCAACAGGACTTCAGCCACTAAATCAGTACAATAAATTGAGCATCCTTTATATGTATATTTATAAAGTCTCCTAAGACCAGTCTGATGCCTGAAAAAAAAGAGGAATAAAGGTAGGGTTGACACATCCTTTCATTATAGGACTCGTCACTGTCAGTGAAAGCATCGGGTTTGTCAGCAAAAGTTAAACTGAAGCTACAAAAATAAAGGCAAAGTGAGCCACATAAGCTGCATGCCATATTTCTTTGTAATAGTTTCTCTCTCTTTTCTAAAACTCCAGCCGGTGTGTGCTATATGAAACGCAGAAGGAAATGTGAGCAAAACCAAAAAGGAGATCTTATCATTTTTGTTTCTTCTGCCATCCATTTCTCCAGTTCGTTTTACATCTTGCTCTAAATTAATGAGGGAACAAAGGGTTTTTTTAAGTCCATCCAAATACTTGTGACATTCCTTGTCTTCTTTCACTTTGATCATCTTGATGCAACGGTTGACTCAGCAAGAAAACACGATGGCTGATATGAGTCTTGGCCAAAACTGTTTTTTCCCCCTGCCCCTTTGTTGAAATGCTCCGCATTTTGTGCAGAACCTTTTCCTCTCCAAAAGCAAAGCACGGAAACTCTGGAAGCGCTTGGGTGGCTGAAAGACCAAACGCAAAAAAACCACCCCACCTACAACAGAAAGGAGGGGGGGGGAAAGAGAGAAAATTTGGCTTTGCATTGTTAAATGTCCCTACAAGGAAGGTGCTGTCCTCTCAATTAATGCATACAAGATGGCAAGGTTTTGTGCAAACACACATAAATTAGCCTTGCAAATGAGATGATGATTTTGGAGCAGCAGAAATAATCAGCCAGTTCTTACAGAATAAGGTAACGGGTGAGGATTAACATCCATAGCCTAAGATGAGAAACAGATGCCGGAGCTAAGGCTGTTCCGTGTTGTGGTCCAGGAACCTCTGAGGTTGCATTTTGCTCATACTTGATCTAGATCAGTGTTCCTCTACCTTTTTTGAGTCACAACCCCCTTTTACAATAGCCGAGTAACCCACAACCCTTCTTCACATTTGCATAAAAAGGCATTTTTAAATGGGGCAAAGAAAACACATTAAAATAATTCTAACCTAATATATTAATATTAATGTAATAATACATAACGGGGGAGGGCTATAAAGCTGTCTCTACCAAACCAGATGGAATTTGTGAAAGCAAAAAAAAAAAAATTGTCAATACACATTGAGTTTAATTTATTTTTTGGGGGGTATCTCCTCCTCACAATAAAGCATGTCAGTGAAGGGTCCCTCCCCCTTGAGTCCCCCCCTCAGCCCCAACCATACCCCACACCCTCCCAAGTTCTCCTCCCTCACTTTTTTTCCCCTCTTGCCTTCCTCCTCCATGACTCAGGTGGGGCCTGGAGGCATCTCCCAACCCAGGTTCATGCTGGTCTTTCACTGTGCCATCATTGCTGCACTCTGAAAAGCAGGAGACTCAGGCAGAGCGAGAGCCTTTTCAATCCTGCCACCATCTTGGGCCTTGACATTCATGGCATGCACCACATGCTTGATTCACTGAGACCTCTTTCAGCCGGGCTAATGCTGAAGGGCTGATGTCCATCCCCCCAAAGATGGACGTGGAAGAGCAGAGAGAAGTGTGAGTGTGTGGCTATTTTGGAGGGGGGGTTAAGAGTGATGTGCATGCCTCAAAGGAAAATCTGCCCAAAGTGCTACAGAAATAACTAAGAAGTCCAGTCTCTGTGGGTCAACAGGATTCAAATAAAACAGCATTGTGTATGCCACATTGAATATAATAAATATAAAAATAATTATAACTAAAAATAACCACGGTGCCCCCCAGAAAACACTTCGTGATCCAGTGTCAGGACCTCCAGATTGGGAAAGTGTGAGCTAGATGAATTAAGAATTGTTTCCTGCTTTCCTAGCTGGTATGGGTTGTTGGTTCTCCCAGAACATTTTGAAGCCTTTGGATGGTTATCACTTCAGACGACTGGGCAATCCTCTTCCCATCTTTATCTTTCTGATTGGAGACAGGAGCCTGAGCAAAACTTTTTCCATTTTTTTTTATTAAGATAAACGCCTTCCCTCAAGACATCATATATGCTACTCGAGTAGATCTTAGGGCTTTTCACCCTGCCAAGTTCTTCAGAAGCTCTGTGAATTTAAATCAGATCAGTGCATCAGTAATCACTGAACACTTTCAAACAGAGCACAAAAGTGTTTATTTTAACAGGGGGAAAAAAGTGCATCAGAGGTGGCTTATCCTAAAAGCATATGACATCAGGGCTTCCTTTATAGATTTACTAACCCAGAAGTCTCAAGTGCCATATCCTCAAGTGAATTTGGATGTCTACTAGAATAATCTTTATCTCCTTTGCTGCATAAATGTTCTTTGCATAGAACAGGGGGTGATCTCTCACCAGAAAATGCAACAGGAAGGTGGCTAACACAGATATTATTCTGAGCATCATGTATGGGAGATGACATGATCTTTTTCACCCTTTGGAACTGTACCAGAAGGCTCCTTATAATACTGGATGACTGGAGTTCCATTATTTTCACATACAGTATGTCCCACTGTGGAGACAGGGGAGACTGGAGGACACCATCAAACCGGGTGCCAATGTTGTACCAAATACATATGGGTTCAAAAGGTGGTTTTTGAGCAAGGGCCTGATCACACCAGCCAAATGTACCCCAGTTCTAATGATTCTTTCCATACCTCTGTTGTACTTAATCACGACCACGTGGTATATATACCAGGGTAAACACTCCCATTTGTTTATCGTTACCAATTCATTTCTTCCTATTTGAAACAATATGGCTGGCTACACTGTGGAACCGATTTATTTTCTCTTGTTTCTTGGGGCAAGGCAGCCCCTTACTTTATGTATATATAAGTAAAATTGCCGATACATTGATATTTCAGGTAGGGGTTCCCATTTGGGAACATTTCATCTATGGTGCTGGTAACTCTTGAAGAAATGTGTTGCACACAATGGGACTGCCCCTATCACCAGACAGTAGGTGGAGTGATGCAATGCCTACCAATGCCTTGGCATACCTAGCAGTGTAAGGGGACTTCCCCAGCTATAAAGCCGGTGACATATGTTTACCTACATACTGATATAACAGCCATGATAGATAGATAGATAGAAAGAAAGAAAGAAAGAAAGAAAGAAAGAAAGAAAGAAAGAAAGAAAGAAAGAAAGAAAGAAAGAAAGAAAGAAAGAAAGAAAGAAAGAAAGAAAAGAACGAATAGATACATTCACATGTACAGTAATAGTAAGGAATGATCTGATACATCATCGGAACAAAATAACACAATCCTCCCAGTGAGGGGGAAAGAAACCCCACATACACTGCTGGCTGGGGAAATGATTCAATCATGGCTGTGCATCATGTGACTGGAAGTTTATGCAGCAATCTAGCTGTGGTATAACTGGGGTGTATTTGGCTGGTGTGAACCGGCTCTAAATCTCAGAAAGTTCAGGAACTTGACAGGCATAGAAGAGGAGAGGAGAGGAGAGGAGAGGAGAGAATAAATTCCAGACATTATATCCTGGAAACCGGGGTATAACTAGGGTGGAACAAACAGGACTTTGTCCCAGGACACCTCAATGTAGAGTATGATGATATCTAGTGGTGACTCTACTACTGAGTAGAAAATCAATGTTCTGAAGACCTCTGAGCCTTATTTAAATTCCTCCTCCTCCCCCTTCCTCTCCATCTGGCTTCCCCTCCTTTTCTTTTGAAAGCATACACTTTTCTGGGGGTATTTTTTGGGTGTGTGTGCATTCTCATCCTCTTTCTTGGAGGGCGTGTGCCTCCATGCCTCAGAGCAGAATGGCTGGCAGAACAGCAGCCCTTGCCCTGTGTGGCTCAATGGCCCGTTGCCTCTCTGCCTCCGTGCATGCGCTCTATGCAGTTAGAAGAGCAAGCCATGTGATTCACCAAGTGCCAGGCATGGTTTTCTTCCTGAAATTAGCACAACCGGGCGTAACAGCATCAAGGTGCTCTGACTTTTCCTTCCTCTGCAATTCTCTTTCATTTCCATGTCAGCGGCTTCCCTGTTTATAGACAGGAGCTCTCATTACATCAAGCAGACACCATAACATTTCCCATCACTGTGTGCAAATGGAAGAGACTGGGAGGAGGGAGGATTTCCCATGAATATTCATCTGGGTGTGTGTATAACCCCCTTGTTCTAGTTTTCCTTTCCAGCAAGGGGCTATTTGGAAAGGTGTAGTGCACACCGTCATTGTCACCATGCCAAGCACAAATGTAAACACATGGTTATTTCTGAAAATATTGACCTTGTTCTTCCAGTCCCTAATAAATACACAGAAGGCATGAAAATCACAGGATCGATGTTTTTCACTGCATTCTTCTTCTGCCCCAGATATTTCCGACTGAACGTCAAGAAGAGAATCCAAAAAATCTGTCTCTTTTTCTTTCTTTCTCTTTTTCTGTTCTGTTTGGTTTCTTGACCCCATATCTTCACCATGAATAGCCTTCTGAAGACTTGGAACACATTTGTTCCTGAATATATATTTACTTAGGAATATGCTCCCAGGAACTCAGTGACACTTACTTCTGAGTGATGTGTGAAAAATAATACAAAGCAATAAATTGAAACTATTAAAACTGGCAACAGTGTTTTCATTCATGCAGATGGTGAATAACCAACAGCAAATATTTAACAGATTTTAAACAGCACTAAGAAATACAAGAAAGCAAGGCAGATATTTTCCCCCTGATACTTGAAAGCTAAACAAGATGAAACTAAATGAATTTATCCTACCAGAAAATTGGGCAGTGCCTGGACCCCACAAAATAGTTCTCTTTCCACCAAATGGCCCATCTAATCACTTCAGTGTAAGTTATTTCTGCTTCTGAATGTTGGAAAAGATTGGTGGAAAGACTTTGGAAAGTCTATCGGCTCATGTTTGTACTTGAAAGGGTCGCCAACCAAAATGGAGGTCATTGTCTCTTTCCCTTGTTTCCTGTTTCATATCGTTCTCAGCAAATTCCCTATGTGTGTCCTGTTTCTAAGTTTAGGTGTTCCATTTAGATAGTGTGGCCTGTTTCCCGGGACAACTTTGGTTGGAGAATTTATTTCCATTTCTATGAGACACGTAATCAAAATGGCGGAGAACTTCTCGCTCACCAGCTTGCTGTGTAACTCCATTATGCATGGCCTTTTATGCAAATTCCTGAAGCTCAAATATCATTCCCATGCAGGTGGTGACATTTGTGTAAGCACCCTGAAATCCATCTTATCCCAGGACCTATTTTTATGTCCCCATTTTCCTCTGGATGTGTACGCAGAATCCCAATGATAAGCTCAGAGTGTGTACAATTCTAAAACCGAGAGCCCCCCTACTGCCTCAATCAGATTCCTCAAGTGAGATGAAAGAAAGATCTACATTATTCAAAGCCATAATCAAGACAAAAACACCCAGGCTGCTCCTTCAAATCTCCATCTTCTTCAACTGCTGAGAAAGATAAACATTCCTTCAACTTTCGATAGCACATCGCTAATCCCAAAGAGATAAGAGCGCTGGAGCCTTTCAGACATAAAATAAACCAGTCTGAAATGTAAAGCTTTATTCATCATTTTTACATTTCTCCTTTATTTTCCTTTATAGCAAGAAATTGGTACTTGCTCTTAAAAGGAGGGGAAAGGAAATAAGAAGAATTTTTTTTTCGCAGTTTATATACTGAAGAGGGGATATCACCTGATAGTACTAGTTAAACTCAGTGGTAAATTTGAACTGCCACAGGTTTCCTGTAGTCTCTGTAGCTATATTCCCAAGAAGAGATGAAAATGCAGATAGCTCTCTCTCTCTCTCTCTCTCTCTCTCTCTCGTGTGTGTGTATGCTTGCACAAATGAATGCATTAGGGATACACATCC
This sequence comes from Intellagama lesueurii, assembly GCA_037013535.1. Taxonomy (NCBI): domain Eukaryota; kingdom Metazoa; phylum Chordata; class Lepidosauria; order Squamata; family Agamidae; genus Intellagama; species Intellagama lesueurii. The sequence goes on along the minus strand of JBAJHW010000010.1, from coordinate 5,002,196 downwards.
TTCCTTGTTTCATCTTCAGAGGTGGGGAGTGCAAAATGTCCTCCTCACACTAAGGGTGAAGGAGATTGATTGATTGATTGATTGATTGATTGATTGATTGATTGATTTTTTTCTTTCACCTAGAGCCACTACTCTAGGTGACAAACAAATCACAATAACACAAACACACAACAGCCCCCCCCAAAATGCACATGAACAGAAAACAAGAAACATCATAAAAAATAAAATAACTAATGAAAAAAAATAACTATGAGATAGTTATGAATATTGGATGCAATAATATTAGGTGGCAAAAATATACATAAGTGCAAAAAAAAAAAACAACGATTCAAACCAGATTACTCTGGGGTAAGGCTATAAAAGACTTGTGAAAACAGTCCGGTTTTAAGATGCTTTCTGGTGGTACAGATCAGACAAATTTTGGGGGGGGCAAATTGATCCACTTTCTCCACACACTTCCACAAATAATATCTCTTGTGCCTTTTGCATGGATTGTGCAAAACTACACTGATTGCTGCCTTCATGCATAGATTTCTGAAAACAGGTATTTTTTGGTGTCTCTTTGAGAACCCTAACAACAAATCACTTGGCTGTACCATGTTTGCTGCATGGGTACGCATGTGTCCCTTCCTGAATGGAAAGACTCTCCCGTTTCATAGACTGCTGCAGAGAATTTCTTGCCCAAATTGCTGAATCCTGGACAGAAGGGGAAAACACTCCTTGCCTCTCACACTTGTGTTGAAGAGAAGGAGCTTTGAAATTCCTCAGCAGAGTGTCTCATTGTTCTGGGACAGGCTAGATCAGGGATTCCCAAACTTGGATCCCCAAATGTTCTTGGACTACGATTCCCAGAAATCTTGGCCAGCACAGTTAGTGGCAAAGGTTTCTGGGAGTTTGAGTCTAATGATATATGGGGACCCAAGATTGGGAGAGAGAGAAATAGAGGAGAGAGAAAGGAAATCAACCCCCTCTCCAGATACTGTGATCATTGTAGGTGAGTTCACCGGGAATAAGCCACTTTGGGGATGGCAGAGGTGTTAAGTAATAACTTCATCCCTGTTCATCAAAACAGCTCAGTGCTTCAACCGTCTAAGCCCTGGTTCCACTAGTCTCAACTAACATGTTCTGTTTGGTTCCTTAGCATGTAGGCTCTTTCAGCCTAGCTTACCTCCAGGTTCCTACTGCTTTTGCTCTGGCCAGAGAGGAAGGAGAAGAAGAACAGGAAGGAACATTTCTGTTGTGCCCTTTCCTCTAGCAGTCCAAGGATTCAACTTAAGGGATCTCAATTCCCTCCAGATCCCTTATTCCTTCTGTGCCATGTCTTCCATTCATGGTTATAAGCTTAAGGGAAGGACTATAGCAGTGGTCTTCAAGCTTAAGTCTCCAGATATTCTTGGACAGCAACTCCCAGAAATCCTGGCCAGCACAGGAAGTGGTGAAGGCTTCTGGGAACTGCAGTCCAAGAACATCCGGGGACCCCAGTTTGAGAACCACTAAGTTACAGTATAAGCCACTTTGGGGACCCTTCATCACTTTTGTGCATCCACAGCCGTGCAACAGGATTCCAGCCAATGGGATTTATAGAACTGTTGACTTACCAATTCAACAGTTGAATCAATGGTCTACTCTAGTGGAGGACCACCAATAGGATTTAGGCCACAATGTTATAGTTATCTTGTCCTTTGTGTGTGATATTTTTTTTAAGGAAGACAAACTGATAATATGTATAATTGCTTAGCTATAACCTCTTTTAAAAGGTCTCTTTGCATCTTGGAGACTTTGAAGTTAGCAGAGAACACACGTCTTGGAACCTACAGACAAATTAATTAGTGAGGAGCTTAAGGGGCAAACATTTCAAAAGACTAATGAAAGTTCCAATTTGGAAGTAGGTCAACCACACATGTGGGTCCTTTAAACTATGGTTTGGTTAAGAGTGTTGTGGAGCCGACAAGAGATGAAAGTTGATACATTGAAAGGCAGCTTTTCACAAAGGGACCCTTTAGGTCTGCATGATGGATTGGCTGTTTAAGAATGAGAGAAGACTCTTCAGAGTCATACTTGGGATACCTAGAAAAGATTGAATGTCCTTTTATGCCAAGAAGTTGTTGAGTAGACTGGGAATGTATCATTTGACTTAGTTTCAAAATAAGCTTGATTGCTAGTTTCAGAGTAACTTTAGGATCCATTTTGTTTAATCTGATATTCTGAGAACGGCTCCAATGTTCAGGTGCCCTACCTAAATTAGGGGCTATTGCCCCAGAGAAAAAAGATATTGTAGAACATGTAGTGATGTGTTAAGGTAGAGCTCTGTGGTGTGAGACAAAAATCGAAGGCAAAGGATCAAGCAACTACGATGCAAAAAAAGGAATTGTTGGCTTAGGTTTTCAGAAGAATATTATTGGAATGAAATTTGCATTACCTTGAGCCAAGACACAAGTAGAAATCATTGCTTTGGAGGGATATGTTCTGACCTATTGATTTAAAGTAAGTAGATAATTGAAGCTGAAATATAGTAGTTGCTTCTTCAATGAATTATCTGGGTTGTATTGTGAGAATAGCTGGCTGGATAGCTCAATGAGTTAGGTATGAGCCAGATGTTGAGAGTTCAATTCCTCACTGCGGAAAGGAGCCAGCCTGTGTGACCTTGGGCAAGCTGCACAGTTCCAAGATGCCCTCAGAAGAAGGGAATGGGAAACCACTTCTGAGTACACTCTACCTGGAAAACTCTGGAAAAGGTTGCCATAAGTCAGACTTGATGGCACACAATCATTATTAGTGACAGAATGAAAACTGATCATAAAGATAGGTCATTTTGCAAATAAAAGGCTTTATTAAATCAAGTGAGAACAGGAAAATTCAAAGAAACAAACATATATAGACATAAATATGTGTCTGGAGATACCCTTTTTAATTAGACCTACAGAATGTTACAGAAAAATCTGTATTTTTGAAAAAATCCTTTCAAATAGGAGATATAATACAAAGCACAGCATGAATTCAATATTATTTTACCATTCTGCTTTCTAGAGCTAGAGCCAATGAAGCCCTACAGAACCTTCCAAAAAAGCAGGGATAAAGCAACAATCATCCCCTCCGAACGTGGGCAACAACAACAGTATTTGGCAATGGCAAGAACAACAAAATCATCCACCGATCTATGTGGGCATAAACATTAATTTAAATTTCACATTAATCATCACATCACCATCCTAGTCATCCTCTTTTATTCATCAGCAGGAAGCAGTATATATAACAAAAAAGGGGAAACATCACCATGATCACAATCAAAATAAAACCCACCCACCCATTCACAAAGGACAATGTAATCATCTCCCAACCCGATTCCTAAAATCTGTAGGGTTCAGGAGATCAACCCCCTTCCTAGCACTTTCAGTTTCAGCCCAGCAGCACAGCTGTAGTCCACCAGGTGAAGGGCAGACAAACCTAGGCACTCCAAATAACAACAAAGGATGCCTCCCCTTTTGGTGGTTGCATCATCATCATCATCAGAGATGGGGGTATTCGTATTCATATATGAATATCCTCCCACAGATGGTGATAACGAGGGTCCAGCCCCATGGGGCTGGACGGTCCACTCACCGATCCACCGCTGCCATGGGCGCTGTGATTCTTCCAATAACTCCGGAGCTCACGATTGGCTCGCCACTCCTGGGAGGAGGCGGGACAACAAGCCTCCCTGCCAACTCAAAGAGTGGCGATGGAGGGCCTTCTCTGTGGCAGCTCCCAGGATATGGAATGCTCTCCCTTGGGAGATTAGGCTGGCCCCTTCCCTTTTATCCTTCCATGGACAGCTGAAGACTCATCTTTTAACACTCATGACTAGGTCCCTGAATGCCTTTTAAAAGTTAAGATAGTTTTTCATGTTTACTTGCTTTTAATTAATTGTATTTTAATTAGCGTATAGTTTATTTTTGTTTATTTTTATTATGTTTTTAATTCTATTCTTTTTAATATTGTGAGCCACCATGGACCCCCTTACCAGGAGAAAGGTGGCCTATAAATAAAACAAACAAACAAATACATTTACTAAATTACTCATTGTCCTGGATTTTGGCTGTCTCATGACTTCATGAGATACTGGAACTTGGTGAGGAATTCGACAGCTAGCTGAAATTTGTTGCCACCTACAAATAAGTGAGACAAGGGGCTTTGGGATTCTTTAAGGTCCCTGTATTTTATTCCAGACTCTTTCCCCTTGAAAAGCAAAGTGTGTCTGCACAAAAGGCAGAGAATGACTGGGTGAGCACAAGAGAGAAGCAAGCAAGCCCATTCAAGACTTAAATTGCGAAATGGCCCTAGAGCTAAAGAGCAGTCCTTCCTGTTTCACGCAATTGCTTTGTGCAAACCGTTGGGTTTTTTTGAATATATATATATATTCTCCTTGCAATTGCAAGACCAATTTGAGAACAGCAGGAAATCCTCACAGGCCCTCACAGGTGAGGAGAACAAGACACCAAATACTCACTTTTTCCTGTGAGGGCAGAACAAGCCAAAGCTTACAACTTTGATTGGTAGCTCGGCCAATATTTCACATGTTCCATCGTAATCGAGATTCAATGTCACTGTAGGGCACTGTGAGGGAGCCAGACATTTCCTGTCTCAGGCAGACCGACCCATTGCAACTCCCCAATCCATTTATGTCCCAGTATGTAATACCGAAAGCCAGTCCAGATATTTTGGCATAAGAGGCAGTAAATTCCATAAGAACCACTTCTTTTCCCCAGAAATCAAAGCCCAGTCACCACCAAAAAAAGTAAATAACAAGTTACTACATTCCATTACACCTCAAATCTGCTTCATGTAGCAAATTGTCTCAACTTGCCCATATAGTATACAGTTAATTTTTTCCAGACATATATCCTTTGAAGAAATTTCAGCCCAGCCCTTGGTAAAACCAGTCAGCAGGTGTTGAAGCTCACTAGGACTGATCTTTGAAAGGGGCGGAGAAGAAAATATTGTTAAAAAGATTACAATGACTCCCTTGTGGAGGGGGTCAAGAAAGTTAGTCATGGAAACAAAGCAAAGAAGACTGTCTACCTGGCAATCACATTTGGAACCGCCATGCACCTTAATCTCTTTTCATCCCTAGCTCTTCTCTGTTGCATGACAAATACCCATGGAAAAGTTGAATAGGAATAGATGAGAGGGAAGGAAAGCACTGCAAGAAGACATGTGACTGAAGTAAATAAAGTGGAAAACCAGGAAAAAAGGAAATTGGAAAATCGCTTTCCTGTGTGGTGACTGGAGAGAAGGAAAGGACGAGCATCTGTATAAAGTGTCCCTACAAAGGCAAGTGGCAAAGGCTTTATTGATATATGTTGATATTTCTCTCTCTCTTTAGGTTCCATCACAGTTGTTGATGTTCGTTACCATCATGGCATATCTCCACTTACCTCTTGCTGTGTGAATACGTTTATCTCTGTTAAGGCCTAGCCAGTCTCTTATCTCATTCATCTGAAAAATCCATCTTCTACCTCTTCCACATCTACTCACCATCTTCTCTTCAATGATGCATTGCAGTTAGAGATGGGCATGAATTAAAAAATGAATCACCAAATTTGTTCAAAAATTGCTAAGTCATTGATTCATATTTGTACAAATTAATGCTCCTGACAAATATGAATCAATGGATTTTTAGTGATTATTTTTTATTCATCAATTCATTGGGCTATAAAATGGGCCTCCAGGAACCCTGAGACTCCAGAATTGCAGGGAAACTTCCTCTGGGTCGCTTCTACAATCCCTCCAATTTTGGTGAAGATTGGGTTTTGGATGTCTGAGTTATACCCCATAGATATCCCACCCCAGAAAGTTCCCCCATCCACCTAGAGACACCAAAATGGGTTTCCCCAAGTCGGCTGCTAAAGGGCACTTTCCTGGAGGGATCCACTTTGTGGGTGTATAAATTGGATATATGAAAACCAATATTTGCCAAAATTGGAGGAATTGCAGAGGAGAGTCAGTAGAAACACCCATATGATTTTGGTGTCTCTAGGTGCCTGACTGGGGGGGTGGACTTTCACTGTTATAAAGGATATGGCATTCACTTTTATCTGGGAGTAAAGGAAGCAACAGGAGATTACACATTGCCGAATGTCCATAGTTAGACGTTATGAGCATGGAGCATCACAGAATCATAGGATTGTAGAGCTGGAAGGTACCCAAGATTCATCAAGTTGAACTCCATTCTGACACAGGCAAACCACATCTATAAACCATTCAAAAAAGGTGGCCATCTAGTTCGATCACAAGCATCTAACAGAGGAGAGTCTACCACACTGTGGGGAGAGATGCATCATTTCCTAAGCCAAAGAATGGGATTTGTACTATTGAATCAAAAGGCTAAGGAGAGCAAATCTCTTAAGAACACTGGATTAAATCATGTGCTCTGAAGGAGGCAGGTGCTGGGCTTAATTCAGAGTATCCAGTTAAAAGGATATTGGGTAAGGAAGCCCATGAAAGGTGTTTGCCTTACATTGTGGAAAAATGCCAAGGTCACAGTAGAAACAAGGCTCAACCATCAACCTGCCAACTTCTGTAAACAGAATGAAGAAGCTGTTACCTTGTTTTTGCTCAGACAAAAAATTGTACAAAAAATTGTCTTGGGAGATCTTCACCTGCTTGTGGTTTCCCCAGAAGTGTTATTCCTGAAAAAAAAAAGAGTGCTGAGCTTCAGAGTTCCATGAAATAGACAATTAAATTCAGGAGCTTTTTCCACCATTTCCAGACTGATGAGAAGACTGGAAGAAGGTAGCTCAGGGGTAGAGCTCATGATCTCCTTATAGATGGTTCATTCCCCAGAACTTCCAGGTAGGACTGGAAAAACCACTATCTAAAACCCTGTACAGAGATAGCCAGTCCATACTGACAGTACTTGGCTGGGTGGAGTAAAGTTCCTGCTCAATGTGAAGAAGCTTTTGATGTCTAATGTTCACACCACTCTGCAGTTCTCACAACCAAATTGCCCTCATTCAAACTCACGTTTTGGACTATGGGTCCATCCAACCCAACAATGTTGTTGTTGTTGGTGATACAGAGGTATACACATTAGGTAAAATTGCATACAGAAAGACATATAATGATAGGAAACTATTTGGGGGAAGAAGCATCTTTTAGCAGAAATAACTTAAATTATGTGCATGAATTTATACTGCAGGCTGAAAAGCAAACTATGCATTTGCAAATTGAATTTGAAATGGGACAGAATGAATTTAGGCTGGAAAGATGTGGAGATGAGCAATAGTTGTGAAGGTGTATGAATAAGTGATCATAGTAGTCCATTGAAAGACTTCTTATTAACACCATTCATTCTAAGCAGTGGTCCATGAGCATTATATAGCCATACAAAGTCATTTTAATTAGAGATGGGCACGAACCACCAGTTTAGATATTCAGGCCAGTTCATTTAGTGGCCAAACAGGTGTTTGGTGCTTTAAAGCCCCAACTCTTCTGGTGAGTGCCTATTCGGGGTCTGTGGCCTCACTTCCCTGCCACACCTGTTCAGCCACTAAACAAACCGGCATGAAGCGCCAAACAGTGGCTCTTGCCCTTCTCTAATTTTGATGATTCCTGAGTTGTTTCTAGCCCCTCCAAAGCATAAGGGGGGTATGCACATGGCTTTTTAGATAGATAGATAGATAGATAGATAGATAGATAGATAGATAGATAGATAGATAGATAGATAGATAGATAGATAGATAGATAGATAGATAGATAGATAGATAGATAGATAGATAGATAGATAGATAGGTCATTTCCAATTTCACTGGGAAAAGTTGGTGCACTCTGCGATGAATCAATTTCAGATTTTAGTCTGAACTGTTCAAACTGCCCTAGGATAGGTGCTGAACCTTATCCTCAAAATAGGTTCAGTTTGATGGATAGCTCCTTTAAAGTTCAAGCACAGAGTAGTTGCAAAGCCCCCTGTAAATGAAGTCACTACCTTCTCCTGGATCCAGATTATGTTGGTGGAAACTAAATCGTAGACCTCCCACCATTGCTTCCACCCTGAAACAAGAATAATAAAACTGCTTGAATGGTAGATATCATTTTGACGATGTTATGAGACAGATTTAGAACCCCTTTCTTCATTCTTGTATTATTCACACTTTGAAATTGACATTAAATCCAACTTTTGGAATTTGCGTTGTTCATCCACTTACCATAACATCAACCCACATTTAATGCATGTGAAAAGCACAACAATCAATCATGAAGTTTCATTATCATAGTTGCTTAAATAACAACAATAATGAGGTGGGTTTACATAGAACACTATAAAGCATATTTAGGTGAATGTTTCTTTTTAATGCTAAGAATAACATCTAGAGAAATTTCATGGCAGTAATTTCATGGCAGAAAAAATAAATTATATTAAATTAATGAAAGTGAAGAAGCAGGCATAAGTGACAATTACAGACCTTAAATTGAATTTCTATGCCAGGGATGAATGGAAAAGAACCGAGCATTAATAGATAATAACTTTTTTTTGCCAAATTTAAGTCTCCCTTTCCTTCATGTTTCTCTCTCTACTTCCAGCAAAAATATGGTCAACACAAAGTTACAAAAGCAGGCTCCATTAACATTCTCATAACTGACCAGTTTCAGAAAAGATTGATGGGAATGGACCACTGTTAATATTATGGGAACCATATCATTCTAAAATGACACACAGGAACTCTTATATTAGGGAGAATGTTTTGGCTTGCTCTCAAGCTTACTCAGTGTGGAAGCATTTATGAATTCAGGGTACCTGATGGAGGGCCTGTTCTGAGGTGTGCCCCTGCCTCTTTAAAACTTCAGAGGAGACTCTGCTTTGTGGTCCCTCACTTGTAAAAATATAGAAAGGTGCTGTTAGATTCAGGGTCTTCTCAGTGATGGCCCACATAGGCCTCTTAATTACTTAGAAGGGCGGGATTCAATGCCTTACTTCTGAGAAATCATGGGATTTTTAATCTAGCCTCCAATTAGAAAGATACTCTTTGTATCATATACCGTCTCCTGAGCAGCCCATTTCTCCTAGGCTTTGGGAAGCTTTTTATCCCCACCTACCGTCTTACCTGGGGCTGTGTAATAAATTTGTTTAGAACCCAAAATGCCAACCAAATTGGCCTCATTCAAAGTTATTTGACTGAAGACTGGGCCTATGTGGAGCAGTGCGATTTCTTTCCAATTTTAAGAATTATTGGGTGCCAGAACACAAATCAAACAGGGTAGGAACTATTCATCCTTGAAGAAGAAGAAGAAGAAGAAGAAGAGGAAGAAGAAGAAGAGGAGGAGGAAGAGGAAGAAGAATAGTAAAGCAAATTTACAAGTATCAACTGCAAATTTACAAATATCTACTGTCTGAAATTTGTCAGGTTTACGTCCCTTCCTAGGCTCTGTCATTTCACCAGATTTCCTTTGCATCACTGCAGAACAAAAAAAGAGAAGTGACAGCCATTTCAGTTTTCCAATGCAAGTCAATAGGAAGCATCCAAATTGATCCAGAACTGAGATACAAACCAAACTGGATAGGGCAGACCTTGTTCCCAGCTGAACCTGGATAAATTGCCAAGCCTCAAACTCACTTCCAGATCAGAACAGGGGTACTAGGCAGCCCTAAACATGTTATTTTCCCCTGAGTTAATATTTATTTCCGAAAAGGAGAAGACAGGGAAGAAAGCCACATTCTTTCCAGCTGGTAGTCATCGCCCTGTGCTTTCAAGATCACACAGTTTTGTGAGTCAGTCCATTTTATTTTATTTTATTTTTTTATTTGAGCCCCACTTTCTCCTTCAAAAGGGCCCAAGGCAGCTTACATGATTAAAAACACAATATTAAAAGTTTAAAAAAAGTAAATTATTCAAATACTTTAAAAGAATTAATAATATTATAATAAAAATGTCATGCAAAAGCATTTAAAAAAACACACATTTAGAAGCAACAAAATATAAACCATCCTGTTTATTGTCTCCTAGACAGTCCTGCCAACCTAGCAGTTCGAAAGCATGCAAATGCGAGTAGATAAATAGGTACCACCATGGTGGGAAGGTAACGGCGTTCTGTGTCTAGTCGTGCTGGCCATGTGACCACGGAAGATTGTCTTCGGACAAACGCTGGCTCTACGGCTTGGAAATGGGGATGAGCACCGTCCCCTAGAGTTGGACACGACTGGACTAAATGTCAAGGGGAACCTTTACCTTTACCTTTAGACAATCCGTCACTAAGGAAAAGTCTAGCTGGGGGGGGGGGGAGGTTTTCTCCTGCTTGTGGAAGGAGTCTGGGAGCAGCCACAGAGAAGGTTCTCTCTTATGTCCCTACCAAGCACACCTGTGAGGGTGGCAAAACTGAGAGAAAGGCCTCCCCTGATGAGCATGGGTTCTGAATATATACAAAATTATATAATTTTTTATGGACGTTTAAAGTCAAACACCAATAGAATGAAGAGGAAGGAGAGTGATTGTTAGTGATTTTAAATATAAAAGGGAACACATAAGAGAAAGACATAATAGGTGATTCCTTTATTAGACTCAAAAAATAGTGCAAGCTGTCAACACCATGAGAGTCTTCACTAGGCTGAGCATTACAGAGCTAGGGGTGATGCAGAAGAAATCTAATAGCTCCCAGATCCATGGCCAGCTTTCCTTGTTCCAAAATGGGGGCCACAGAATCAGCTCACAAGCAGTAGGTTTCAATTTTGCGTCGGGTGGCATGGATCAGAGTGCCCTTCCCACATTTATTAGACAACAGGCTGCCAGTAACTCAGCATCCCCCTCCCACCCATTGTTTTCTTTCAAAACACATAATTTCATTTTGGCTGGGAGTAGAGAAATATACAAACTCCGTATCAGAAAAGTTGGGATAAAATGTAGATTACACACTAGATAAAATTTAGTTTACATGGAAGGTATCATACCTAATAAAAGTATAGGTTTGGGAGTTCCAACTTTTTTTAACCGTCAGAGAAGGACTGAGGTCTAACCATCTATGAGAAAAAAAGTGTACTGAATAATGCTCTCCGTAGGTTAACTCATTTGCATTACTGAGCTCTTCTAGTGAGAATGGACAAGAATTAAGTTAGTCATTTTACAGATTACAACTTCCAAGACCTATAAACCACCAACAAGACAGAAGCAACTCTGCAGAACATCATAAAAAGAATGGTGATGAATTCAACAGGAGACAGAAGTCTCTTCTTGAGTGCGCACACCCAGAGTTCCTCTTCTGTTCTAGCAACACGGCCTCCCTCCTATTGTGTTTAACAATGCCAGCAAAATTGTCTTATTAAGTTTTTATAGGCTGCTGCTCAATTTATAAATAACTGGTCTGGAGCACTCAGCAGCATTCAGCATACATTGAAGGTGCTGAGTGTCCTCTGATGATCAGGAAGGGCCAGAATCCAGTTACTACTCCAAACCAGAGTACACCCATTGAATCCATGAGATTTACTTCAGTGTAGACTTACTATTCAACAGCTGATATAATAGACCCACTCTTGTCTGAATATCAGATCCTTCCTTCGTTCCTTCCTTCTACCCAAAAGGTATTAAAAAAATTAAAGACATTTGTCTTTTAAAAATACACACAGAAACACTTTAATCAATGGAATATTCATAAAACATTAATAACAATGCATAAAATGCATATATTAGGGGAAAAAATGGGTGCCATATGACATACCAGCCAGAATCCAGTTGTGCAACACCACATGCGTAAAGAATGACGACTTTATTTTCTCTTTATCTTTAATTTAAAGTTTCCAATCCCCACCTCCCCACTCTCTCCACAGGTTCTGTGGCTCCCTAGGGACACCTCTCAATCTGGGGAGCCTCAGGATGGGGAAAATCTTTGATACGCTAAAATTCCCATCACCAGTTCTAGCAAGCCCTATAGTGCAGTGGTTACACTGTAGTACTGCAGTCAAACCTCTGCTCACAACCCGAGTTCAATCCCAATAGGTTCAGCTAGTTGGATTAAGGTTGACTCAGCCTTTCATCCTTCTGTGTTTGGTGAAATAATAATAATAATAATAATAATAATAATAATAATAATAATAATAATAATAATAATAATAATAATAATAATAATAATAATAATAATAATAATAATAATAATAATAATAATAATAATAATAATAATAATAATAATTACTGAAAGCAGTGAAAATGGAGAATATTTTGAAAACAATAGAAACAAAGGCTCAATGTAAGAAACAACAATTTGAAAAGAAATTACACAAGTGGAAAAATAAACCACTACATGTACACCTGAAAAATATTGATGGAAAGCATGATCATAATTCAACATGGGCATGGCTAAAACTGGGGACCCTTAAGAAAGAAATCAAAGGCTTGATTTTTACTGCACAAGAACAAGCACTCCAAACCAACGTGATGAAAGCTAAGATCCAAGGAGTTAGTGCTTACAGTCAATGTTGACTGCCAAGAAAAAAATGAAACGGTGTCACACCTCATCTGTGAATGTCCAAAGATTGCACAAACAGATTACAAAATTAGACATGATAAAGTGGCAAAGTTAGTGCACTGGTCATTATGCAAAAAATATAACTTGCCAGCCTCCAAAAACTCATGGGAACATCAGGTAGAGAAGGTGTCTGAAAATAAGGAAGTCAAGATCTTGTGGGATTTCCGGATTCAAATGGACAGACACCTTGAACATAACACACTACACATAGTAGTAATAGGATGAAGAAATGTCCAGATCATTGGCATTGCAATTCTAGGGGATGCCAGAGTTGAAAATAAAGAACTGGAAAAACTAACAAAATACAGAGACCTGGCAATCGAAACATCTCGCTTGTGGATGAAACACACTTCAGTGGTCCCCGTAGTCATTGGGGCTTTGGGAACAATATCAAGAGATCTTACACAGTATTATAAGCAGTTGCAGATCTCAGAAATCACACCATCAGAGCTATTAAAAACGGCAATATTAGCCGTACATACTGTGTACACAGCATACATACTGTGTCGATATTTAACAGAGAGGTTTTTGGTTAAAACTTGTATCTGTTATATGATCCCATCTGAGTGGTGGGGACATGCACCAAGACTGGCCGACCTGCGGGAGCAGCAGCCTCTCAAGATGGCAGCATCAGCCACAGTGGACGATGAGGTGGCAGCAGGAGAAGGTAGGGAAGTAACGAGGGCAGTGGGGAGGGGGGCAGGCTGTGGGGGGTGGGAAGGCATCCATTTTTTGTGTTTTTTCAGACAGCCACCAGGCTGTCTTAAAAAAAAAATCCTGAATGAACCAATGAACCAATTTGTGGTTCGTTTGAGGAAAATTCATGAATCCATAGTTCGTGGTCTTTCATGAACCATGAACCAAGATGAATCGTTTTGGCACTTTGTGCTCATCTCTAGCCATGAGCCATAGAAACAATATGATTAGTGAACACCATTAAATGTTCATTTCATGAAAACAAACAAACAGACAATCAAAAATTCCTTGGGTTGATCCCAAAATTAGTCTTGTTCAGTTTCACGGATGCAATGTGTAGCCTGTATAATTTAAAAAGAAGAAGAAGAAGAATAAGATTGCAAACCACCCAGAGAGTTCTTTAAGCACTATGGAGCAGTACAGAAGCAGCACACTTTTCTTCTTGCTTTTGATGAACCCTTCCGATCTGGAAGTTATCTTGCTCACAAGCCAAACAAGCCTTCAGAAGTGGAAGTCAGCTTCTCAATTGCATTATTGATCAATTGAATTCATACTTGGTTTACTTTGGCTGACAATTAGCATCATACCTCGCAAGCCACCTTTGCGCTTCTCACTGTTCTGTTCCACATGAATTGCACCACTGGATGATTCAAAATGGATCATGATTGTGCATTTTGAAGATCTCTTTATAACCGGCGGGCCAGAAAATAGACTCCATGGGCTTTGTTCTTGCTTTCTTAATCCTTACCCACCTTGTGCTTCATTCCAAAGCACAAGCTCAAAGTATAAATCAAAATGAAATCAATAGCATGAAATACTTGCTTGACTAAGAGCCAAACAGTTGAGAAGACTCACCCATTACCACACTGTACTCTATCTGGCATCATTCCTTCCACAGCACAGACTGAAATGGTTTTAGAGATTGAGAAGGTACTAAAGCATCAAAGGTGAAATGAGGTGATTATGCATATCAGCTTTAATTGGGAAGTCTCAGTTTCCAAGGGAGATACATTGAACTATTATTAAAGAAACAAAAAAGTATACCAGAAATAGGACTGCCTGTATTGTGTATTGGGATTTAAAAGCGAGGATGCCAACCTTACTGGAACATCTGGAAGCCCTGTGAGTGTCTTTGCAAACACAGATTTCAGCATCTACCCTGCCATAAGTCTCTAAAAGCACGTCACAATCTTTGCTGGTTTGGGGACGGTAAGATGGACCCGGAAATGTACACTGCTTTGAACTTCTTAAGGAAAAGACAAAGTATAAATGGGATGAATTAAAGTGGCCCAAAACATTTTAGTTGCAGTATGTCCACCAGTAATTGGTGGAAATTTCAGGGGAAAATTGCTCCAAGTTAAGACGTCAGTGTAGGCATGTCTGCATATGACTAAGTGCCCAACAGCAAATACCTATGCTGACTTCTTAACTTATAGCAATTCCCTGCCCAGATTTGAAATAATTGTGCTTTGTTGGCATGATAGAGTAAGAGGGTTTTGTCTAGTATTTGCCCCTGTTTTCCTGAGCTGTTTTTACAGTAGTATTAGCAATAAACTTCACAATAAACTTTAGAAGTGACCGGACAGTCCCATTTTAAATGTCATTCACACAAAGGCGATTTCATCTAGCATGTTCCTACCTATATAGGAAAATCTACTTCATATACCAATAGTGGCAATATTAAGGACATTTATCATGCTATTAGACTCAAATTAATTCTGGGTTCAATTAATTGATTTGTACTTAGTAATGCACTATCCTGCAAGCTGATGGAAAATGGATCCAACATCCCATGAAAATCTGTTTGCTCCCATCACCATTTTACTCTATTGTCCAGAGAAGTATCAATATATAATTAGTTTATCTGAGCATGTTTGCAAACCATTTATACAATTATTGCTTTTCAATTCCAGATCTACATTATAGTTCCTTTGTAATGCATTTATTGTCAAGAAAGAGAAAAATACTTTTTAGTGGAAGGACTGAGATACCTTATAACTGGGGGTATCTTTGGAGGATAATCCTAAAACATGACAGGGGTCAAATAAAACTGTTGCCCAGATTTTACTCACCTTTCATGCCACCTGATACATTCCCAAGCCAATCTGGGCATGGTGGATGGCAGGCTGCAGTGTCTTCTTCTGGACAAGTTTTTTGGCTCTCATAAGAGCACAGGATGATGACCTCAAAACATCAGAAGCTCTACTTTATACCTTTATTGTTGATAAATGCCATCAAGTCACTTCCAACTTACAGAGGCCCTAATAGGGTTCTCAAGGTATGTGAGATGTTGAAGGAATGGTTTACCAAGCTGGGATTTGAACCCTGGTCCTCTGAGTCTTAGCCTGACACTTTGTGTAATCCAGGTTCTTGTCCTCTTAGAGGGAATGTTGCAGTTCAATATAAGAAAATAAGTCAAACTTTTTTTTTAACTCAAGTTCCTCAAATTGCACACTTCAATACAAACAATGCTTTAATGCAAATAATACACATCATGAAAAATGACAGTTTGCTGCCAGGACATTTAAGGCATAGAAGCAGCAGATTGGTTGCATGTGTCTTTTTAAAAAGAATCGGCCAATTGTTCCATATTTTCTCTGTGTAAGAGAAATTTGCTTTGCAAAGAGAAAGGATAATTGTTTTGACCAAAGATAGTTTGGGCAAATAATGGAAACTTGGGGAAGGAGAAGGAGAAGAAGGAGAGGGAGCTGGAGGAGTAGGGCAATCACGTTGCTTCTCTGTGTATCACTTTCACATGGTGGCAAAGAATATCTTCAAGCTTAACGATTCCTTGTCAAGGGGACTTGTAGAATAAACGTGGATGAAAATTAATAATTTAGTTAGCATACCAAACTTTCATCATAAATGGACTAAAAATGTCTTGAAAGTGCTGTGCCTTGTGACAAGTGTCATGAGCATTGTCTTTCTTGTTCTGTCTCAGGGTTTGATCACATAGGGAAATAGATCACAATCTGGATCACTTGTGGAGTGGTCTGGTGTGATCTGCTTCCTGGGAATCACAGGGAAATGTATTCCAGTCTAACATTCTTGGTTCAGCTGTAAAGGTAAAGGTAAAGGTTCCCCTTGACATTTAGTCCAGTCGTGTCAGACTCTAGGGTGCGGTGCTCATCCCCGTTTCCAAGCTATAGAGCCAGCGTTTGTCCATAGATATTTTCCGTGGTCACGTGGCCAGCGCGACTAGACATGGAACGCCGTTACCTTCCCACCGAGGTGGTACCTATTTATCTACTCGCATTTTTACATGCTTTCGAATGGCTAGGTTGGCAGGAGCTGGGACAAGCGACGGGAGTTCACTCTGTCGCGTGGATTCGATCTTACGACAGCTGGTATTCCGACCATGCAGCGCAGAGGCTTCTGTGGTTTAACCCGCAGCGCCACCATGTCCCCTGGTTCAGCTGTAGGGCTCCTAATTTTTCTGAAGAGATTCCCCAGCAGGTGGAAGGGAGATCACTCCCCATAAACCAGCACTTTCTGCTGTGATCAAGTACATGCCTTTGTAGTCATTTGATTGCACCCTGATTCATGCCTGTGAGTGACTGCAGATGCCCCATTCATCAAATGAGGGATATGATTTGGTGAGCCAGACCAGCGGCTTGTCAGAGAGTTTATTTGTAAATTTTATAGCTCACCTTTCACCGCAGGCAACTTCAAGGCAGTTTACAACAACAATAGACGTAATAAAATCCCATGAAAATTACAATACCAAGCAGCAATAAAGCTGGAAAATAAAAACAGCCAAGCCAGCAGATAAAACGTTGGCACAGAAGTATCCAAAACACTTCAAATACTATTAAAAGCCTGAGAGAACTTGATAGACTTCACCTGAGGCTGAAAAACAAGGAAGTGATGAGCAAACATGTCTTCAGATAAAGATGACAAGTTAGAGACAGACACAGAGGAAAAGGGACTTCTTTCTGCTATATTTTTTGTGGCTACTCCCAGACTGGTCCTTCCACATTGCCACATTGGTTCTTTTCCTGTTGTCAGCCTCTCAGCAGGCCAAAATCTTTCTTCTCAGGCAACAGTGTCACAACAGATCTTTCTGTTGCAATGCATATCTTTGGCAGCTGATTGGCTGCTGAGGAAACGGTTTTCCATGAGGGGTGCTTCCCTCCCCAGCAGTGTATTTAAGTTGTTTTAGGACATGATTACACAAGGCAAATTTTCCATAGTTATACTCCTGTTAGATCCTTGTAGATCTTTCTGGTCTCACAACACACAGCCATTATTGAATCATTTACCCACCCAGCGGTGTAACTGCAGTTTATTTTCCCCTCAATGGGAGACTTAAATTTTGGGGGGGGGGGGGGTTTATGGTGTTTCAATATATTCCATAGCAGTATGACATGTGTGCATGACCCTATTGATTCTTTTCAAAAGCCAAATCACCAAGAAGGAGGCCGCCATTACAGCCGTGTTGCTACCGTGCTCTGTTTTTTTTGTTTTGTTTTTTTAAAATTCACAGCCGGTATGTTGATATGTAAGTAAACCTAGGTCAATGGCCAGGTACTCCAGGGCATTGGCAGGTGCTGCTTCACTTCACTTCTGGCAATCAACACAACCCTGGATGGGTGTGCCAGGACCATTGATTGTAATGCAGTTCTTTTAGAAGCTCCAGCACATCAGAGGATGTTTTACCCAAAAAGAAGCCTCTACCTGACATATCAACATATTGTTAAAAAAGTAAAAGTAAAGGGCTGCAGTGCCCCAGAAAACAAGAGAGAAAATAAACAAATCAGCACCATAGTGTAACCAGCCATAATGATTTAAATAGGAAAAAAAAATGAATGTGTAACATTAAAACACATCGGGATGTTCATCCAGGTATATATACCACATGACCATGATTCAGTACAAGAAAGGTATGGAAAGCATCATTAGAACAGGGGAACATTTCCCTGGTGTGACTGCAGCCTTACTGGGTTTTATTCAGTGGTTGTCCAGATTCAGATAATGGCCATGTCATTGCAGGAGCAGACGTTGGGAGGGACCTCCACACTACAGAAGGCCCCTCTGCAGGAGATGGGGAGGTTGTAGGTTAAATGTTCAACAAAGTTGTGGCCCTATTTCAACCAAACCTCTGTGTCTCATCTCATTATTATGAGCTGGGGTGGGGGGAGGCAAAGTGGTATTGAGAAGCACAAGACTGATATGTGTGGGGAAGTTATTGTACACCTCACAAGCGCAGCATTTCTTATTTTCAACTAGTTTTTGAGACAGGTGCAAATAATCTATAGTTAATTCTGTTCCATTAGAGGAGCAACTCTGTATTGATAGAGCTATCCAAGTGGAAGCAGAGGTGGAGAGGTTGCCGAAAGGTCAAAACGGGAAAAAGTGGAAAAGTTCCCGAAGGAGGACAGTATTTCACACTCCGAACGTCCAATATTTGGGTAACCGATGAGCAGCTGGAGTCTCTCTCCCATCCGTATCTCAGCCCGCTCCAACTCATAATGATGAAAAATAACAGGAAAAAAAGAGATGCGAGGGACAGTGTAATTGGTTCCCTAGGAACAACATAAGAAATGTTCACGGCGAGGGAGGATTAAAAATTAAAGGTTGGTGCTGGACCCATCCAGATAGGAAATGAATGAAAAAGAATCCATTAAATATGTGGAATATTTAGGGGGTATGTGGAAAGATGAGAAACCCACAAACTACAAAGCAATGCATAAGAAGAGGTCTGCAATTTCAGACCAAAAACCCATGCTTTTTTTTCTCACTGTAACTTGCCAGACGTGAGATTATTATATAAAGAAGAAGAACGGATAGCGAAACTGAGATAGTAAATTAAAAGGTCAATGTGGAAAATCTCAGTAAAAAAGAGTCGACAACTGGGATATGACCTTCATGTAGCCTTGTCATGTTGCAGAGTGTTCATAACCTGGACTATCAAGCTCAGTAGAGATAAGAAGAACATTGCTCGCTCCTTCCTTCCTTCCTTCCTTCCTTCCTTCCTTCCTTCCTTCCTTCCTTCCTTCCTGTCACTTTATGTCCCAAAGATGGGACATGATTCAGAACCACAGCTTCAAGCACCTACAGTCAATATAAAGAAGCCAATGTCATCTTTGCTTCATGAGTGTGAAATCTGGAGACATAATAGCTCCTAAAGAGGGGAGTAATACCTCATTCCACACTCTCCAGTGTTGTTGCTGTTGTTTTCTGGTTTCTGTTATAGCCAGAAACACACAGGAACATTATTGAAGAGGATGAACTCTACTGTCTGGATCCTCCACAGCACATCAGTGTCTATGCCCTGCATCAGAGGTTGGCAGCCATGAAGGGTAAGAGAGATGCCATAACCCAGCCATTCTCTATGGGGCCATATGCCCCCCGGGAGCTCCTAGCACAATTGAAAGGGGGCACAGATTGGAAATAATGGTTCATGCACCACCTTATACAGTTTGTTATGCAACTAATACAGTCTTGATTTAGTCTTGATTTCTTTCTTATTGTGTTTATTGCCATGGGGAAAAAAAAAAAAGGTTGAACATGGCTGCCGTAACCATTCTACCTTCAACTTCTTTTCAAACTAGAATGGCCTGATCTTTTTTGTTACCCCCTCTCACACACAAATTAGTTTCAAGTCTTTTTAATATTGCTAAAATACAGAATCCCAGGAGGTTTCTAAGGGCATTGTCATCCCTGTTTCACTTTTCTCCCCTGTTGTGGTGTGAGGAGGTGGCTCCTGGAGACTTCACTGTGGCCTTTTGCAAGCCACACATAGGCAATGAACCACCCAGTGGTTCAGAGCCCCGTACATCAACAGTCTTGCTTCCTCCCACCTTTACACACACAACATCTTTCCCTCAATCCATTCCCCTGTATGTGATCTTCCCTGCCTCTTGACCAGAAATATGCCTCCTTTTTTTCTTGTATAGATACTCTGCTGGATTCACCCTCTCTTTATATGAACATCATATTGTATAAAGCCACAGGTAGGCCAGGCCTGCTAGTATACCAATTACAATCGTAAAGGCTGAGTAATTGATACATGGCACAATGGTTATGAAACTCAGTAGCCTGTTCTTCCTGCCATTCCCATCCTATGGAACAATTCCCATCCTGTGGAAACACTTTCCCCCCCTTCTACTTGTTTAGCTTGGTTGGTTTCACCTTTGAAAAATCACTGTGGTTTTCTTCACCTTGAAGACTTATTCTCTTTGATGTTGTATAACCTTTAATGGAGCTACTGCTTCCCTATCAGAGTGGCCACTGCCTATAGGATATTTTATAGGTGTTGTGCAAAGGAATGTTGGGAAGAGAGATGCATTCATCATCATTATTCTTTTTTACAATGTATACTTCGACCAATGAGACACATTTATTCATATAATTTCCATCTCCTTGTGTTTCTTTTACATGGATCTGTCTGGAGTCGTTAGCTTCATTCTACTGCTGTTTGTAATTGCATAATCCTAGGTCTGTCAATGATTTTTTTTATAATCATATTCCCCTGCCCCAGACTGTTGTCATATAGAAGGAAAGGTAAGAATAGAAAAGGGTTCATAAACTGATAAGTGCTTACCCAAATGCAATTCCATGACCAAATGCAGCCTATAATTTATGTTTTTCATTTCTCAAAGTGGTATTTTTAATTATATTGTATACTTATTGATCTTTGCCTTAATATTGCCTGTTAATGATGTAACATGCCTCTTTCTTCATTGTTCGTAGTTTGAAATATAGTCTTTTAATGATGTTAACCATCATTGTCTACTCATTGTTTTCAACTTTAAATATTGTCTTTCATTGTTGTAAGCCACCTTGAGTCCTTTTCAAGGCGGGCTAAAAATATTTTAAATAAATAAATAATGCAATATGCAGTCATGAGTCCTTACATTTATGAGTGTCTGGTGCAGTTCATGTAATAAAACATTTTTAAAAAGTATATCTGGGGAAAAAATGCATATGAAAAAGTGTGTGAAAAATGTGCTTCAGCCAGGTATTGTGATTTGCTTTGAAGGACATTTTGAGGCTTCTGGATGTACCTCGATTCAGTGCCCCATGTGATCTGATTTGTGCACCAATCTGAACTGATTTAGTTTTGCACTCATGAGCATGAAGTATGAAGACATAATAGCTTCTAAAGAGGAGAGTAATCCTGCCAAATTTCATACTGGTTCAGGGCTTTGTGTGCTAGCCACCTTTGAAATTGGCTTTAAAAAATAATAATAATAGCAAGCTGAAGCAATCTGTTCATCATCCTGCTCTGTTCTGTTTGTGCCCAGATAGAAACTGGTTTGTAAATTTGTGTTGTTTCACCCTGGAACTGAACCTGACCATCCTACATCAAACTGGACTTCACATAAAATGGTTCAAACCCAGAGGATTTTGTTTAAAATCTGCAATCTGTCCAAATTCAACACATTACACATTTTAAACAATCAAAGAGGAAAATAATTTTTTTTTTCAAGATTGGTGCACCAAAAGTGTGTGCATTTTAAAAAGTTCATCACTTCCCTTACTGGTCTTCATGAGGATAAGCAGAAATATAAGGTATTTATTTATTTAAAATATTTTTATCCCACCTTTCTCCTCAAAAAGAACCCAAGGCAGCTTACATCATTAAAAAGACAATGTGTAGAAGCATGTCCTACTTTGGGCACCTCATGAGAAGGCAGGATTATCTGAAAAAAAAATAATACTGGGAAAGAGTGGAAGCAACAGGAGAAGAGGGAGACCAAATACGAGATGGAATGACTCCCTAAAGGAAGCCACAGGCTTGTCTAGAAGACCTGTTGAGGAAAGCACATTTTGGAGGTCACTCATTCATAGGGTTGGCATGAATCAGAAGTGCCTTAATGGTACATAAGTACAATGACAACAATGCAGTGCATGCTTCTTATGGAATTTACTCCACCATCCCTAAGGTCCATTGTGTTTGGTGAGGTTTACTCACGGGACATTGTGCATTGGATCATAGCCTTAAGGAAGTTAAGAAGGAAATGCTATGATTTTCAGGAGAGATGCTTCAAAATCCACATCCCAGTGTTCCACTGGATTTCGGAATTCCAGATAATCTTATCATATTGTCACGTGGAACTGAGAGAGAAAGAATCTGATGCTACCAAAGCTCAGTGGATGCCTAATTTATACTGACTGTTGAGAGGAAATTTAAAAAAAAGAAATGTGTGTGCATTTGGAGGGGGTGGAATGAAGAAATGCCGAACCGCAGCCCTGTACTCTGTAACATTTTGTTACAGGTCCCAGTTGTTTTAGCCTACAAGTGACATTTTGAGTGATGGGGAATGAGATGCCACCTCTCTTCCCTTTCGCCAGAGACCGTCCTCTCAAGATCTCTTTGGAAAGAGCTATAGATCAGTTGATCTTTCTTATGAGATGAAAATAGACATGTCAGATGTGAGGGGGAAAGGAGGGGGAAAACATCCTTCCATCATTTCTGTGCAAACAGATGTCTTATCGGTGATATGCTCTTCAGCAGCAAGGGTAACATCACCTAAGCCAGATGCGAGGGGCCCTTTTTAGATGTGGGGGAGGAAGATAACACCACGCAGAACAAGCATGATGGATCGGCAAAGAGCTTTGGAGAGGGCAAGCTGTGCCAAATGCATCCCCTGAGAAGCTACCTGATCAACACCTGCATCATTTCGCCCTAGTCAGTTTGTGCTTTTATTACATTGCATTGGATTCGACTTTCAGTTCTGTTTTGATGCAACTATATTTATCAGAGAGAGAGAGAGAGAGAGAGAGAGAGAGAGAGAGAGAGAGAGAGAGAGAGCAAAAAATCTGCAGAAGTTCTTAGACAGAAGCTACCAGATGAGTAGCCACTCATGACAGCTAAACAAAGCCATAATGTTGCAATCTTTTGTAGACTGCCAAATCCGAGTCCATCAAAGTTTAGATGAGGACTCTGTACATCCACCTCTACATGACCAGAGGTCTTCCTATGCAAGAAAAAGCATGTTACAATCTCTCATCCTGGCTTGTGGTGATGAAACAAGCAAGGATTTGTTGTGTTGTTACATAACGCCAAGTCATATCTGACTAATGGTGACCCCATGAATAAGAGATCTCCATAATGTCCTGTCCTCAACAGTCTCTGGGCCTTGAAATAGTTCTTTCAGTATCCCATCTACCCCTGGTGATTTATTTCTTCCTAGTGCTTTCTCAGCAGCTTTCACATCATTTATTGAACTGCACTTCTTCATCATAGGATTCCTTTTCAAAGGAATCTGTCATCCTTTTATCTGTTCTGTAATGGTCTTCAACAAACTGTTTACACCTTCTCTTTATTTTCTCCTGGTGAAATATTGTACTTTCCTCTTGGTCATTCAGCATTCCTGATCTAGGCTTAAATTTCCCTTTGATTTAATGGATCTTCTGGAAGAGATCTCTTGTTTTTCTCCTTTTGTCATTTTCCTGTTTCTTTGCACTGGTTATTGTAATAGTTCTTTCTGTCTCTACGTGACAGGTGGTGAAAAACTGCATTCAGGGTTCTGACCTCATTTCTGTCACCTTTTACTTTCGCTTCTCACCTGTCCTTTATGATTTTAAGTGTTTCTTCTGTCATCCATCTAGTTTTTCCTTTTCTTTTTTCTTTTTACTGTAGGAATTGTCTTTTTGTATTCTTCTCTAATAATATCTCTGGTTTCAATCTGCAGTTCTTCAGGTTCATGGACAATTGAGTTTAGTAAAGATTTACATTCCTAGTATTTTAAATAAACTATCCTTAAGGCAATAATTTTGATGAACTGTATCTCTCTCTCTCTCTCTCTCTCTCACACACACACACACACACACACACACACACACAAATGTGCTCTACAGGGATCGGGACTTGAATTGTGAGACTCGCTGTCAAGTCACACTTAAGTTGCACTGTCAACTCTATTCAGACTTGACTCAGGTTTTTTTTCAATGACTTGAACGCAACTCGTGACCCACCCCTATCTTTTTTCTTGGGGTGGGGGAGCTTGTTTTTAATAGGGACTCAAACTTCGGACTTGAGACTTGGGACTTGGTACAAAAGACTTGGACTCAGACTTGGGACTTGGACCCAAAGACTTGCCAACATCCCTGGTGGTCTATAACAGTGGTTCTCAAACTGGGGTCCCCAGATATTCTTGGACTGCAACTCCCAGAAATCCTAGCCAGCACAGAAAGTGGTACAGGCTTCTGGGAATTGCAGTCCAAGAACATCTGGGGACCCCCATTTGAGAACCACTGGTTTATAGCATGGCTTTGGTAGCTGGAGAAGAGGCTGGATTGAAAGGTTTGTTGATGTCCTTCCATGCTCATCTACTTTTCCGTTTTTCTTTTCCCTCTTCTTGTTTAAGCAAACAGTGTAATAACAAATCTCCTTAATGCTGGTGTCCTCGTCCAATTGTTTATGGAGCTTATTGTTAAGCCATGCCTCACCTTGGTAGCTGTTGTAATTAAGTTTTTGGACATATCTTTGAATAAACTGTTAATAGCACATTTCTCCTTGCTTCCCAACAGCGTTAAAAGCCCAGAAGATTTTAATTAAATAAGTACGGCAGCACAGTGAATATTGACATTAAAATAAGACGAAGAAAGTCAATAGCTTCCTTTCGGTTCTTGTAAACAGAAGTGCATGTTATTAATAACTTGGAAATGTCCATCATGATAATGGAATAGAAGGGTGAATGTGGGAATCTCAGGGCGCTGATTCTTACAACCCATCCTTTACTCCTTAATACTTGTGATTTCCACAAATAGATAACAGTGCCCTGCATGTTGACATATATATTTGTATAACCCAGCATGTACGCATGTTCATATAAGAACAGTTGAGCTGTGTAATTTACATATTAAAAGTTATGTAACCAGTCAAATTCTGTCTGGTGTTAGCCAATGGATGTAAAATGAGTTGACTGCCAGATAGAAAAAGAAGTGACAGCTATTATTCTGTTAGAAAGTCTGTGTAGGTGCTTCTGTTTGGAGTCTGTTTGCCTCTTACTATGTCTGATAAAACTATGATAGGAAATGGCCCTGTTTTCCGCCATAACAGGTGTTCAGTGGGTCAGAGCTCCACCTCCTTTGGCGGGCACCCACTGAGAGGCAGCATCCTGGTTTCCCTGCCACACTTCCTCCGGGCACTGCCTTTAAGTGGGCACTCGCCAGAGGGGGTGGGGAGCCAAACCACTTAACATCTGTTGCGGGCCTCAACGAAATCAGCCGAACTGCGGAACCAACGGTTTGTGCCCATCTCTAGCCTAAATTGATGAGAATCAAGACTTCTGCAAGGGTTGTTTTATATATATATATATATATATACTAAATTCTGACACAGTTCTGAACTCCAAATCAATAAATAAATGCATGTAAATGTGTATGTTCAAAGATATTTAAAATCAAACTTTGTGCATTAAAAAGCAAACAAACTTTAAAAGGAAAATGGCTATAATGGGCTTATAGGGGCACACATGGGAAAGTCCCAGCCACAGCTAAGAAAGCCTAAGGCAGAAATCCTAAAGTGTTGCCAGCCTTTAAGAGCCAACCGTCTGAAGCAGCTTTTCCACTCTGAGCTCTGTTTCCTCAATACTACAGTAATGTGTGATAAAATATTGGCACAGTGGGCTGGAGTGAAAGCAATGAGCTTATATATGTGTATGGAGCCCCTGAGTATTCATAAAATCTGCCAACGCTTTTCCATATCTGAGCCAACAATTATGGGATGCTGGAATTATTAGTATGCCAGTTTTGTTTTTTTTAAAAAAGGAAACAGAGAATGGTTTTAAATGCATACCTTTAATTAGCCAATGTGCTAAAGCTAGTCTAGTAAAGCTTTACTGCGGGCATGAGGTTAATTTCCTATCCCATAGTGCTGCTGTTTATTTCTTGCATGCTTTATTTATTTTATTTTTTTAATTTACAAAAGGAAGCAACAGATCCACAATAAAGCATCACCACCCTGGCTGCCTACAAAAAGCAATATAATCTTGGCTGAAATAAGTATGCCTGCATCAGATTCTGGAAAGCATAATCAAGATTTACATCTGTGATGGGCTTTCATGTTTACCAGCTGCAGGAACTGTGAGACTACTAGCTTTTCAGTTAGCTCTTTGCTACAGCAGTGGCAACAGGAGCATTGACAACGTTCATGGGTTGTAATTTCAACAACCACACACATTCAACACGAGTGCAAATTGTTTGTGGGTGGGAGCAACCTTTGTCTATTTCACTCTGCCAATGAAAAATGAAAATTTTCAAGCATTCTACTCACTGGGTAGACTGCATGAGTTTTTCTTTGCAATATTTTTGAATTTGGAAGCATTTTTGTGAAAAAAATTGTACAAAAATTGTGTTTTCTGTATATTGCACAAGCTTCCATGCACTTTCTGGGAGATGAGTCATGGCAATTGGACTTCTTTCTTACGAAGTTAAAATGTTTCGCTACTCATCTAAGTAGCTTCTTCAGTCTGAGGAGAGTCCGTAGGAGATCCCTGATATATCCTCCACCTTGGTTTCACCTCCCCCTGGCCTGAATAGACTCGTTAGAAGGACAAAGGACTGGGGGGTGAGGGATAATCCCATTTCTGCAGTCCTTCTCCACCCATTGTCATGGATTGTTAACAGTTGTTAACAATGGTCTTTCTGGTGGGTGTGGTCCTAATCTTTCTGGGGACGGATGCAAGGTCAGCATGATAAATAGGAGACAGATTATATCTAAGGCCTTCACCACTGTTGAGTGAGGGGTTTTCTATATGCACACTCCCTGATCCCTCTCTCAAACCACCTATCTTCTCGGTCCAAAATGAGTACATCTTGGTCATCAAATGAGTGTCCTTTGTCCTTCAAATGAAGGAACACTGCTGATTGTGATCCTGAGTCATTGCCCCTCCTGTGCTGGGCCATTCTCCTGTTTAATGGCTGTTTGGTTTCTCTAATGTAGAGCTCCGAACACTCCTCTTTTCATTGGGCCACATATACTATATTGGCTCAACTTCCAGATAACCTCACCTGGATGACTGAGAATCTTCACAGATATATTCCATGCACATTGTGCAAAATTCCTGTTTTCTGCCCAGAATCTTAAGGCACTTTCACAAAAAACACATTTATTTTTTAATGTTGCCAGTGTCCCCAACTGCTTGTAGCAGATACTCAGTCTTTCAGCTGCAGTATAAGGACTTTTAAAAAAACTGGTCACAATTCAAAGAGTTGGTTTTAACCTGTAAAGCCCTAAATGGTTTGGGTCCAAGTGATCTCAAGGACCGTGTCTCCCTTTATGAGCCTGCTTGGGTGTTAAAATCATCAGGGGAAGCCTTTTTCTCAGTCCCACCACCTTTACAGGTGATTTAGTGGGACATGGGGGAGGGCTTTCTCCGTTGCTGCTTCCACATTCTCTAAACCTCTGCTCTGACAAAAACAGAGGCACCAGACTCTGGTGCTCCAGTGGAACCAAAGCACCTTCCATTCTTTGTTACCAAAGAGGGGGAGAAACCCTTTCCTATTGTACTGTAGGAAAAATTCAAGCTACTATTTAACCTTCAACAGGAGGGAGAGGGATCCCTGCTCTTCCATGCCAGCTCAACTTCAATGTGCAACATTACAAGCTGATAGCTACTGAGTTGGAAGATAACATGTGTCAGGCCTGTTACCCAAACTCAAAGATCCTTTGAAGACATAAACCAGTTAAAATAAAACTGAATTAGACATCATATTCAATTTCACAATGCTTCAGTCAGTGTGCATCAGCGGTTCAGAGAAAGTTCAGCTTGAAACAATTTGCAAAATCAAAACCATTGGGGAAAATATTATTTGAGAAGGTCTTCGTTGTAAGTATAGACACAGTCAAAGATGGAACCAGCCACTTTGTCTGGACAGCAGAGGAGGAAAACCTCCTCTACTCATTTTTCATCTGCTGTCTTCTGAAAAGGTAAAGTATTTTATGTGTGTCTGATTGGTGTGACACTTTGACAGCATCTTGGTGTTACAGTACTCCTACTTACTCTGGAAAGGTTGAAGGAATCTAATCTCTGTGAATTCTAATATAAAATGACCAGAGCTACACTTCCCATAATAATGGAGTTGAGAGCTCAAGTTATACCTTCCACTCTGCTCTGAATATTTGAAGGCGATTTCCAGATATATATTTTTAAGCAATAAATTATTAAGTATCGTACTGTGCAGGAAAAAATGTTTTATGACATTGAGAGGATAAACATTTTAAAGTATTTATTTAGATATTGATTTAAATGCAAACGGTCTTTGATTTTTTTTTTTAAAGGGACCCATAAAGTCTGTTAGGGTTTCAGGAACATGAAAGAAAGAAAGAAAGAAAGAAAGAAAGAAAGAAAGAAAGAAAGAAAGAAAGAAAGAAAGAAAGACTAACTTGATAGCTTAGGGTCCTTTCCTTGGGGATTGGTCTCTTACCATACTTTAAGAAAAAGGAGTGTTCCAACCTTTGAAATAATAGCAACAATCTCTTAAATTGATCAAATAAGTGTATATACTGCTTTATGCCTGTTTGTATTTTACAGCTGTATTAAAAGAGGTTATGATCCATTGAGAAAAAGAGTCTAACAGTCTATATAGCAAGTTAAAATCATGAGAATTTCTATGAAAGAAAATATACAGCTCTTTTTCTCCAGGTTAACCATAAAGGATGTTAATAATGGTCTTAGAACTGCCAAGCTGGAAGGGACCCCAAGGATCATCAAGTCCAGCCCTTGTTAAGGAGGCACAGTGGAGAATTGAACTCCCAACTTCAAGCTTTGCAGCCAGATACCAAAGCCACTGAGATACTCAGAAGTTCTTAATAATCTTAGAACTGCAATGCTGTAGGACATCCCAAGGATCATCAAGTCCAGGCCTTGTTACGAAGACACAGTGAAGAATCGAACTCCCAACCTCTGGCTCCACAGCTATAAATTATCTAGCAGTTCTTCATCTCAGATTTTTATCTGAGCTTTCCAGGAGCAGGAAGAGTTCATTTTAATTAGACCCAGTTAAATTAAAAAAACAAACTAATAATTATAAAATGGTGCCAAATTTAGTGAAGTGATTCTGGGGGATTTTGGGGGGGTGGAGGTTCAAAGTGCCATTTCCATTGTAAGGTACTGCCAGCATTACGTCTTCCATAAAATAATGACTTTCGGAGAAAATATTTTACCCTAGAGTCATTTTGTGTTACTAGATAATAAGGTGTGAAAAAGAATCATTGTCATCCCAAGCTGTTGTTTTATAAACTGAAACACCTGGCAGTGCCAGAGCTGGGCTTGAATCTCATATTCGTTTACTCACATGTCACACAAGTTCTCACCAGTTCACTCGCTCCTATGATTTGTGTATATTGTGTTATGTACCGGCAGATCAGAACCAACTTATAGCAACCCTAATAGGGCTTTCAAGGTAAGTGAGGTATTTAAGGAGTGGTTTTACCAGTGCCAGCTGGCTGGATAGCTCAGTGAGTTCAGTTTCTTGGCTGCAGAACCAGATGTTGGGAGTCCAGTTCTCCTCTTTTAAAGTCCCTCCCTCCCTCACTTCCCTGTGCCTGCCTTGGAAAACCACTTGGCTCGCTGCTGAGAACAGGACTGGTGACTAGAAAAAAGGAAGTCACAAATAAAAATAAAAATACTTTCTTATTGCACCTGTTGTTCCACCCTGGACAGGAATCCTTCCATCCTGCCTGCACCCTTCAATCTATGACTTGTCTTTTTCATAGCTGTTTCCTCATTGGGACAAATTTGCAAGAAAGGGCTCTTTGCTGACCACTGGAAACATGCAACCATCTGAATGGATCCAGGCAAGGATTGATTTGGATTATTTCTTATTTATTTGTTTCAGATATCCCTTAGATCTTGAGGGCTGTTGACCTCAAAAGGTGGCTTTCCAAGCAGGCATTGATAGATCAATCATTCCGATACTTCACAGGCCAGCTTTAGCATCACAGTGTTGTGACATGACCACTTCGAGAGCCATGTACATGAGGGAACTGCAGAGGGTGGCAGCCATCCTGTTGCTCTGAAGGTAATGAGCAAACCCCAAATCAACGATCTACAGTATCAATAGAAGGGTATAGGGTAGGTTGGAACGGATGCATATGTCCTTTATTCAGGCACAGAGCAGGTTGAGTTTGTACATCCTTGATACAAACCCATAAAACAATGTCATTGTTCAACTCACATTATTCCAACTCCTCAACAAAAACGCCACACTGATGTTACCGAAAGCCTTCCAGAGGTTAAGACCTATTGCCAAACTAACTTAACTTGTATTTTTAAAGAAATGTCAGGCCTTCCAAGATGGGTCAGGGACTTTTCCAGGCCTGGGTGAGCCACACTGGGAATCTAAAGTGTCCTTGAACTAGACAGTCCTCAAATCCACATGAACTATATCCATGAGCGTAGAAGGTCTTTACCACAACATTTGTGGATAACTGCTTTCAAACTGCCCTTTTCTCACTCTGAAGTGTGAAAAGGGTCCACAAGCATTTATCGTTTTTCAGATGTTGACCCTGAAACCTCGGTCCTGAACCTTTCCCCAATGTAGGGAAAATGACGGCAGGGTAAAGCTGCAATTGTTTCTTCCAAAGCTATGCATTGCAGCCGAGATTGAAATATGTAGAGAGAAATGAGTTTGACTAGTCAAAGAAGGGATGGAAACCCCTTCTGACAGGAACTTTAGAGCAACAAAATCCCATCACTACCATCTCATACATTAATAACAACAGCCGTATTGCTTATATAATATACTATGGAACTAACATGACAGGAAGACCTGAGAAGTGACCCAAAAATCAAGATTCAAGGAACACTAAGGTCTGCTTTAGAATTTTGTCACAACATTGAAAAGTGCCATCACTGGCTGCCTTCTTTTATTCGTGGCATTTCCCTGCCTTTTTTTAAAGACAGCTGTTCTGTTTTCAAAACATTATTCTGATTGACTGAGCTCCATTATCCCCAATCCAGATTCACACAAGAAGCTACCTTAGATTGAGTGTAATCATTGCTTCATCTAGACAGGTGTTGTCAACTCTGACATGCAAAGGTTCTCCAGTATGTCAGGTAAGATTTGTATCCTTGCCCTTCATGGAGGTATTCCATGGAACTCTCCCATCCAAGTTGTGACCAGGACCAACCCAACTTCTTTTCTAAATCCAGCGAGCATCAATACTTTTAGTGTAATACAGTGACATGTTGAGGATATGTGTACAACTGTTTCTGGTGGGTCCTCCAGTAGCACATTCATTCCATGCAAATGGCTGTGGTTTTCTTCTCGCTGTTTGGTATCTGATTGTTCTTCAGAACCCAAACAATAAACGAGTTAGAGGTCTATTCCCTATCTTTCTGTAATTTCACCCAGATGAATGCAATGTTTAAAGAACTTCAAAGAAAATGCCTTCTACAATTGGTTTGGTCAGCCCAAGAAACCAAACTCCTAAAACTTTTTCTGACATATTCATTGTGATTCCAAACTGAAAATTTAAATATTTGGATGGATCATAGGGCTATGTCGAACAGGAGACACTGTTTTGCAAAGAATTTCAGCAATGGTATGTGGTAGCTCAGTGGTTTAGGTATCTGGCTGCAGAGCCAGAATTTGGGAGTTTGATTCCCTTCTGTGCCTCCTTGACAAGGGTTGGACTCAATGTTCCATAGGGTCCCTTCCAGATCTGCAGTTCTAAGATTATTGTTATTATTTATTTTTATTCTGAGTCAGAGTACCGGGAAGGGGGGGGAACATTCCCTATTGCTCGGAACTAATTTCAACAATACCAATCTGAACACATTTTGCTCATTATGTTTTGGAAGCTAAACAGGAGCAGATCTAATCACAACTTGGATAGAGACCACTAGGTAAGACAAGACACGATAGGGACAAAAGAGAATAATAAAGAATCCTGCCTCAAGCAAGTGCCTCTGTTGCCATTCAGCAATTCTGGAGCAGCTAGATCAGTGGTTGGAGTCAGAATAATGCTATATATATCGTCCTGCCTTCAGAGATAACTTCTGCTTGACCCTCAATCACTGCAATATCTCAGTGCTTGCTACAACATCCCCCATACTCCTGTGGCTGGGATCACCATGATGTGGAAGAAAATTATTAAGTTAATATTATTTATTAAGTTAATATTTCTTTAAATGACAAAACAAGAGCTGATCAGGGATCTGCTGTTTTAAAAGAACACAAGGAGGGGGAGAGTTCAGATGACAATTTGATTTTCTGAAAGCCTTAAGGATTTTCTGATTTTTCTGATGGATACATAGAGAGAGAAAGACTGAAAATATGTTATGAGTATTATAATAAAATATTCAACTCCCCTTCCCTCGGAGCTCAATTTTGAAGACATTCAGCACAGCAGTGGGAGTGTAAGAGCATCAGTGGCAACAGAAATGAACCACAGCTAGTGGTCATTCACTCCGGCCCTAAATGGCACAGGTTTGCTCCACCAAGGATGGATTTATTTCTCCATTTAACTGTGAGTTGCCTCATCTGAGTAATTAGAATCCGACTGGTTGAGCAGCCCTGTAGTGTAGCTGCAGTGCCCTTAAGAAATTTTAGACAGGCTATTAGAGAATGATTTATGACGCGCGCTTTTGCTCAACCAAGTGATTAGAATTTAATAACTTAGCACACTTAGTTTTGAACTGGACACAACCAAGCTAAGCAACAAACAAACAATTTGATTTCCCAAGCCCAGAGCTCACCAGAAGTGTAGTGTTTTAGATTCTTCATCATTGGTGTGAATGATGGGGAGAGTCAGTATGGTTTCGGCAGAGTTCTCCTGGGCAGAAGAAACCTTCCTGGACTGTTTGTTCAAGACTAGAGATGGGCATGAACTGGAAAAAACGGTGGTTCATGATGGTTTGTGGTTCGTGGCTACCCACGAATTACGAACTATCACGAACTGCTCAAAAAACAAACCAGTTTGCAGTTCATTTTTCAGGTTCATGCTGGGGTCCAGGTCTGCTGCATGTGTGCATGTGCCCACTGCTCAGCTGACAGGCGGGCACATGCACACAGGCAGCAAGCCTGGCTTCCATACAAGGAGGTGGGCTTGCTGCCTATCAGGGTGGCAGTGGTGGGAGAGGTGGCAGCAGCAACAGTGGTGACAGCTTCAAAAAAGAAAGTAGAGAGGGGACAGGGGGAGGGGTGAGCATCCCATTTTTCCAAAGCAAAATAAGGCATCGGGGGGGGGAGTTCAGTACTTTGTTTCGTTTCTGCAAAATGGGATCCCAAATCGAACCACGAACTGAACCACGACCCAGCTCAATTCATGTTTTTTCCAGGTCCGTGGTTTGGTTTGTGCCCATCTCCATTCAAGACATTCTTAGATGCTGCACATTTCCCTTCATATTTCGCTATAGGTGAAATTCATGGAGAATGTGGGACGTACCGAACACCCTCAGCCTCACAACTCTTCTACATTAAGATACATCTTCTACATTGCTTCCTTTGTTGGGACTGTGGTTCAATCTAAACAGGACATTGTTCAGAATAAGAAGTATCTAAATGAGAAGTATCTAAAAACCATGAGAATGGATTCTGGTGACCTGGACGATACAGGTTCCAGACACATGAATTAGAACTGTGGACCTAGCCATCCACAGTCACTTGTGGATGGCTAGCTTTCCAAGAAGGAATCCAGTAAAACAGCTTGATGAGGACATAGGGGGGCACTTTCTTTGCTATAATAGTTTTGTGTACATTGTAGCTTTTGCTAAAAGAGAATAATTTTGGAGGGTCTTTCCCTAAGAGTTGTGCCAGACTCCCTCCTCTCAGCTTTCAAGAGGATGCCCAAGACAGAAGCCTTTAAGGCTTAAATTTGAGCCTCATCGTATTTATGCCACCTATCTTACCATCTGGTTTGTTTTGGTTTATGTTAGATCTTCTTCTTCTTGATTGTTATTCTATTATTTGTTTGCTATTGTTATACTTTATTTTATTGTTTGTAAGGTGTGAGGGAAAGGGAGAGAAACGTTCTGAGTGATGGCTGTGAAGAAAGAACTGGCTCAGTAGCATATTACATATGAATTGCTAACATGTGGGATTTGTGAATGGAAAGAGAGGCAGAAAAACTTCATGAATGCATAATAAGCATCTTGCTGCTGAGAGTAAACCAACAGTTATGATATTCCACCCTCCTTACCTCAGTGCAACCCTACTCTCTGCCATGTAATCTCAATGGACAGCATACAATGAAGTCAATCACGTTGATTTTAAGAATATTGCCACTTGCAATGAAGGCTTTGTGCCTATTTCACAATGTTGCCCAAAGAAATGACTTCGCCATGTCCACACTTCTTTCCTAAAAATAAACAAATCTTTCCAATAAGTCTGAAGGCTGTTAATTTCACTCATAACATACTAAAGAACACAACAGACAGACAATCTAGAGAAATATGATTCTTTCTTTTGGGATTGGAATTAACTTAATGTGAGCAACGAGAATAAAATGGAACCATAAGCTGGTTAAGAGATGCATGTACACCATACTCTTAGTAATAGCTGGATAGGTAAACCGCCTGCATCCAAAGAGGTTCTCTGTCTTGGTTAATGTCTGTCTATGTTACTATACCAGTGTCAGCATGCTCACACATGCAAACCATATTTTGATATTGCAGTCATTAAATATGCATGTGTTTGGGAATGTACCTGAATGCTCAAGTATTCAGTGACCAACTGAAGCTCATGCATGAATTCATCTGGGAAGAGAGTAACTGTTGAATACAGGATAATGGCACAGGACATAAGAGACACCAGTTCTGATGGTACCTCTCGTGTTGTTCTTTTATGGTCCTCAGACTTGAGGACCATAAAAGAGAAGGTTGGAGGCCTATGGGGTAGAAATGAACAGCAAGGACAATGTAGGGGAGTAGTAGAATGATGCTCAGGACTGGCCCAGGAAGCTCTGGCATCCTGAGATGCTATCATATTTTTGCTGTGCTGAGTTGACCATTTGTGCCCTCCTAGAGGACCCGATGCTCAATGGTTTCACCACGGCTGGGGCCATGGACTTCTAGACTAGCATGAGACTGAGCCTATTGTGGGGCAGGTTGGGCCTACTCGAGTGGTACCTAGCATCACTCGACTTCCTCTGACACTGATCTCAAACCAGCTGTGTTGCTGGCAGAGTTCATTGAAAAGGACCCCCCCCCCCCAGCTGGAGCACCAGAAGGAGCCAGATTACTGAAGGATTGGGGGCAGAGGATGCAAACCATCCAAAAGGACTCTAGACTCAAGAGGTGGGGCTGACGTTGAACCACCCTGACTGGACATGTAGGACAGTGAGAGGTTGAGGGTCTGAAGAAAGAAGGTCCCTTGAAGGCTGATAGGCCACTTGGATACAAATGGAGAATAAAATTAATGTTGTGTAGCATCTTCTGTTCTACCATATGTTGATGATGACCATGAAGCCCTTCAATGTCCCCTTACTCATGGTGTGTGTGTGTGTGTGTGTCCACATGTCTCCCTAGGGAAAAAGAAGAAGAATAGCAGAATTTCCCTCTAATATTCCTCACCTTTGTTTGTGATTGCTACAGGGTCCCAATAAACAATGTCCTCTGGTTTTACATACAGGGGCATTGTGGAGAATACAGATAGGAAACCAGGGTCTCGGTATCATTTTTGGTCTTCTTCTAACCCTACGTTCATGGTACTGTCTGTTCTGACCCATAGTTAGCCACAGCACTGCACTGGCTATCTGCTGGGGGACAATTTCTCTGCTTGTTTAACATCCTCCCTAATTTCTCCACTCACAAATAAGGTGGATAATTTTGAGAAGCCATTTGCTGACAATCCTAGCACATCAATGGCCATAGAAGGAGAAAGAGTTCCTTTCCAGAGAGTCTGCATGTGTGGGAGGAAGTCCACAGATAAAATCAACATTGTAAGCTCTTTGGTCATTTCTCACTTGAAAAGTGGAGAAAACTAACATGGCTTTGCTTAACATCCTGTTGCTAACCGGCAGCCTGTAGATTCTGAAATAAATCCAGAATCTGTTCAGACTCAAACAATAGATTAGGTGCTTTTTAATGGTTTAGAATGTTTTTTATTATCAAATGATCAATACCTCTTTATAGCACGGCTTTCTCCAGGAGCTGTTCCTTAACCCCAAATAGCTGTCTCCACCGTTTCACTGCACACAACCTGTAGCTCTACTCCAGTGTCATCTGTTAATGTAGCTACTTCAGCATCATCTATTTAACCTCGAAAAGAATGGGATGTGGGTGGGAAAGGATGCAGTGAGCTATTATGGGTTTGCAGAGGCCAACATACACAAGGCAAACAACCTCTCCACTGGACTGGATTTCACCATTTGGCTTGCAATACACATTTTCTAGGCGGACAGATAACATTGTGGTGTGGAGCATCCTGTGGGGTTGTGCCAGAAAGTGGCTGGCCTGCATTATTTGGATAAGCATGCCAAGCAGCAGAAATCCATGCTCCTGTCTCTATGGTGATGAGATTACTGTACAGTAGGTGATAGGATCAATAGCAACCTGAACTTATTTCATTATTATTATTCTTTCAATACCCATTCAACACCCATTTTGCTCTTTTGCAGAGAAGCATTGACTTTCAGACCCCAAATATGACACTAGATGTTTTTTAAATGATCAGATGACATACTTGGTGCTCTGAGAACCTTGAATTAAAGACAGGGCAGTCTTTATTGCAACTCTTTATGAACATAGCAGAAATCAGAAAGACCTCTGATGTCAAGCGGTTGGGTCAGATGTTCATGTGACTTGCCTCTTTCTTTTTGATCCAATGTCAACAGAGAGCACAGGCCAGGAACGGTTGGGCAGAAACTTCTCTTCAGTAGTAAAGACCATTTTTATGTAAAGACATTTAAAATTCCTCTTAGGGAAAAGAATCAACTTCCCTGTATACATTGTGCAACAATCCATTTTTAGTTATGTAATTCACATGCTTAAGGATGGCCAGCCTTCCTTTCTCCCTGAGAGATTATGTTAATCTCTTATCAGACCCCCTTTGAGGACTTTTCATTGTACTCCTACAGCATTTTTCTTGTTCCTGAAGCTCAAAAGAAAATAGGTACAATGGTGTCACACTAGCTTTCTAGAAATCGATTCTGATTTTCTATGCCTAGCCCAGAGAGACAAAGAGAGAGACAGAGAGAGCAAACCAAATGGGAGTTTTATCTTGCATTTGGCTAGCATAGAGAATGGTGACACACCGGTAGCCTTTTAATATTCTAAATGCTGTATAGGTTACTGTGGTAAAATGTCCACAAGGTTTTAACAGGAAGCACGTCCACATCAGGAAAAAAAAAAGACAGTGAGACTTGGAGTTTAGATCCATCGGTTGGGTGGATCGTAGAATCATAGAATCCTAAAATAATGAAGATGGAAGGGGCCTCTAAGGCCATCAAGTCCAACCCCCGTGCTCAAGGCAGGAATACAAATCAAAGCAAATCTAACAGAGTGTTGTCCAATTTTCTCTTGAATGCCTCAAATGTTGGAGTGCTCACCACCTCCCAAAGGCATTGGTTCCATTGTCGTACTGCTCTAACAGTTAAGATTTTTTTCCCCATGATATTCAGCTGAAACCTGGATTCTTGTAGCTTGACTCTGGGATGATTGAGAACAGATCCTGCCCCTCCTCCGTATGACTACCTTTCAAGTATTTGAAAAGTGCTCTCCTATCTCCCCTCTGTCTTCTTTTCTCAAGACTAAACTCTGAACATGTTCCAGTTTGTTGGCATCCTTCTTGAAGTGTGGTGTCCAGAACTGGACACAATACTCTAGACGAGGCCTAACCAGTGCTGAACAGAGGGGAACTACTACCTCACAGGATTTGGAGACTATACTTCTGTTAATGCATCCAAAAATAGCATTTGCCTCTTTTGCAGCCACATCATACTGTTGGCTCATATTCAAGCTTGTGATCTACAACAATTCCAAGATCCTTCTCACTAATAGTATTTCTCAGCCAAGTATCCCTCATCTTGTAATGTGTGTGTTTGGTTTCTTTTTCCTGGGTGCAGTACGTTGCACTTATCCCTGTTGAATTTCATTCTGTTGTTTTCAGCCCAGTGCTCCAGCCTATCAAGATCTTTTTAAATTTTGTTCCTGTCTTTCCAGGTATTAGCTAGTTCACCCAATTTGGGGTCATCCACACAAATAAGGAGATCAATGCTGTGTACCTGGGCACTATGAAAGAAGCACATGTTGAATGATCCAAACAGGCATGGCAGCTCAATATGACATTATCCCAAGGAACATTTGATACTCCTTTGCCCATGGAAAGGATGCTCAGTGCAGAGTGCTGGATAGAGGGATAGACTAGGTCTCAGGAGGCCTGGGTTTGAATTCCCTGATCAGCCATGGAAGCTCACCGGGGGTGTAGAACTGCGAAAACTGTTCCTTAAATATCTCACTTACCTGTTAGGATTGCTGTGTCAGTTCTGACTTGATGGTACAGAACAACAACAATGACTACAATGGTCCATGGAAGACCTGGAGATATACGCACAAGGAAATGTGTTGTGTCATTTCATGATGCAGCAACTGGGTTTCCACCTTCTCTCTCTCGCTTTCTTCTTCTTTTCTTCTCTTTTCTGTTTCCCCTCCAGCTGGAGGTGGAGAGCTTGTCTCTCTGGACTACAAAACACAAAGAACTATGACATTCAGAAATGTTTAAGGAAGAAGCTTAAACATGTTAAGGTGCACTGTCTGGATTCTCCTAGGGACAGAGAAAGTCTGGGAGATTTCAAGTGTGAGATCATAACATAAAATTGGTTCTGATCTGATTATCCAGACTACCATTACTATGCCGTAATAGTTTTGTTGCTCTGGTTAATACAGACACTCACACTTTGGATTCAAGTCTCAAGATGTGCTTCCAGATGCTTGCAATAAATCTCTCTGATGCTTCTTTCTGGCACTTCCCCATAGCAGATTCACTGTCTCCAGTCTGTGGAATGAACTTACAGTGAGCTCTATAGGGCTGTCAAGGTGGGATATTTAAAGTTTCAACCAGTGCCGCACACTGCCTGTGAACTTCTATGGCTGAATGTGAATTTGAACCCAGGTCTCCTAAGTCTTCATCCTTCACTCTCTCCATCACACTACCCTGGGTTTCCACTTAGTTCCATTTAAAAACAAAACAAGAATATGACTGGTTAAGAATGGAGCATTCTTAACACTCATTAGAGTTACTGGGGTATTTTGAACAATGACTTTCACACCCATGTTTCTTCATGCTGACCAAGCAGTCTTCTTTCCCTGAAGAATCTGATCCCTATTATCTATTGTTAGCTTCCTGACATAGCTGGTTAAATTAATTGTGATGTATTGTTGGCTTCCCTCATTAACTCGAGCCAGATCAAGAATGGATGCTACAGATCGGAAACGCCAAGACGGGTTTTCATACTTCGTTTTACTGCAATTAAGAGAAAACAAACACAATGCTAATTTCCAACTTGGTACCTGGAACATTAAGAAGATGATGATGATGAGATGGGAAAGGGCATCAAAGTGTGCCAAAGTCCGGTTGTGCTTTTGTGTTGTGAGTTTGACTTACTCAATATTTTGGCCATGGAAAGCGAAAGTTTTTGGAGGAAAGTATTTTGAAAAGCTCTATCATACAGCTTCTGCCACTCCAATGAATATAGGCCAGTAGGGATTCACATCCTAATATATGATAAACCATTTTAAATATTCATATAGCAGGAGTGGTTTATTTGAGAAAGATTGGCAGAAATCACAGAGAAAGAAGGCTGCACATATGTAGCCCCCTCTCATGTCTAGCATCATATTCATTAGGACTTAAAGCCAAAAATGCTGTTTCTGTGGGTGACATTATGGTGTTGGTATCCAGTATGGTGTAGTGGATAGAATGATGGACTAGGTCTATGGAGACCAGGGTTCAAATCCCCATTTGGCCATGGAAACTCACAGGGGGAGTGTAACCGGTAAAAATCACACCATAAATATTTCACTTACCTTGAAAGCTTATTAGGGTCACTATCAATCAATTCTCACTTGACAGCACACACACACACACACACACACACACACACACACACACACACACACACAGAGAGAGAGAGTAGCATGTTGCATTAGAATACCCTCATCAAATCAATTAGGATTTTAGAAAGTTTACCTCTAAATTAAGTAAATCACAGTTAGAGTAGACCTATTGAGATTTATAGAAATTATGGAGGACTTGATTGACACATCCCCATTGACTCTATGGTCCAATTCTAGTGTGTTCTACCACCCTAAGTTACAGGATTTGGGCTAATATCTATGTGTGGGGAAATAGAAAAGCTCCCATTCTTAATTTTGGTTCTAGTTCTCCAAATTCCACCTACATTTCCCTGCTATCTTTTGTTCATATCAGATGCATGACTTCACTTTTCTCACTCCATGGAAATGTGCATTTTCCATATGCATTTTTCCTAACGTATGTATATTTGTACACATTAACATGCCTTTTTCTTAAAGTTCACAATTTTCATTCGGTTTGCCCATTGACCAAATCACGTTTGCGTGCATTTCTAAGTTGCGCACGTTTAAGACACTAATTTTTGTGTGTATTTTACTTCTCTGAGACATACTGCAAACCTTGCCAATGTGAAAAGTATTGAGGCATGATGCATTTTGTTTAGCCACAGGTGGTACATGAGGATGTTTTGATCAAGAATTTTGACTCCAACAGCAGCAGCAGTATCAATCAATCAATTAATCAATCAACCAATCAATCTCAGTTACCTATAGTTGTTGTTACATGCCAAGCTGAAGCCTGTGGCTTCCTTTAGTGAGTCAATCCATCTCATATTTGCTCTTCCTCTTTTCCTGCTGCCTTCCTCCTTTCCCAGCATTATTGTCTTTTCTAGAGAATCCTGCCTTCTCATGATGTGCCCAAAGCAGGGCAGCCTTAGTTTCAATATTTTTGCTTCCAGAGATAGTTCAGGCTTCGTTTGGCCTGGGACCTACTTGTTCATCTTTGTTGGCAGTCCAGGTTATTTGCAAAGCTCTCTTCCAGAACCAAAATCCCAAGAAATCATCCCCCCCCCCATTAGCTTTCTTCACTTTGTTCCCTTCCCTCAATCTTCTTTTTATTTCTTTGCTGCAGTATCCATTTTGACAGATGATTGAACGATGGCATACAAAATCTTTCACTACTTCAATTTCTTCATTGTGAACATTATAATTGTGTAGTTCTTCTGTAGTCATCATTTCGTTCTTAATATTCATCTGCAGTCCTGCTCTGGCACTTTCTTCTTTCACTGTCACGAAAAGTCGCTTCAAGTCATTGCTGCTTTCTGCATCTGTCTAATTGTTTGAAAGAAGAGATGCAAACAACCAATTCAGTGCTTCTCAGACTTAACAGGTGGTGAAAGAAAGCAGCAGCCATTCTCATTTTGCAGAGCTTGTGTTGCTTGTGATAAAGT
This sequence comes from Intellagama lesueurii, assembly GCA_037013535.1. Lineage (NCBI taxonomy): Eukaryota > Metazoa > Chordata > Lepidosauria > Squamata > Agamidae > Intellagama > Intellagama lesueurii. The sequence continues at coordinate 4,960,633 of JBAJHW010000010.1, read as the reverse complement.
ATTGTTTCATTAAATATATGCTCTTTATTTTGAAGCAACTAATTTGATCAAGGAAGTGAATCAAAATGGGTCTGTTCGATCCACACCTCCCTCACTGTTTCTGAATTATCCTTGAGGATAATGCACATGTAATATACAGCATGAAAGGTACATCAGTAGTTTTCCACAGTGAGATCTGTAGGAGATTTTTACGAAGAGAGTTAGGTTCAGAAATTGTAAAAGACAGAGTTAATCATCCCCTTCCAAGGCTACTTTTACATGATCAGTTTAGTAGCTCAACATTGTTTCATAAAAATAAATGTGGTGGGGGAGGATGGCGGAATGACAAACTCATCAGTGTAGATGTCTACTTGTTTCTTATTTCATTGGGACTTCTTTCCAGGTAAATGGGCTTTGGAGTAGAGTTCTGATAAGAATATTTCATGCCAAGGATCATTAAGCCCTTATAATGTCAATTATTGGAAGCTCTAAACCAGCGAAAAGTCAAGTGTAAGAAAGAAAGAAAGAAAGAAAGAAAGAAAGAAAGAAAGAAAGAAAGAAAGAAAGAAAGAAAGAAAGAAAGAAAGAAAAGTCAATGTTTTGCTTTCAGGATTTTTTTTTTAAATAATCAACAACCCTTCCTAGAATTTTGCAAACATAAAACACAGATGCTAATTAATTAAAAGAAAATGCTTATTGATGTTGCTGCACCATTGCTATTCTACTTAATGAGAGATTTATTGACTCGTATTAAGCTGTATTCCAGGAATGCTCCTGGTAATAAAAGTGTAATCTCTTGCATAATGATGATGGCTTGCAGTTATTTCACCAGATTTGGTATGAGGCTATGAATTGCATCGATTTAATTCTCAGTGCTTTATTTGACAGAGGAAAAGTTGTTCATAGAACTGTGGATATTACCTTGTTTAAGAGGTTAACAGTGTCACAAAAGAGAGAAAATGAGATTTGTACTTAATGTTGCATGTGAAGGAAAGCACTTCTGAAGGAGACAACTGTGCTAAATTACAGCTACTCAGAAATTGTTCATTACCCGTGTAGTGTCGTAGAATCATCTTCAAACTTTCAACCTTCAAGGATCCTCTTTTCACATTGTAACAAAGAATCCCATGATGCCTTAAAGACTAATCAAACTGTTATGGCAAAAGTTTCCACATATGGCCACCTACTTTTGGTGATTGTGTTGTTTTTGGCTGCAATGGCCTAACACAACTACAGGTAAATGTTTTCCTTATCCCACCTACCAAAAGAGCTATAACATATCCAAATGTTCTCATTGTCTCATTCATTGTGTTCATGATGTCTAGTCAAGACCTGCAGCATAACCAAGCTCCATGGGAGAAGACCATAGTCACATCTGAAAGACACAGTTAGACCAGAACTGCTGGACAACTCGGTGGTTAAGGCCTCTGGCTGTGGAGCCAGAGGTTGGGAGTTCAATTCCCCACTGGGCCTCCTTGATAAGGGCTGGACTTGATGATCCATAGGGTCCCTTCCAACTCTGCAGTTCTAAAATTATTAGATAAGATTAGACCAATAACGTTCAAAAGGCCAGTGTGGGGAGCCACCCAGAAATCCCAACTGAATAACAACAGAGGATTAAAGAAGACAGCAGACTTTAGAAAAACCTATTTGAATATTTCATTGGCATAAGAAACCTCCTTAGATGTTTTTCTCTCCAGGAAGATTTAGTGGTCAAGGGATCTCAAAGGTACTTCACTTGAGAAGCATCCATGTAGGGCTGATTTCCACAGATCTCAGCAGCTCCTGGCAAAAAAAAAGTTCTGCCAAAAATCCAAAAAAACAAAAACAAAAAAAAACAAAAGCAAACCCCTAGCATTAAACTTACACAGAGTACAGTGAGGGTTTGTTGATGTTCACCACATCTATCTATGAGATGAGAATTGTTGATTAATAAGTCCATGTCTGGTGCATGTCAAGTCCCTGTTACTGCATTGTTGTTGTTTAGTCGTTAAGTCGTGTCTGACTCTTCGTGACCCCATGGACCAGAGCACGCCAGGCCCTCCTGTCTTCCACTGCCTCCCGGAGTTGGGTCAAATTCATGTTGGTAGCTTCAGTGACACTGTCCAACCATCTCGTCCTCTGTCGTCCCCTTCTCCTCTTGCCTTCACACTTTCCCAACATCAGGGTCTTTTCCAGGGAGTCTTCTCTTCTCATGAGATGGCCAAAGTATTGGAGCCTCAGCTTCAGGATCTGTCCTTCCAGTGAGCACTGAGGGTTGATTTCCTTCAAAATGGATAGGTTTGTTCTCTTTGCAGTCCAGGGGACTCTCAAGAGTCTCCTCCAGCACCACAATTCAAAAGCATCAATTCTATGGCGGTCAACTACTGCATTAGTTCAATTTAAAACAACAAATACCTAGAATGATTTTCATTTACTTCTTTCTTTTTCCTTCAAAATATGACTTCTCAGAAATCACTCTGTTGTGGCTTCCTGTTGTTAGATGGAGGTAGCCAGATATGGTTAGCCTCTGTAATGACTACCAGCATCCCCCCTAGGAATGGAAACTACCTTTAGAAGATTCAGCAACCAAGGTGTGTGTTTTTTTAAAATAAAAGTCCTGTGCTATGTCTAAAGGATTATTTGATGCATGGAAAAATTCAGTTTTATCTTTGTACTGAAATGCAAGTAGAGAGCTATTTCTGCTTAATAGCCACAAGCTCCATCAGTAACTCTCAGGACATTCACTGGCTCTCTTTTCCTTTCCTCGTGTAATCTTTTTATCCAGCCTTGCTGCATCTTAAGTACCTGCTCCGCACCAGCAGCGCTGCAAAGACACTGCCAGAAATGCTCAAAGAGCCATAAGGAAAGTATATCTACTCCACTCACAAGAGCATATGATATAGATGGATCCCATATGCTTGGGTGACATTGAATCAAAATAACACAGAACACAGTTGGATGAAGTACTCCTTCAAATGCTTCATTCCCACACTCAGCTCAGTTTTTGTAGAATCATAGATTCATTGTCTTGGAAGTGGCCTAGAAGGCTATCAAGTCCAACCTCCTGCTCAATGTAGGAATACAAACTAATGCACATCTGACAGATGGTTGTCCAATTTTCTCTTGAATGCCTCCAGCGCTGGAGCATTCACCACCTCCCCAGGTCATTGGTTCCATTGTTGTACTACTCTAACAGTTAATAGGTTTTTCCTGATATTCAGCTGAAATCTGGCTTCCTGTTACTTGGGCCCATTATGATGCGTCCTGCACTCTGGAATGATCCAGAACAGATCCTGCCCCTCCTCTGTATGAAAATCTTTCAAGTCTTTGAAAAGTGCTCTCCTATCTCCCTTCAGACTTCTTTTCTCAAGGCTAAACATGCCTGATCTTTCAGTCTTTTCCCATAGTGCTTAGTTTCCAGTCCCCCAATCATCTTTGTTGCCTTCCTCTGAAATCATTTTTGTTGGTATCCTTCTTAAAGCACACTGTCCAGAACTAGACATAACAGCAACAATCTGATGCTTTAGTTGGTTAGATAGCTCTATGAGTTGTGTAAGTTATGTAAGTTATATAACTCATAGAGCTATCTAGCCAAATGCGAATTCAGGGGAAGAGCCAGCCTATGTAGCCTTGGGATCAAGCTGCACAGTCCCAGAGTCCCCAAGATGAAGGGAATGAGAAACCGCTTCTTACTTTTCTGTACCTAGAAAGTAGATGTGGTAGTGCATTGTTGTCATTGCTGTTATAGGTTGTTGTTGATGATGCTTTGTTGTATGGAACAAAGTCCATGCTTTTTTAAAACTATCACACAACCATTTTGTGCTTCCTGTCTTTGTGTGTGTGTGTGTGCATGTGTGCATGCTTTGCTTTCCAAGGAGAAATGGTGCATGTGTTGCAAAGAAACATTTTTCTCTATTTGCACCCAAAAGGACAGCAGATTCTCCCCATTTCTGGCTTACAGACGGATTCTCACTCTTCTGCTCTTCTGAGTTTGATTTTTTTTAAAAAATGCAATTATGGCTAGGGGAAAATAAATTATTGATACCAGCAAACAGAAGCCAAGGAACATGATTGGATGGGGATAAAATCCATTATAGAAACTTAAAAGCTGCTGGAGGTTTTAACCAAAGAAAATAGATTTTATGCAACAGCAACAACAACAAAAAACAATCATTCTCAAATATGGATATATGGTCCTAAACATCCACCCTTTAGTGTTTGTTATTTCATTTTATTCTAAAAATATTTGCTTACTGCCCTGAGAGCATAGACTGGGAAGCATTTGATTAGGTCCTGCCTGTACTTAGCAAACTGATTTATCCGTATTTGTTTAGGGTTGTGAGTTTTACAGGCACAGCTGTTGGATGTGTTTTGAGTGCAACATTGGCTTTTTTTTTTTTCTTTTTGGAAAATGCTTGCTTTCCCCCTTATTGAAAAAGAAAGGTGAGCATTGAAAGTGATTGAACATCTTTTCTTTCTACTGGAGACCTCTGGATGTTTTATACTGGAAGTCGTATCATCCCTAGCCAGCACGTTCATAGCACAACACGAGAAGACCTTCAAGCTTTCATCTAATTCTAAGAAAGCCGGCATAGACATTCTGTTTGAATTCGTGTGCAGGAAATGGAGGATCTTCCTTAGGTTTCAAGAAAGCAAAAGAGCTTGACAGAGTATCAGTTATCTTGGGCAGACCCCTAGCCTCTCTGTCTCTGACTGGGAAGCCTGGCTCTTCTTCCAACCACCTTTTCAGATAAGGTTTCTTTCTTTCCAAACTGAGACACCTTTTTGTTAGGGACAAGCAGGGAGCTCCTGACCTCCTCTGTGCCTGATCCTCTCATTCTGCCTCAGCCTTTGACTGGGCACATGGCCGTATTTGTGTATTTTGGTAATTATCTGCGAAAGTAGCCATTCCCATAAATGGGGAATCATAAAAACAAGATTAAATCACAGACTGAATGGTTCAGGCAGGGCACAGTTGCTTGGGTTCATTCCAACTCTACCATGCTATGCTTTTATGATTTTTTTTGCTTTACTTGGGGGAAAAAAATCCCAGGTTTAACTCCTGGCTTTTTTCATGTGGGTCCAAGGAACTTGGGTAGCCTCTGCCAGGTGGTATAAGATAAGAGTGAGGTCTCACCAGGTGCAGGTTAGCTCATGTGAAGAAATTGGCTGGGTTGTTGATAATCTGTCCTAGCAACTATTTTCTGCTTGCCCTTTTATGTCCCCCTAGAGTTGTGAGTGAAAGCTGTATTAACAGTGTAAAACCAGCTCAGTACATCATCTGAAGAAGCTGGTAAAGAAGCTGTTCCCATTAAATTGAGCGGAGGTGGAAATGTCCTATTTCAAGACTAGTGTTCTAAGCCAGAAATATAACACACACAAAAAAAAAAAGGTTTAAAAGCCTGCCACTATCGGTGATATAATGGGGCCGTTATAGATCAAAGGGATTCTCCTGATTGCACCTCAAAGTGCTGAAATTATAGTGTTTAGGGTGGAATTTGTTAGTTCTCACAAAAATGGTCCCTTTGAAAAAGTTGGGTCATGTTTGATATAAGACTACCCTTCTAAAAAGCAGTAGCTTTAATCCCTATCCACACCAACCCATCTTTAGCTATCGGTAAATTTCAGTTCAGAATGGAGTCAATTTAAAGAGTTTCAAAAGTTTCTTTTTAAAAGAATGAATATGAAGACTTGCTAAAGCCATTCTCAATGAAAAAGGATTAGCATGGTGTTCTGGAACCCAGGGCATCTTGTACCATTGTGTGTTTCTGGATGAGCTCAGCGTGCCATTGTATTCATCTCAAAAATAACTTTATTAAAGAAGACAAGATTCATGTCTAGCCTATGGCCCTCGGTGGCCCAGCTCCAGCTTCTTTGTTCCACCATTCTCTGTCTTCTAATTACAAAGATGATGAAGGCATCTGGCTTCTTCTTCTCTAACTTTCGGAGCAAAAAGTCTAGGGCCAATGTCCCATTGGTCTGACTGGACCACAAGCAAAGAGTTGCTAGCATTTTCTAGATTAAATCCCACTCAACCCACCACCCAACATCCCTTGGGATGGAATACACACCTCATCTTATGCCTTTTTGATGTAAGTTATTTTCCCCAACCCAAAGAAACCTAACACAATATTTCACTTCTCTTGAGAAGTAGGAGTGGAGGTGACTCTTCTCTTTAACAATTAGAATGTTTCTTAACATTCCACAACAGCATTGTAGCCTTGCCAGTGGCTAGGCTTAAATTCCAGGAGTTCCTCTAAACATTATAGATACTTTAACTCTGTGCTGCAATAATTTCAGATGACCCAAATTATTCCTGTCCTAGAATCTTACACTGACTATTATCTCATCCCATCTTCTCCTGGTGTAGAACACAGGAAGTAGATGTCTCTGAACCATGTGAATCAGTGGGCATTGTTTTTTATCTGGTTTCCCATTGAACAACCTCCCATTGAGAGATGGAGAGTCATAGTTTCCTAATCAAAAACCTAATGAAGAACTAACTGCTGTCTTCATGAATTATTTGTGTTCCCTTGTACTTGTTACATCTCACAAAAGGTCAGCAATTTATCTTTGGTCTCTTACAACCAAAGGCTATGGTGTTTGCCTGAGGCGGATTTGTGAGGCATGGAAAGAAAGGAAGGAAGAAAATAAAAACAGGTTATTTTAGCTACTTGGAAAAGGGTTGGATATGGTGAAATATGTAGGGTTCCCTTGATCAACTTATTTTCAAACCAAGCACAAGAGTCTAGAATTTTGATGAGTTGGAAAATGCAGGCAGTCCAAAGCTCTGTGAAATGGCATAGAAGAAACAGGATCTGTAACTAGCATGGGCCAAGGATCAAGGGTTGTATGTCTACACTGTATGTCTATATTTGGCACAGAGCAAGAACAGACTTTCTGCTACATCCATGACAAATTTGGTGCTGATCTGAGGTCTAGTTTCATAGTTATAATTTTTTGTTTGTTTGGGGCACCCCTATTTTTGGAGTTGACTTACGGAATGCTGAATCCTGCTGTTAGCACACTATATTGGTGCCCTCCCAGGCACCAATAATTTGACTGTTATTTGCTTTTTTTGTTTTGACCATCTCGGATCAAATATCAAAGCAAGTTCTTCCATGCCTTATTTCAGCATGCCAAGAATTTAGAGGCATGGCATGTTAAAAGTGCTGGCCTAGGACTTGAGGCTTCTACATTCAAGCTCCCGCTCAGCCATGAAATGTTGTGAGTGACCTTGAACCTGTCCCTTTCTCTTAGCCTGAAATATTTGTTCTGAAGATAAAGTAGAAGAAAGAAATGTACTTGGCTCATTGGAGGGAAGGTGGGACACAAATTTATTTAGATTTGTTTATTTAAATTTGCTTAATTTATTGACACAACAGCAGCTCTGACAGCAATAGCAGCAGCAACAAAAAATAATGGATAAATGAATGGAAAGCAAAACTTTCAGTTCCTATTATCTAAGACACCTGTATTGATCAGCCATATTCAGAGGGATAATGCTAGAAAATTATTGGAAAGCAAAAATATCTGCGTTAATAATTATGTGTGATCAAGATGAATCTAAAAACAAACTTCTGAAAGATCTTCTGGGTATAAAATACTAAGTGGTTTACTATTCCCTTCTTCTGGTGGTGCTCTGGGGTCATCCAGCTTGCCCAAGGCCACACAGGTGGTAGGGCAAATAACCCCTCCATTATGGCATCACCCTGTTACAGCAGCTCCAACGGCTGGTGTAAGAGGGGGTTACAGTTGCTGTAACAGGTGGTTACAATTTCTGGGCACAATTCAAAGTGGTGGTTGTAACCCATAAAGTCCTAAATGGCTTGGGTCCAAGCTATCTCAAGGACTGTGTATCCCTTTATGAACCTTCCTGATGTTAAGATCATCAGAGGAGGCCTTTCTTTTGGTCCTGCCACCTTCACAGGTGTGTTTGGTGGGGACACAGGAGAGGGCCTTCTCTGTGGCTGCTTTTTTAGACTCTGGAACTCCCTGCCACAGGAGGCCAGCCTGGCCCCTTCTTTTTTGTCCTTCTGCAAGCAGGCAAAGACCTTTCTCTCCAGGCAGGCTTTCCCTCAGTGACCTCAGTGGCCTGAAAAGTTTTTGTTTGTTTTCCTTTCTTTCTTTCTTTGTTTTGAAATCAATTATTTCTTCTTGTTGATTTGTATGTGTTTTTGGTGTTGATTTTGTTTGCAGTTTCAGTGTGGTGTGTATTTGATTCTTTCGTAATATTTGTACAACTTGCTGTTTTTAGCTTTTAAATACTGTCTTCTACTGTTGTAAGCCACCTTGGGTTCTTCTTAAGGAGAAAGATGGGGGTGAAAATATTTTAAATAAATAAGAAATAAGAAGCATGGTGGTCAATGAAACCCTCACCCCCTGGCTCCACAGCCCAGTGTTCCAATTCATGGTAGTATGCCAGCACATATTATATTAGCCATATGGGGATGCAAAACACAAATTCTCTGTTAAGATGATATGTTCCTCAGGCTAACTCAAGGAATACAGAAAAGTGGCAAGCCCTTGAAATCTCAAGATCAGAAAAGAGCTGTCAAAAGCTTCAATATATTTATTGAGTTTTCTTTAATTGGAAGCATCAAATGGATTTGCTAGCAATTGGATTTAGGTCCTTGCTTTTATGCAATTTCAGTTGGCTTCCCAGTGCAAGGATTTGAAGAATATTCAGAAACGTTTTCGTCCTCAGAGAAAAGGTTTGTCTTGAACACATCAAGATACTGTGTCAAAAATACTGCCACTGCTGTGAGATTTTATTGCTCCTACAGGAGAGGGAAAAAAACAGTGACTCTTTCTATCTGCTTCAGGATTCATACTAAACCCTTGTGTTTTGCACTAAAGAACTTTGCGTTGCGCCGTAGCAGACCTTGCATTTCATGAAAAATCCTACTTTTGCACAGAATGCATTGTTTTTGAGGAAAAAATGATTTTGTAATATTTTTCCACTTGGGGAAAAAAAGTCTCAGAACGCGAAAAATGTACAGAACTCACCACCTCACCTGGTGGGGATGAAGTCTGTAAACTGTTCTCAACGTCTACAAGAACAAAATAAGCAAGGATTTGCCTCTCTGTTTGACAAGAATCGGATGGATCCCATTTTAAGGGAACGCTGCTGCACTAGACCCTTGGACTGAGTCCTTCAGGAATCGTTTTATGTTTTCCCACTCAATATACTTAATGTGGAGTACATTAGAGTTGACCAATGAAAAGGCTTTCTTTGGATCGGAGCTAAAAATACAATTAAGCTTTCTATTTGTCATTGAGTGGGTATCAGCTTCACTAATGAGCAACACTTTTCATTCAAAAGGCAGAAGTGTAGGAGGTAACAAATCCTCTAGATTTCATTCATTACTCAAAGCATGGCTGTGCTCCACAGGGTATCATGGCATCCTGGACTGACTGACTGATTGATTGATTCATTGATTGATTTATTGATTCATTCATTCAGTTGAAAAGAGAACTCTGTGGGAGAAGGGTCCTGGAAGGAAGAGGCAACTGAAAATGTAATGCAAACACAAGATCAAAGGCATTCTAAAGGTGATATATGTAGAACAAAAATAAGCTTAGGTTATACAGTGGACCCTCGACTTACAGACGGCTCGACCTGCAGACTTTTCGAGTTACAGACTTCTCTGGCTGCAAAATTTAGGTTCGACTTGCGGCCGGAGAATCGACCTACAGACCGGAAAATCAAACAAAATGGACCAAAAACGGCCGGTTACGGATTAATCGGTTTTCAATGCATTGTAGGTCAATGGAGCCTCGACCTACAGACTTTTCGACCTGCAGCCACCGTTCCAATACGGATTAATTCCGTAAGTCGAGGGTCCACTGTATAAAACACAGGCGGAACTTAGGATTGTTCAGACACTCTCATGAACTCAAAGGAGTGTCAGGCAGACATTACATCTGCTGGCTCTCACTCCAGTCAAGGAAGAATAGTAAGGCGTTGGTCCAATTCCTCTGTGAAAAATGTTGTGTTGAATCTCTGGAATTCCAAGTTTAAAAGATCACACAGTAGACCAGTCCACAGTGTCATCACTGCTGACTCTCTAGAGCAGTGGTTCCTAACCTTGGGTCCCCAGATGTTTTTGGATTCAAACTCCCAGAAGCCTTCACCACCAACTGTGCTGGCCAGGATTTCGGCTGATCAAAGTAGACAGAACTGGTCTAGATGGTCAGCTAGTCTGACCTGGCAACTGCAAGGCAGTTTCTTGTTGATCAGCTCCCATCTGCTTAAGGTTCACAGCTGGAAGAAGCAAACTGTTGGTCAATCTATTGCAGATCTTCAAGGGTTCAGACCAAACACTTTCTAGTCAAAAATAATATGAATTTGAAAAAAGTTACTTCTTTGAATGACAACACCCAGATTCCTCCATTAGCATTGCCAGTGATTATTTGCTCACTCAATTTGGGAACATTATCTAATTCAAGTGGCACTTCTTGGTCTTTCTGTTACTCTCTTGTGGAAGACACTAGACCAAATATGTGTGCGCTCAAAAAGACTGACTTTTATTAAAACTCAAGCACAAGCACATAGTAAATTGTCTTATGCTGAGTGAGTCCATCTTAGCCCTGTGCTATCAATTCTGACTGACAACAGCTGACCAAAGTTGCAGGAAGAATTATTTCCCAGCCCTTCCTGGAGACAGTGAGGGAAATGGAACTTTCTGCATCCAAAAAACATATGCTCCAACAATGAGTTTGGCCCCCTCCATCTTATCTATTTGCATCAGAGTACTCCTCTATATCAGACTGCTGGGTGGTGGCTGGCAGTCCCTTCAATGGTGAATGCCACCCTGAATATGGGCAAGGGAATTGAAGTCACTCAGATATGTGGCTGCTCTATTGGGAGATGTATCAAAAGAAGAATACAAATAAGAATACAAATACGAACACGAACATAAATACGAATATGAAGCTACAGATCTCTGAAATAATCGTCTTAGGTCCTTTTAAGGAGAAAGGCGGGGTAAAAATATTTGAAATAAGTAAATAAATAAATAAGTAAGTAAGTAACACTATCAGAGTTGCAAAAATGGCAATATTAGGAACAGCATACATATTACACCAATATTTAACTGATACTTAAGTTTTGGTTAAAACTTCTATCTGTTATATAAAACCAGAAAAGACTGTGCCTTCTATTTTCTAATCATCATCATCATCATCATCCCACGCAACTTTTTGTTGAAGCAGGCATCCTAAATAGGTGGGAGAAGAGACTCTTTTGAACGCTAACGAAGCTGCTCCCCAAAACCTCCCCTCCACCATCCTTTTATCTCAGCCTTGTGATGTTATATTCTGTGTTTCTTTTTTAAAAAGAGAAAAAAACTGAAACAAAAAAAAAAGACAAGTTGTAGAGGAAAATCTAAAATGGATAGCGTTTCCCCCCTTAATTATTTCTAAACCTGCTATGAGTTACATAGTATATTTATCTCCCTCTCTTAAGCATTTATGTATGTTTGGTATATAATTATTATAATTGTACTAACTGGCCATGCTTTCAGAATGATGATTTGTTCTATTCAAGGAAGTTCTTCTGATATCATCTGTAGCAGAAGCAAATCTCGAAATAGGTTAATTGATTTCAGACTAGGGACTGATAAATCTGTCAAGTGTTAGCTTTGGGAGATTTAGGGGAGGGGTTTCCCCACCACCATTGTGTCCTGGATCCAAATTGGCTCACTACCGTGTGTGCAGGCGTGTGCATGTGTTTTCAACTGCAAGCCTTTTGGAGCATGTGTACGAACTGACTAACTCGTGTTTCGCCAATTTTCCGTGTTCGTTTTTCGTTTTTCAAACATGGGCCCAGAATCAAGCTCATGGCTTCCCCTTTTGCAGAGTGCCTCATAGATGTGAGGGAAAAGAAGAAGAAGAAGGAAGAAGAAGAAGAAGGAAGAAGAAGAACAAGGAAGAAGAAGAAAGACTTCTAACCACAAATTACATTTAACTCTGTGTTCGCTTACAGAAGAAAAGATAGGTAAATTTGGGAAATGACCATTTCAATGGACCTCATATCTTACCCATCTTATTACACACACAAGCACCTTCACACACAGCTTGTAAACCCCATTTACATCATACTCTTGCATGAAAATGTAAGAACAGAGAAGAATTTAACTGACTACAAACTCTGAAGAAAGGTATTCATTGATGGCTGAACTGGGATTTGAACCCAGTGCCCTGAGCCCTTGACTCTCAAACTATTCATGACACCACATCAGATCTTATATAGGATTTAACAGAGTCACAATTCTGAGTTTAATGGTGCCTAAATATATGTTAATCTCAAAAGATATATTTTCATATAAAAAGAAACAGGCATCAGGGAATCAAAATGCCAAAAAGAGAGGCTTTTCTGTTGGTCCTACCACCCTCACAGGTGTGTCTGATGGGGATACAGGAGAGGGCCTTCTCTGTGGCTGCTCCCAGAGACTCTGGAACTCCCTCCCACTGGAGGCCAGCCTGGCCCCCTCTTTGCTGTCCTTCCACAAGCAGGCCAAGACATGAGTGAGATTCTTAAACCGATTGTTGTGCTTTACTGCTTTGAATATGTTTTTGGTATTGTTTCTGTTTACTATCTTTTAGTGTGGTATTAGTTTGATCCTTTTTATCATTTGTATACTTACTGTTTTTAGCTTTCAGTATTGTCTTTTAATGATGTAAGCTGCCTTGGGTCATTCTTAAAGAGAAAGGTGGGGTAAAATAAAATAAAATAAAATAAATGTTTTTCATGGTATCCATTTAGAATATCCCCACCTCACAAAAACAGACTTGTCTCAGCTCCCTTTAAACTTAAACCTACTCAAAGCAAATAATATCTTTAAATTTTGAAGGCACTAGCTTTTGACTAGTTGGTTATATAAAGCGAATGCTATATATTTTGAGAAATCCAAATTAGACTTTGTTCCTACCCTTTGCTAATCCTATGATAAAGGCCTATATTGATTAGCACATTTTAATTAGTAAGGATTTTAAACAGAATAGGGTACCTAATTATCATCTGTCAATCAGATACATGCTTTCCATAGAATTCTCCTCCAAAAATCTCAAGAGGTTAACTGAATTCTCAGAAATAAAATTTAGCTATGCACTCCAAGCCTGGGATTTTTAAAAAATGCATTTTTATTAATTCAAAGAAAGAATGTTTAATGTGCTGAAGCCAAATCTAATTGAGGGTGTTTTAAACAAGCTTCTTTCAAGGTGTTATAATCCTGCATACCCTGTCTGCGTTAGGATAGTGTTGGTTGCTAGCATTTTATAGATATAATTATGCACTTGAATATATGATGATTCATTTAGCCTACAGAAGTAATTATAATGACAGCAAAGACGATTCCTTCAGAATGCACATTGAAGGCAAGATAAGTGACCCAGAATGCTCAAGATTGGTTTAATGCCAGATTTTAGGAACAAAATCCTCCCCCAACCTCTGTAAATTCAGTGCAACAACCACACAACAAAAAATGCATTAACAATTTGCTTGATTTTATTTTATTTTTTACTGGTCCAATATCATTCATTTTCAGCCCCTACTCTTTTGGTCACAAGTTCTACGTTGAATTTACCGGCAAGAGATCTTTGGTTTTCCCCTTGTTTGATTGGTTCCTGGGCTGAGGTAGGCACTATCATATTAAAATTAATCAAGTTATCAATTAAACTTGATACACTTGCTATGGAAATAGAGGACTAAATAAAAGTTAGAACAGGAAAGAATGGGCTGGAATGGGAACATCTTAATAAAAAATGGTGCAAAAAAACAGTGGAATGTAACGCCATTCTGGTACCTGTTCTGGGCTGAACATCGATGTTCCCCCCCCCAAAAAAAATTAAAAATAAATGGCCAGGAATGGAGACTTCCAAGTAGGACAGCCCAACCAAATTTACCTGCCCCGTCCAGCTACAGGGAACTGATGCAACCAGCCACATGACATATCCAGGATCTACATTCCAGTACCCATTCTGCTCAGAAAATCGATATTGCGGAAAACAGCCTGGAACAGCGACTTCTAAGTACGAGAGCATGAAAAGTTTCACCCCACCCCTCTCATTGGGCTGGAAGAGCACTAGAATGTTGCTCTGAGGGGAATTTGGTAGCACCAGTTGCGCCATTTCCCTCTAGCTGAATGGGGTGGGTGAATTAGGATGGGCTGGCCTACTCAGAGGTAGCCATTCTGGGCTGTTTTTTCCCCCCTCAATATCGATTTTCTGCCTGGAACAGATATCAGAAAGTTGATCCTAGAGGCAGTTTCTGGTTGGTTGCATCAGTCCCTTCTAGTCTGATGGGGCAGTTAAATTGGATGGTGTGGCTTACTCAGAAGTTGTTGTTCTGGACTGTTTCTCATAATATCAATTTTCTACCCACAATGGGTACTGGACAGTGGATCCTGGGGGTGTTTTGTGGCTGGTTCCATCAATCTCCTCTATTTGAACTGGTCTTCCAGAGTGTATTTCCAAACTCTCTCTCTCTCTCTTTTTCTCTGTGTTTATGACAGATCTATAATAGAATCATAGAATAATTGAGTTGAAAAGGGCCTATAAGGGACCTATAAAGCCATCGAGTCGGACCTGCTCAATGCAGTAATCCAAATCAGAACAGATCTGACATGGTGGTCCAATTTTCTTTTGAATGCCTCCAGTGTTGGAGCACTCACCACTTCTTGAGGTCATTGGTTCCATTGTTGTACTGCTCTAACAGTTAAGCTTTTCCTGATATCCAGCCTCAATCTGGCTTCCTGTAGCTTGAGCCCATTATTATGTTTCCTATCAGTTCAGCACAAGCTAGAGTGAGCAAGAAAGAGAACCCAGTGTATCTGGCTTTTGAGCAGGGTCTATGGACGTAAGTTGGAAATAGCTGGTTAGAAACAGCCATGATTCGTAATTAGTGCCAATCATTATGGGCAAGAATGTGACTTCATCCCTTACCTAAATGACATCTACCAATATGCCCCCTTCTGCTTTTCCAAGTGCAGAGGAGGGAATGTGGACAGCAAAGTGAGGAGAAAAGCTCAAGTTCAAACCCAAGTGGGTTATCTAAGACCTCATCCTATGTGTAGACAAACCAATCTTCACACTCTGGAGGTGGTTGTGTCTATGTATACTTTAACATGGCCTAATAAGAACCATCTCATTGTGGTGAAGACAGGGTAAGTTCTTCTTTGTCGTTGCATCACAGTCTCTCCACACTCATTTCCAGCACTAACAGAAGATTTATCTATTTACCCAGACATTTTCCTAATTATTTTCCTAATGACTATTAACACAATCACCTTCTCCTGGTTTCTAATGAATTGTGTTTAATGGATTTGATTGTTTTGATTGAGTCATTATTTTTTAGCTGCTGCTTTTATTGTATTTCTGTCACTGTTGTAATCTCTTTCATAGTTATTTCACATTGTAAATGGAAATGATATAAATAAACAAAAACAGTCTTTTTTCTAAAAAAAAGAAAGTAAGTTTCTCCATAGAAGGTGTGCATTTTGATGCAGCTGCTGGCAAGCCAAAGCCAGTCAAAGGGGTTTAGAAGTGATTGTGTGATTTGTTATAAGACAAATTTGTTTAGAACTAGCATGAAAAATGAACTAAAATTAAGTGATACATTTGAGGAGATTGTCACATGGACACTAAGCTCTGTCTCAGTGACCCGAACCCAATTGACAAATATCCTACAAGATGGGAATGGTGAACTTCAGGGCCTTCACCATTTTTATTTGGGCTTCCACAGCCTTGTTATCGTGGAAGAGTTGACCTGCCCTGTCAGTGACAGCAATCATAATTTTATTTTCCTTTTCTTTTTGATCCCTGCCAGTGGTTGGGGAGCATTCCATCCATTTTGACTTTATACATGGCAGCCCTAAATACTGATGTTGGATTGCATCCATATTCCTTCTGAAGACTTTACTGCCAACAAGTTCTTCTCATTCCTGCAGGTCTTTTGACCTTGGATGATCACCTGTAACAATCTCTCCTCTTTTTGTTTTATAATGTGGGCAAAGTATTCTACCTGTCTGAATGTTGTAACAAGTATCCTGTTCAATATTTATGTACTTGGAGGTTCAGTGGTACCAGTTGTTGTGGTGATCTGATGAGATGCAGGTCCTGTTCAGATGTGAGCTGGTTGTACATCCAAGCACATGAACCAACCCCCCCCCCCAGCCAACACCTTAATAAACTGAGGCCACAGCTTTTGCTGCTTGAGTTCCATCCACAAACAATTTGGATATGCTACTGGCCTATGTTGTCTGGATAACTCAGTGGGATAGGCATCTGGCTATGGAAACAGAAGTTGGGACTTTGATTCCCCACTGTACCTCCAGGGAGAAGAGCCAGCCTATGTGGCCTTGGGCAAGCTCCACAGTCACAGAATGTCCCCAGTAGAAACAAACGGTAAATGATTTCTGAGTATTCTCCACTGGGAAAACCCTGAAAAGGGTCACCATAAGTCAGAATCAACTTGACCGCACACACAGAGACACACACAAACTGGGCTATGACTGCTTGGTCTTTATTATTCACCTTAGTTCTGCATTGGTCACTCTCTGAATCCAAGAAATTCTTAACATCTTGTTGTAAATCCAAATGCCAAATACATCTATCTTTTCTACAGTAGCCTGTGATAAAATCTAAAATTCTACGCTGTACACCAGAACGGAGAATAGCTAGCACTGCACAATATCCATTCTAAGTTTTTGTTGTATATTTCATTCTTTGCCTCAAGGAACCTGCTCTGGGCCATTTCTAGTCTGACTTCGATTGCATGACTGTCATCCCACTGTTCATTCAACCAAACCTGCATCACTAGAATTTCCCCCCAAGAATTTTTTTGAAAATTGAATTTGACCCTTGGGCTGTATGAGGTTCTTCACCATCAACATAAAAGCTCTCTCTCTCTCTCTTTCTCCCCCATCCCATCTCCCCACACGTAACACCACACACAGGCTTTCCTCCCACAGAAAGAATGCCTGTCATAACAATAAGCATTTACTTTCTCTGTTATAATCTGTGTTGCTAGCATATTCTAATTCTATTCTAACACCAGCATCTTGTTTTCTTTCTTCCTCACTGTTTCAATCAAGGTTCTGTATGCAACAGCCATTGAGAATCATTAAGCTGATAGGAGTGACCTATTTTTATCAGCTTTTATCTTCTGCCTGCTGGCTGTATCTAAATGTGAATTTCTCTCTCTCTCCTTTTGCTTGTTATCAAACATTTCTCTCTCTCTCTCTCTCTCTCTCTCTCTCTCTCTCCCCACTGCACTAGCAGAAACCAGGAAACAACATCAACTTCTTTTTTCCCTTCTTTCTGCTAGGATTAAAAGTCACCCAGTGAAATTGATTTTCACTAGATTCAGGGGCACAGGACAAAAAAAATAAAAGAATTAAAGATGTCATTGCATGAAACATTATTCACAAAACACAGGAGCAAAAGGTGTGCTTAAACCATGGCTATGACCTAGGATGGGCTTTTAAAGCGCCAGTTTGGGACTCAAGCTAAATTGTGTTGTCAGTACAACATTGCAAGCAGAGCTCACAGAAGTGTATGAAAAAGTCTGGTTGTCCTAGCAGAAGCTCACCTTATTCCTCATTTTGCATACCGGCTTGAGTTTATTTTGTGATTGGTCAGTGGGAGGTAAACACAAGTTTCATTCACAAGTCTGATTTCTCTGGCATGGAGTTCTGAAAGAACTGTGTGGCTGGAGTGAAAAGGTTCAATAGCAGGAAACACTAATTTCCCTCAATATGTGATCTGAGTGTGTATACACTGTAGGAAATTCAGGTTGGCTTATGTGTGATGTATGAACATCGGAAGAACCATGCAGGTGGATCAATCCAAAGGACCATCTAATCCACCACCTTATCTCCCATAGTGACCAGCAAGATGTTTCCATGTCAGGAAAGAGACAGCTCAGTGATGAATAGATCAGCTTATTTCTGGTCTACTTCAGTTTTTATTTAATGCTCGTGTTGCCCCATTCCTACATCAATAAGATATACTGTAGAACATGCATGTAAATCCACCACAGCTGGATCCATAGGTAGATAGGGACAGACAGACAGATAGACAGATAGATAGATAATCTTAGAACTGCAGAACTGGAAGGAAACCTATGGATCATCTAGTCCAGCCCCTGTCAAGGAGGCATAGTGGTGAATTGAACTCTCAACCTCTGGGACTGCAGCCAGAGACCTAGACCTTTGAGCTATCCAGCAATTCAGTTTCTGTACTTTTTATTGGCTCCCAACATGTCATGCAGAATTGGTGACTCTCCTCCCTTCAACAGCCTCCTGGAGGGTTGAGAAAACTTCCAGAATAGGATTTTCACAACCACAGACTACTGGAGCAGGAAAGAGCTTGAGAATAACCTAGTTATTGTGTTAATCAAATTACAGTACTGGATCATGGACATTATTCATGAGTATATACATATACCTTTTAAAAATTGTACATTTGTGTAATGTTTCACAGCAAAATGCACATTTCATAGACTCATAATCCTCTTGCACAGGTTTGCTTAGAGAAGGAAAATGGTGTAACTTGCAGAGGTAAATAGCCACTAATTAACAAGTCACCGCTTAGGATTCCTGGTCACCAGTCAACCCATCCAACTGATTTACAATGATAAAATGGTGTGAAGACTCACTATTTAGCAGCAGTTTTCCATGGAGGATCACACCACTTCCCTTCTCCAAGCATAACTGTGCAAAAGAATTTTGGCCACTGTGTCACAGAACTGTAGAGTTGAAAGGATCTCAAAGGGTAATCCTCAGCTGAAGTATCTCTGATCGATTGCCATTGAACCTCTACTTAGAAAACTCCAAGGGAGAAAAGTCAACCACTTTCCACAATGGTCTATCCCACTCTTGTGTATCTCTTACTGCCAAGAAACTCTTGCTAGTATTTGGTAGGAATTTCCTTTCTTGTAATTTGTCCCAAAGTCCTACCCTATGGAGCGACAAGAAGTCACATCCCTTATTCTTCCATGTGGCACACATTTCAGGGACCTTACTTGAGCTTAGATGTACACCTCAGAAAACAAAGAATGATTCTGGTTCACTTATCAGGCAAGAGAATGTTCATTAGGTTGTTTTAGGACATGACATTAATATTCCTCCCGTGTCATCATCTCTCATCAGCTGCTATGCTTCTGGACACTGGAAATCCTGTATAGACATCATGATGACTAATTGCCATTGACAGATATGTCCTCCATGGGCTCATCAAGCTCCCTTTTAAAGGCATTAAAGCTAATCACCACCACTAAATCTTGTAACAGCGATCCTGTAAAGTATATGATCTAAACAAAAAAAAAGGCCTAGGTTTCCTGGCAATTCGTTTCATTGGATGGCCCCAGCTTCTCTCCATGTTGAGAAAAAAGCAAAAAGCAAAGTGTGCTGCTTATATACCACCCCATAGCGCTTCAAGCACTCTGAGCGGTTTACAAGTTAATTATGCAGGCTACACATTGTTCCCCCAGTGAGCTGGGTACTCATTTTACCGACCTCGGAAGGATAGAAGGCTGAGACAACCTTGAGCCGGCTACCTGGGATTGAACCCTGGGTCGTGAGCACAGTTTTGGCTGCAGTACAGCAGTTTAACCACTGTGCCATGAGGCTCATGAGAAAGGGAGAAAACATAAGAAAGACCTAAGCTCTTTTTAGCCTTTTATTTATTTATTTAAGGGATGTTAATCTGAATGTGTGAATTGATAGAGCATCTTGGAACTGCTCCCCTTCTCTCCATGTGAAAAAGGAAAGCCTGAAACAAAGATAGATAGATCTGCTACATATGGAGATTCTCCATGTGGTCTGAACCCTCTTTCCCCCACTGAGCTATCTGGAGCTATCCAGCAGTTCTAATAATAATCTCAGAACTGCAGAGCTGGAAGGAACCCTATGGATCACTCAGCCCATGTCAAGGAGGCACAGTGGGGAATTGTACTCCGAGAACCTAAACCACTGAGTTATCTAGCCAAAGTAACTGTTCTAGGAATGTATCGATTGAGCTAGAACTTTTATGTGATCACACCCCCATGTGACTTTATGAATATTGAGTATGACACTGTCAGTTATCCATCATTGTTCATGATAGTCAGATTCTCTCTCACACAAATACACTCTCACACCTTCTTCTCTCTCTCTCTCTCCATTCACTTTGGGAAATGGTGTGATCAAAACCAGCAGCTCGCTTTGTCTATGTGGCCACACAAGTTAGTACAGAATGATGAATACCAACAGCTCCCTAGGTAGAGATAATTTTAAGAATGAACTTTTGCATTTTGCCCAGGAGGAGCATGTTACGGCCAAAAATGTCATTTATTTGATCATTACATTGAATTAATATGAACGTAAATTAACGCCAGGCTGACATATCGCAAGGATAAGATATTTTAATCACCTCCCCATCGTATGGGGAAGAATCCAAAACATCTACTTAAATGCTCTTCATTCAGGCAGTAAGAGACATGTTCGTCTCTGGGGCAATGCCCTTGAAATCAAGGTTCTCTGGGAAGGATATGTGGCATTTAGCCCACATTTGTATATGGTTTTTCAAGAACAGTTGGATTTGTTTCTATTGGAAAGGCATAGAGTCTACCAAGAGAGTCTACATTTCTAGGAAGTGTTTACACAGATCTCACAAATCCTATTGGTTTTGTTTCATTTTTTTCTAAAACACTATGAGTTGCAAAGTTGGATGGTCAAAGATGTAGAATGTTTGGCCCCACGGCTTCCTTTTTGCAGGAAGTTAAGACAGAGCACATCCCTAAAAGATGGTCTTGTAGGCCATCTGGTCCAGCATCATGCTTGTTCTTGGAAATCTAGAAATAGATCATTCCCTACCGCAAAGGTTCCCAACATTTGGCCCTCCAGATGTTTTGTACATCAGGTCCCAGCGTCCCTGACCATTGGACATAGTGGCTGGGGTTTTCTGGAAGATGAGATCCCAAACATCTGGTAGACAAAGGTTGAGAAGCACTGACCTTAGGCAGGGTCCAGAGCTAAATCATTCCTGAAAGATGGTGTCTACATGAAGAGTTCCAGCAAAGGAAAATCTGTCCTCTCTCGAGGCAATTTTGTGCAACCATAACTAACCACTTTGTGGAGGGGAACCTTCTAATGAGAAATCTCCCTGTAACAAACACAGGCTTCTGATTTTTCCCTGGAGGTCTGTAAAGTCTTGTAGGACTCTTAGGGGCTGGTCCCTGACCTGGCATTCTGTCCTTGCTACCTTGACCCATAGAATGAAGTAATTTTACAAAACAGGATCTATCCATCTCCATCACTGTGGCAAAACGGGGGTGATAGCCCTAACCATGGAGTCTCTTCACCACCCTCACCTGAAAAGTATTGAGATACCTTTCCTAGTGGCACATTAAGCAAGGGAGAAAGAGATTTGCTCAAGTCCAGCTGGAGCTGTGACCAAGTGTAATGTGGTGTTCTTTGCCTGCTCCCCAAGAAAGCAAAACAGGATTTAATTCTGCAAAACACTGAGAAACAACAGAGTACAGGTTGAAATAGAGATCAGACACATTGTTCAAGCAGTCACCACAGGGCATCTATTGGAAGAGAATTCAGTTTGGTCATGGAATTCACATCTCGAAAGAGCTCTCTCACAGTCCTCTGTGAGGGAAATAGTGTTCTTTAAAAACCTGTCTTGTTCTCTGCTGTTCTAAAGGGTTTAAATTGATGGGTTTAAATTGCAGGAATAAAGGTGTCAGCTGAACATTGGAGAAAGTGTGATGTCTGAAAAAAGAATCAGTTACTTAGAGGAGAGGTAAGCTCTTACTCATCTGGATGTTTTCATCAAGCTAGTGGACAGTTCCATTCATTCATTCATTCATTCATTCATTCAGTGCATTGATATCCTCATGGACCTACCTCTCACCCCCCTGCTTTATCCTCACAGTAACCCTATGGTGTAGGCCAGACTAGAGACAGTGCAACTGGCTTCAGGTCACTCTTGGTGCCTCAAGGCTCAGTGCCAGCAGAGGCTGGTCACTCTAGGAGAGGAAAATCTGCTCTGGGCTATAGGCCAGTGGAGTTATCCCAAGTTTTGGACTCTTAATTTAATTGAACCAATTAAATTGACTTACTTGACTGTTGGATAGCACCTGTACAGGTCAGTCTAAAACCCCGAGAGGATTGACCATTCCCACAAAATTGGAGTCACCAGTTTCTACTGGCTGGTTCCCAGTAAAAACTTCATAAGAGCTAGCCAAGGTGCTGAAGTCTATCTCCACAATGGGTTCAGAACCTTCAACAGCACTTGTAAAGTTCAGAGTAAACCCAGGGTGGATTCACCATTCCCACAAAAATTTAATTATTCAGCTTCCGCTGGGGGCTAAACAACAATTTCCCAAGTTTCAATCCATCACTGTAATGCTTGAAGTTCTTAAAGAGCACTGCCATTTTCTTCAAGAGATATTTTAAGTGTCAAGATCAAACTCTGGATTTCTTTCATTGACCACTCGGCCATACTAAAGGACCTACAGTCTTCCCTTTGCCCTCTGAGTCCGTGATTCCACCATACCATCCTAGGGGATGCTTAGTCACAAGCCAGCCTCCACCTTTATGCTATATACCTAAGGAACAATTCAAACTTTTGAGAAACAGTTGCATGGGTTTCCAGAATATTTTATTCAAACTGCGGGGAAATGAAATTGAATAAATGCAAAGGTGAGGGTGACAAAAATGTCTTTCTGCAAATTCCAGGAATAGGAATAGATTAATCCCCAACCCATCCCCTGTAACTATCATACTGTGCAGATTGTAATAGAGAAGGGGCACTCAGAGGATTAATGAGGTCTTCCAGATGTTGGCACCTTGGCTAGAAATTTATTAGAATAAATGAAGCCTATGAATATTGGGAATCAATATGGATTCAAGCAGTCTAGCTTGAGAATGATTACGTTGCTCCTATTCAATTAGATATAATCTGGAAAATATCATGAAATGAGAAAGACAGTGCAATTAGGCAGGTGGATGTACTTTGTTCAAATGTGGAATATTTAAAATAGAAATTCCGTGGTAATGCCTTTTTTCTGAGTGTCGTCATTCTCGGAACAAACTATTAAAGTCCAGGGTCAAATAATTTGGTGTCATGTAATAGCAAGTTAAGAAATGTTACATCATTACATGGAGCATGTTCTGGTCTTATATTCCTCCCCTTTCTTCTTGAAAATCAGTGCAGAGGTAAAGGTAAGTTAAAGTGATAAGAAATGCTCAGTCATAATATCTCATCTGAAATCTTGCACCCATTTATTGCATTATTAAATAAGGGGCCTTTATGTATTCTTCCAGCTAGAAATGGGTCCTGAAGGGAAGTAATTGTGGATTGATTGTGACACTCTCTCTTTGTTACGAGCTCTCTTATTGTTGTGTGTCATCAGGTGGCTTCCCACTTACGATGACCCTCTGAATTAATGGTCTCTAAGATGTCCTAGAAATAAGCTTGCTCAGTTCTTGCAAGCTAAAGGCTGTGGCTTCCTTTCTTAGTGCTGCACAAGATATTGTGCAACAGAGCAAATCAGCATTCCATAAGGCAGTTCAAAAAATGGGGGCACCCCAGAAAAACAAATTATAACTTTGAAACCATTCACACTTGTTGAAAAACAGCCCTGACAATTGCTTTGTGTTTGAGTGAGATGTGGTTAAGTGATGAAAATGGAGCCAGCTTCTGAGATTTTCCCTTGTGTGGTGTCACTTTATGAACGGTAGTGAGTATAAGAGGGTATCTTGCAGACCATCTTGACTGTTGCTATTGGTGTTGTCAATAATCAGGTTGCCCTTTGTTGTATAAAGCTTGGCATCCTTTGTCCTCCTGGCAATGTGGGCACAATATTGTGCAGTATGTTAAAATGGCACTCCCCCCACCCCATTGAGGATGTATTGTTTCTACAGAATCAGTGTCTTCTCTGATGAGTTCCTTATGAAGCAACATCAATCTGATTAGAAACTTAGTCTGATTCCTCATTCACTATATTCCTTTCAGATTTTTCTGCAAACCTCTTTTTTTTCCTTGCAAGGTAAAATTTCAATTTTCTCCATGTTCTCAGACAATTATTATTATCTTTTTGGCAGTCCTGTTAGAGGCTTTGGGAAGACATGTTGCCAGTTTTGCTTAATTGGGATAGTGTCGTTTGCTATGTTCAGGTTGTCCTCAGCATCCATCGAGAACAGCTCAGTGTGTTCTAATAAGTTGTACAGCACATTAAAAAGGAGCCTTAATTCTGCATGCATTTGATCTTCCCTCAAGTATCTTCAAAGACTGTTGACCTTTATGACTTTCCCTGGTGGGGAGAAAAGCCCCTGGGTTTCTCCTGGACTGCCAAGGCTGATGACATTTTGAAAGAACTGCCTATTTCAAAGTGTAGACTTTTTATATAATAATATTTCTTTTTTCTTCTTCTCACAGTCTGGAAAATTGTCACTTGTTTGCTTATAAGGAAGGAATTAGACCAAGAGTCAAGAACACTTGTGCCCACTGGTTTGCTGACAGAAATGTCTGATTTGTAATTCACCTTTAGCTATGGCTAAAGATGAGGAAATCTATCAATATGCTTTCTGGCATGGTCCCACGTTTGAGGAACTTTGAGTTCTGGATATGGAAAATAATTCTGTGATAAATTCCTATGGAAATCAAGCTAAAATGAAATTCAGTCTCAGTGGTACCTTCAGCTTGCCCACCACTTGAGGTAGGAATCAAACTTCTGACATCCCATCATAATTGCCATCTTTCCTTCCTCCCACTTTTTTTGTGTGCACCTTCCCTCCTACCTTTCATGCTTTATCTCACCTGATGTCAGCAGAAGCATTGCAACCTTGCCTGCCCACCTGGATGGCTGTCTGCTCTAGAAGCAAAGCAACACAGGGTGTACAGAATGGCCAGCAACAGCCTCAAAGTCTTGACACCTGGAGTGTCAGGGCAGGCAAGGGGTAGCCCTGCCACTGTGAGGTCACATCTAGTTCAGTATGAGGGGGGGGGGCTGTTTGGCTGAAACAGCCAAACCAAGACTAGTCTTCAAGAGTTGGGTTTCAGGACAGGGAAAGGAATGGGGAGCAACCTGGCTGTTCATCTAATTGGGTCAAAATGAGACAAGTATTCAAAATCAGGTCAGGGTAAAGTTCTAGCGTAGTATTATACAAGTAAACAGATGGTTTACCAGGCTTTCAAGAAACAGATTGCTCCGGTTAGGACTTTACAGGATTTCGTGGATAGGATTTGGCTTAATTTGCAAGGTTTCTCATTAGAGCTTAGGAAGGTTACTTTTCTGGACAAAGATTCCAAGAATTCCCCAAATAGTCCAAAAAGGAGTCAACTTCTGGGATTTTCCCTTGTGAACTGACAAACACAAACAAGAATACAAATAAAGAGAGAAAGAGAGGGGAGGCCCCTTGCAAAGGGAGACTGAGGTTTCAAAGTCTATGATGCCTTCATAATGTTAATGTAGTGACCCAAAGACACAGCAGATGAAAAACAAATGCTGCTTTTTCCTGTTCTAAAAAGTTTCCCAAAAATCTGACTTAGAAAGGCAGTATGATTTTCAGTGCAGGAGCATGATAAAGAAGGCTGACCGCCGAAGAATTGATGCTTTTAAATTGTCGTGCTGGAGGAGACTCTTGAGAGTCCCCTGGACTGCAAAGAGAACAAACCTATCCATTTTGAAGGACATCAACCCTGAGTGCTCACTGGAAGGACAGATCCTGAAGCTGAAGCTCCAATACTTTGGCCATCTCATGAGAAGACTCCCTGGAAAAGACCCTGGTGTTGGGAAAGTGTGAAGGCAAGAGGAGAAGGGGACGACAGAGGACGAGATGGTTGGACAGTGTCATCGAAGCTACCAACATGAATTTGACCTAACTCCGGGAGGCAGTGGAAGACAGGAGGGCCTGGCGTGCTCTGGTCCATGGGGTCACGAAGAGTCGGACATGACTTAACAACTAAACAACAACAATAATGTTTGTGTGTTGCAATGGTTCCAGCCGCCTGACGGCCGTTAAAACGGCCTGGAATTGGCGTGCTGACTTTTGCCCGCCAGACTGGATGGCGCGAGGCGGGCGTTTAAAAGTTTTTTCAGTTGAAGGGGCGGGGAAGTGCAGGTATTTAAGAAAGCGCTTCCCCGCAGTTCGCCCGCTTTCCTTTTCGGGCACTGATTAGGGAAGCTCCGCTGACTGGAGGCTCTGCGAGTACAATTCTCGAGCGGTGGCTGGCTGCTTCGTGAATTGTTTGCTGCTGGGAAGGTGGCTCTGCCCCTTCCCTGGGTCTGTTTCTTTAAAATTCCATTGCTTTCCTGTTTTGCATTGACGTTTTTCTTTTGGGTTTACTTACATATTGGGCAAGGGGACTGCTGGGTTCGGGCGGGCGCTTCCCGCTCTGCCGGGGCGCGGGGCGCTTCTGGGGCTCAAGTGCTTGCTTGTCCTTTAATTACGTTGCAGCTCTCTATACTTTGTCGGGTTTCAGGGGTAAAATAGAGTTAGGAGGGGCGATTTTTGGGAGCTAGGTAGTGTTGTACATAAATTACCTGGTGTTGTTTGTCTTTATCCTCCTTTTTCTTGTCTGTTTTGGCGCTTGAATTCCTTTATAGTTCTTTATATTCATTTACCTCTTACGTGGGTCTTAATTATATCCGCCATTTTGTCTCCTTGCATTTCGTCCTCCGTTTTTTCTCTATCCGCCTTTTGCTTGTTTAGGCACTGTTTCAGCAGTACTCCTTTCCCTCTTTTATTTTCAGCTATTGCCTGGTGCCTTTCTTTGATTTCCAATTTGGTGTATTATTGTTCTAAGGTTTCTGTTAGATTTACAAGCGATTTATTATTGCGGGTGGGATTACCCCCTTTTTCTCATTTGGGGTTTCTCTAGTTGGGGCTCAGTTCATTAGATAGCCATTGTTGTTAAGGGGGTTTGGGGTATTGTTTTGGATTTCAACAGTTTATAAGGCTTTAAGAATAATTTTGCTAATCACACTCATCAGTTCATTATTCACATTCTAATTGTTATTTAAGATAGTTTATTCATTGTTACTTGAAGGATCACACAGTTCATATTTGGGTTTCCTCTATAAATTAATAAATAAATAAATAAATAAATAAAAATAATAATAATAATATATAGCGTTGCAATTAATATAGGGTATAAATCAGCTATTTTACAGTACTACTTTCTTGTATAGCGATAAAGCTTTTCCAGTTCATATACTGGGCATTCACTGGGTGGTTCCTTTTGGTACTGCAGCTGAGCTTCCTGCTTCTTTTGACTCCACTGATAAGGACTGATTGGAATAAAGCATTTGTAAGGCAGTTTACGTTTTAATGCCACAGTTGCCTGTCTAGAGCACCACCTGCTGTTCATTTTAGGAAGTTGTTTGCTTTATACAAAAATAAAATAAAATAAAATAAAATAAAATAAATAAATAAAAATAAATAAATAAAAATAAAATAAAATAAAATAAAAATAAAATATATACATAAATAAATAAATTTCTGGGAGTGCTAAGCTTTCTTTAGAGTTTCATTCTAGTACAGGTTAAGAATGGCCTCCCGTAAAGGACGTGGAAATACCAAGGGCAAGGCCCCAGCGAAGCGGAGGCCAGTGCCACAACTTTCTCCAGAAAATTCTTCCTCTGATGAGGAATCGTGGCCAATATGGCAAGAACTACAGGAAAAGATGTGTGCTTTTGAGGCGCAAAGAGCTGCTTCTCAGGTACCTCAGCAAGAGGATGTGTCTTTGCGCCATTCCAGTAGGGAGACTAGGGGTCATAAAAAGACAAAACTTAGGGCTCTGGCACAGGATCTACTGACCCGTTTTAATACTTTGGAGTCTACCCAGGTTGTGGCTCGCGTGGAACAACCCAATGCAGAGGCATTAGCTGCGTCCAGCACAGTTCCGGTCCAACAGGAGAACACTCGTCCGGATAACGCGGAAACGATTGAGGCTGCGGCGGCAGTTCGGGATGAACGTGAAATTTCAGAAGAAGCTGGGCCAAGCTCAGTCGGTGGTAGCAATGTTTCTCAGTCTTCTATCGGGTCTTTTGGTGAGTCTTCTTTGTTGCACACATCACACCCTCCCACTACATCTTGGCCTTGGGCCGGTGGGCCTCCCGTACAATACATAGCAGGCACACCATACCCTGCTATTCCTGCAGGGGGCTTTGGCCTTCCTTGGTATCCTGCCAATGCTTCGCCTTTGGGCTGGGGTGGGCCATATCCGGCTATGCCCACAACCGGGGCACCTAGTGTAGGTACTAGTGTAGGAGCTTCTCAACATCCGTCGGTGCCTAATACCGGGTACAACACGGTGCCTTACGCAGCTATGCCGTACGCGGATTATTCTACTCCGCTGGGGGATCATCTGACCTCCGCTACTAAAGAGAAGATCTGGAGAGGAGAATATTTAGATTTTTTCGACCTCTTGAACCGGGACATAGATATCAAGGACATCGACAAGGACGATGAAAAAGAAAAAGAAAAACGTAGACGCAAAAAACCTGATCGGACTTGGGCCAATTGGGTCCCTGGTTTTGTCATCTATGCTGGGGTACTGGCAAAGACCCAGCCCTGGCGTGTACGCTCACTGTTACAGTACTTTGACATCATATGCCGAGCGTATACGGATTTTTCAGGGCAGGCGTGGCTTTTGTATGATCAGGCCTTTAGGATGCGGAGCGCTATTCAGCCCAACCTGCGTTGGGATGAACCTCACCCGGGTTTATGGCTACAGCACATGACCCCGGCTAGGCCCAACACGGGGGACAGATTTGATAGCGGCCATTTGAACAGGAAGCTGGCGGCGACGGCTAATCCCCGCCCTGGAGCGGGGCAGGCGGTTCAACCCCGTCTGCCTTGCTTTGACTTCAACTTCAAGGGTTCTTGTTCCAGGAACCCATGTAAGTTTAGCCACGAATGCCTTAACTGCGGGGGAAAGCACCCCAAGGCTACCTGTTTTAAAGGGGGGAACCAACGCCAAAACAAAGGCAATGGACCCGGAAAGAAGCCAGGAGGTGGCAGCAATACAGCTGGTAAGGGGACCCACACCAATTAAAATCGAAGTCTTACAAGCTTGGCTGCAGGATTATCACAGGTTGGACAAGGCACAATATTTACTTCAGGGTTTCCGCGATGGTTTTCGTATCCCTGCCTTAGGTGAACGGACCGCTTTTATCGCGCAGAACCTGAAGTCGGTCAGGAATATGGAAGACATTGTTTTGGATAAAATCAATAAAGAGGTTAAGGCAGGTAGGGTTCTTGGTCCCTTCCCTTGTCCGCCTGTGGAGAACTTGCGAGTTTCCCCGTTGGGTATAGTGCCCAAAAAGGCTCAGGGTGAGTTTCGACTCATCCATCATCTGTCTTTTCCGGAAGGAGCATCGGTTAACGATGCCATACCTTCTGAATTGTGCACAGTCAGATATACATCCTTTGATCAGGCCGTGAGCATGGTTAGGAACTGCGGAGTGGGGGCAGAACTGGCGAAATGTGATGTGAAATCAGCATTTCGTATTTTGCCTGTGCACCCACTCGACTTCAATCTTTTAGGTTTTCAATTCCAGGGATTGTTTTATATTGATAGGGCCTTGCCCATGGGATGTTCTATTTCCTGTGCGGCATTTGAGAAATTTAGCACGTTCATTGAGTGGAAATTCAGACAAAGGGTTCGTTCCA
Organism: Intellagama lesueurii; assembly: GCA_037013535.1. Lineage (NCBI taxonomy): Eukaryota > Metazoa > Chordata > Lepidosauria > Squamata > Agamidae > Intellagama > Intellagama lesueurii. The sequence continues at coordinate 4,931,000 of JBAJHW010000010.1, read as the reverse complement.
AGGCAACGGCCCATTATTTGGATGATTTTTTGATATGTGGAGCGCATAATTCGGGGAAATGTGCATGGATGTTAAGAGAATTTCAGTCTTTGGCAAGCGAACTTGGTTTGCCGTTGGCTGAAGAAAAGACAGAAGGCCCGGCTACGACTTTAACTTTCCTAGGCATCGAGTTAGATACACTTCAGCAAACGTCTAGGCTACCTCAGAGGAAACTGGATGACCTCAAAACTAGAGTTAGGGATTTCTTAGGTAAGAAAAAAGTGACTCTTCATGAACTGCAGGAGTTGGTAGGACACCTGAATTTTGCGTGCAGAGTAGTTGCTCCGGGCCGGGCTTTTGTTCGGCGCCTGTGCTCTGCAATGAAGGGATTGAAGTTCCCTAGGCATAGGACCAGGGTCACTAAGGGTATGAGGGAAGACCTGCATGTGTGGCAGCGATTCCTGGATGAATTTAATGGGGTTTCCTTTTGGAGAGCCGAGATGTTCTTAAAATCCGGATTTCAGGTACATACTGACGCTGCTGGGTCCTTAGGTTTTGGAATCTACTTCAGAGGTAGATGGTGTGCTGACACCTGGCCCGAGGAATGGCATACGCTAGGGATTACGAGGGACTTAACCTTCCTAGAGTTTTTCCCAATTGTTGGCGCTCTTTGGCTTTGGGCCAAGGAATGGGCTAATTCAGTGGTTCGCTTTTGGTGCGACAACCAGGCTGTGGTTTGCATCATAAACGAGCTATCTTCTCATTCTGACAGGGTTATGGCTTTAGTTAGGGCCTTTGTCCTACGGGCATTACGATTTAATGTTTTGGTGCATGCCCATCACGTCCCGGGAGCTGACAATACGATAGCTGATGCTCTTTCACGCCAACAGATCAAACGGTTCAGGGAGCTAGCTCCAGAGGCCAACGAGCTGCCAGAAGTTCTTCCACCCGAGGTCTGGCAGATTGGCGTGAGGAAGCATCACGAGCTATAGGTATGGCTTTGGCTCCTCGAACCAGAAAGGGTTACATGAACATAATTAGCGAGTTCAGGGAGTTCAGGGCTTCCTCAGCCCTGGAACAATTGTGGCCGGTTCCGGTTGAACACTTACAACAATTCATGGTCTTCTTATACAGAAAGGGGTTGGCACCGGGTACTATTCAGGGCAAATTGTCAGCTTTAGCCTTTCATGCTAGACTTAATGGCCATAGAGACTTTACGACCGACTATAGGATAAAGAAAATGGTGGAAGGATGGTCTAAGGAACGGGGAAGGGTGCCTGATTCAAGGACGCCTATTTCTCCTTGCCTTCTTGAGCAGATTTGCGTACTATGGGATACGTTGTGCACTGACCACTACGAGGTGGCCTTATTTAAGTCAGCTGCGTTGATAGCATTTTTTGGGGCCCTTCGGGTCAGCGAGCTAGTAGCAAAAGGAAAGGCAGACGCCTCGCGATACGCATTACAGATGAGCGATGTTTTTATTCAGGATAACACATTGAAGCTTGTAATCAGAAGATCAAAAGCGGATCAGAAAGGCAAGGGGAAGTTACTGGTCTTAGGCCAGTGCAGTCTTAAGACAATCTGTCCCGTCGAAGCTACACAGACCTACCTGGCATGTAGAGGCCAAGAACCAGGATATTTTTTGCAGCATGCGGGTGGGTCGCCACTGACTAGGTTCCAATTTTGGAAACTTACAGACATAGCCTTGCACAGGGTAGGCGTTTCTGGCCTTAGATTTGGCACTCATTCCTTCAGAATAGGTGCAGCATCAACTGCAGCCGCTCTAGGATATACAACTGAACAAATTAAGCAATTGGGTCGATGGTCCTCTTCTAGCTACAAGAGATATATCAGGACGTTCCCTAATGTGTAGGTAGTGGTTTTTGTCGTTTCAGGTTCAGCGGGGAATGACGGTCGAAGGCATGTGATGATCATCGGCCATAGCTTTGCATATTGGGCAGAACGTTGCGCTGCCAAGTCCTGCTTGGGGACTGACTTGGGGCTTGGTGCCCATGCTCTTGTTTCTTGGCGCGGTAAGCGCGGCTTGCTTTGGGTCCAGCTGGGACGGCTGACAGCTTTTCATCAGTCCCTGCCGGACATTCTTCTTCTTCACTTGGGCGGCAACGATTTACCTTTGGTTCCCGGCAAAGCCTTGATCTTAGACATTTTGCGGGATCTCGGACGGCTACATGACAGGTATCCAGCTATGCGGATTGTGTGGTCCACGATCATTCCGCGACTGGAATGGCGTGACGCACGACACGTACGTGATGTTAACATGGCTCGGCGCCGTGTTAATCGCGAAGTTTGTAGATATGTCTGCCGTACTGGTTTTGGCTCTGTGGTGGGCCACCACAGGATTCTGCTGAGCAATCCTGCTCTTTTTCACGCCGATGGCGTTCATTTGTCCGATGCTGGCTTGGTCATCTTTTTGGATGATCTTAGAAGGGGCCTGATTGCCGAGCTTCAGAGGCTCTGTGGCGGGCATGGGACTTAGCTATGCTAGTCCTGATGCTGTGGCGGGTAGTGTGGAAAAACAGGTGTTTCGGTGTGTCCCATGTGTAATTCAGGTAAGCCAACAGCGCATCCGACCTCCCGGCTCTGCGGATCGTGCGATTACAGGGCCGGTTCGGGAAGGATGCGCTGGGCCACTTCCGGACCACCAGTCATCAAATAAAGATGGCTTGGGGTCTGGGGGTGTTTATTAGTGGCAGGCCGGGTTCCTGCTGTCTGTGAAGACAGCGGGAATCCGGGGCCAGGGACTCGCCCAATTGACAAGCAAGGGGTATTGGTTACCCCTACCTGTTACCATTTCCGCACTACTGCAGGCCCCTTTCCTTGAGACAATTGATGATTAATTTGAAATCTTGAAAATAAAGTGTGGCCCGTATTTTTATACCAATATTGTTGCCTCGCGTCTTCATTCCGGGCTTGGGCGGGCAAGAGCATGAACCTCTGAACTGGTGGTTTGTGCCAGTTCGTTTTTCAGCCAAACAGGTGTTCGGTACTTCCCAACCCTGCCTCCTCCGGTGGGTGCCCACTCAGAAGCAGAGCCTGCAAGCGGTAGGGAAGGGCAGCTGGGGCACTGGCTCTGAGCAGGCACCTGCCAGAGGAGGTGGGGCTGGAAAGTGCCAAACACTTGTTCGGCTGAAAACCAAACGGGCACAATCTCTGGCTCGGCAGTCCGTGCCCATTTCTATTTGTGTGTGGTGTTTACCCTGGGTAATAGCATGTAACATGCAGCAACAACTGTAATCAGCATGTTTGAATCTAAAAGCAGTGGTAGACCTACATTTTTGGGGCCCTGAAGCTTGAACTGGGAAACCCTTTGTAACCAGCAATGAGGTCTGGGTAACCACTGCTATCTTTTCAATGGGATTCTTCCACAACAGATCACAACTTTTTTTAAAAAAATGTGGACTAAAGTCACTTCTGGGATCCCTCTGCAGTTAGCCACTGCCACATTAATATGAAAAGCTGGCATTAAAAAAAAAAGACTGATATTCTGCCCTCACTGGTGGCAAATCTTGACTTGTCTATGTAGCCCTTAGCATCCTATGGAACTTCTCTGTGTGGTATGATTGCTAAGCCATTAAGAAAGGAATCCATAACTGAGAAAACAGGCTTTGCATTCATATTTCTGGGGAAAAAGAAAAACAAGACACGCAGTCTGTGGGTGTCATCAGAGCTGGCAAGACAAGACAGATTGTTCAGAGGCTTTGTAGGCTGTCCAGTATCACACTCCTATAAATGTTATTGTGTACACTTCCAATTAATGTTACTTACTGCAAAAATTAAATAGCAAACTCAAAAATGCCCACACAGGCAAACTATTTGAGGCATTCTGAAAGCAGTTTAGGACCAGCAAAGTTCTTTATAGACAACATGAATTTTAATTTGAGGAAAATACAAATGTCACTATGAGGCAAGGACACATTTCCATCTGTTTCTTGTTACGATACTCAGATAATCTATTGTTCACGGTGCCCTTTGAGAATGGCAGTAAAATATGTCCTCAGTGGATTCCTTCATGGAGCAAGGGGTTCCACTCAACGGCCTTATAGGCCCCTTGGAACTAAATGATTATTAATTTATTTAAAATATTTTTACCCCATCTTTCTCCTTAAAAGGATCCAAGGTGGGTTAAAAATATTCTATGTTTCTAATTTTGTCCTGATCTCTGAGAGAAGAAGGATCAGACTTTGATCATGGCTAACATTTTGAATCCTTCTGAGATTTAGTGCACTCCAAGCTTGAAACATTAGCTTATTTTGATTATACACATGGCTGAGGGATTCTGAGAATTGTTGTCTTAAAAACAGTATTATCAGCCTTTGTTTGTAGCAGAGATATAGCAACAGAGGTATGTAAATCTTATTTAAGAATCCTACCCTACTTGAGGCAAGGGAGAAATAAATCTATTCTACAGCAATTCAGTTATATGAGGACCTGTGTGTTATCATGAAGTGTTGGCTCATGACTTAGAAGATCCAGGTTCTAATCCCACATAGCTATGCAGTTCTCCACTTTGTGCTGAAGGCAGTCTGCTCTACCAACCAGGGTTTTTGAGAAGATAAAGTGTGGAGGACAACTAAACCACCTTGATGTCATTGGAAGAAGAGTGGATTATGAATGTAAAAAACAAAGCTATTGTGAGGCAGTATAAGACATCTTACTTGGGAAAGCAGCAATGACTTGAAATGCCTTTTTGTGGAAGTGAAAGAAGAAGGTGCCAAAGCAAGACTGCACATTGAACATTAAGAAGACAAAAGCCTCATGACTACACGAGAACTACACAACTTCAATTTCAATAATGAAGAACTTGAAATAGTTTGTATACTTTGGTTCAATTGTCAATCCTAATGGAGACAACAGCCAATAAATCAGAAGAAGTGACATAGTCCAAGATATCGCAGGCAGCCTCTCCACAGGGGGAAGGGTACCATGATCCAGTCCACCACACAGAGTATCGGGTCCAAAGGCACTCACTGCACAGTTGGTTGTGACCAAGCAGAGGCAGGAGCACCAGGCTAGGAACACGGAGCCAGAACAAGGCATTGAGCTGCAGGAGGCCAGCAGAGGCTAGAGCAGGGACCAAGACAGGACCAGAAGCAGATGTACAAACATTGGAGTCCACACACAGAGATTCTGGACGCAAGTTCTGGGAGGGAGAACCACTCCTTAAATAGGTCTTCCCTCCAGGTTTCCAGGTGAGCCTCATGAGTGACCCAGCAGCTGCTACACAAGCCAGGGCCTGAGCCTGCAAAGACCAGGCCATTCCTAGGTCAGGCTGGCCCTGATCCTGCCGCTGCCAGGGCAGTGTGGGCCAGATCCTGACAAGAAGACTGAGACTTGGAAGGACAGCAATGAAGGAATTAGAAAAGAGATTCACGTGTAAAGATGTGTCATTGGAGACCAAGACCAAGATAGTCTAGCCTCTTGTATTCCCAATCACCCTGTATGGGAGTTAAAGCTGGACAGTAAAGAAAGCTGACAGGAGAAAACTGATTTGTTTGAAATGTGGTACTACAGGAGAGCTATGTGGATAGCCTCGATTGCCAGAAAGATGGGTCCTAGACCAAGCCAAACCTGAATAATCTCTGGAGGCAAAAAGTTTGATGTTGAGGCTGTCCTCCTTTGGGTGCATCATGAGAAGGCAGGGTTCTCTGGAAAAGACAATAATGCTGGGAAAGGTGAAAGGCACCAAGGTCTTCTTCAAAAGCAGGCAACAGAACAACAGTGCCTGAGACATAAAAATAATCATCAGACATATGTAGCAGGCCTTTACATCACTCATGTCATGTCCTAGATAGCAGCACTGGCAGGAAACAGTGCCGATGAGAAAAAAAGAAGCATAATCAGATTCATCAGATCTCATCATCATCCTTCACCAGACCTATGCCCTTCTGAATGAAGAAATCAGAATGAAATATGATTCCCCACCACCACCTTCTCTTTTGGAATCCTGAATCTATCATATTTCAGAGCTTCTCTATCATAAAGCCACAAAAGACTTTGGAAATAAAAGACTTTGCCTCTTTTGCATTTTCTCCATTCCTGTTAACTCAAACGTTCTATCCCTACTTACCATTTAATCCCAGGGCCTAATCACATGGACCATTTGGATGGTTTCTTTTTCCTCTTTTTTTTATACTGGTGTATTTGTATGCATAATCATATGATACATATACTGCTCTGCGCCTTCACATGGCTGTCATTTCAGTTGGTACATTTCTTGCTATTTGTACTGGTTCAGTAGGCTACACATGCTGTTTCATATAAATCAATTCATTTTCCGTCCTATTCCTGTGTCCCCACTCCCCTAAAAATTATCTTTTTAAAAAAAAAATGCAAGTGATATATCAGTAAAGCGGCATATACATGCCATTTTCCTGGCACTTCCAACTGTTACTCAGTGCATCATCTGGTGGGATAAGACAGTAGATAAATGTAGGATAGCATTAAAAAGAACTTGAACTGTTGTTGAAAAGATGGGGGGGAATTAACCATAGGCCACACAAAGGTGGGATGACAGATACAATAGGGAAGGCATCGGCTAAGTGATACATTGGTAAACTGTTGTGGAGAAAAAATATAAAAGATAAAGTAAGTGATTTATCACTAAGCATTTAAAAAATAATTTAAAAAAAGGGTACAAGTGTGGTGGACATGCAGTGGCCATTGTGCCCAAAAATACAACCCATTCCCAAAGTAAATAAACCAAGAGGAATATTCACATGCACCAAAACAATAAGGATTGAAGTGATATAAGGACTGGATCATTTTAAAAAGGCCATGCTGGTGAGCTGGGAAAAAAACTAATTGGCTGGCCAAATGAATTGATGTTACCCATGTGCCGTGTGAACAGAAATTCATTTAATGATTTAAATAATGGTAGAATTGATATAACTGGGGCTCTTTTGGCATGTGTAACTGCATCCTCAGTCACAAAACCCTCCAAAGACCTTTAAAAAGTCACTTTTCCTCTGCCTCTACTCAGCTTCCTGTTTTGCAATCTCGCAGCAACTGTACTTGACTAACGAAAGAATGGCTAGAATAATGTATTCCAAGGACTTTGAACTCTGTTCACAGCTTTCTCAATTGTTTGATGTCATTCAGTGCTGGATAATGTTCTTGCCAGTTACACTGCGTTATAGTGCACAGTTAAATCTGGGTAAACACAGACTTTGTCATTGCACCTATGTAATTTATTTGATGTTTCCTGCGCACACACTGGTTTCAGTTCTTGCTTTGCTTTGCTTTGTTTTGTTTTATGTCTCGAAGCATCTGTTTATTTGATCCACCATCTTTGAAAACAGAACTTGGGGTAAACTGACATGTTCAATTATCTTCTTTGGAATCAAAAGGAACGTTCTATAGAAATGGTCAGATTTATTGGAAGACAAGCAAAATTATATTAAAAAGATAGAAAAAGCAGATTCATGCTTTCTCTCTCTTTTTCTCACACATACTTTATAAAACTAATATGAGAGGAAGATCCTTTCCCCCCCCCCCCCAAACACTCTTGTTATTCTAGTGAGCATGTTCTTACAGCCACTTCCTCTTAAAGGAGAGCAGGCAAAGAAAGCTTGGGAAGCAGAACATAACTACTAAGAGCTGCTGGATAGCTCAGTGGTTTGGGCATCTGGTTGCGGAGCTAGAGGCAGAAAGTTCGGTTCCCCCTGTGCCTTCTTGACAGGGCTGGACTTGATGATCCATAGGGTCTCTTTAGTTCTAAGATTATCTTTTAAGTCAATATCAGAAAATATCACTGCATATCCATTTTTATTTCTGTGCATGTCTCTTTCCTCTGCAAAATATTTGCTACAACATTCAGATCATTTGTTCTAAACAAAGTTAAATTATCCATACTGTGTTTCTTTCACCTCTAATGGCAATATAATTAAGAGTGGTGTGTAACAGAATGGAGATGACACAGCGCAAAACTCCTGCATTGCTCTGTAGAGATATTGTTTAAATGAGGTTGGGGGAAAATGAAATGCAGTGATGGTGGGAACGTGGAGCTACGAACACAACAGAACTGTGAAACTCTGCCGAAGAAGACATCAAAGCAATTATCCCTATCAGTAAATAAAGAGTCAAGACACGAGAAATGGGTTTCAAACAGAGACGGGCATGAACTGCCGGGTTTGGCAGTTCATGCTGGTTTGTTTATTGGCTGAGCCTCAAAGCCCCACATCCCCCCTGCAGGAGACCACTCAGAGGCAGCACCCAGTGGAGTCAGGGCAGGGACATCAGGGGGAAGCTGACACACTAATGCTCTCCCTCATGTTCTCTGCGCCCCCCTGACCTACGTCAGGGACTCCTCCAAGTCTGATTTCCCTGAATGGTGAAGGAGTATGCCCCAAGGTGGTCACAACCTCGCCCTCAGGCCTCTATTGGGCCAGAGACCACATGGTGGTGCCAATGCACTCTGCTCATACATTGTCATGTCACTGCCTCTTGTTCCTTCCTGTCCGGAAGCAGCAGTAGAAAGAGGCTGGTGTGAGGGCAGGGGCAGCCTTTAGGGCTTCCTATCCCAACACACACACACACACACACTGGAAAGGCTGCCCTCACCATGCCCCATTTCTTCATTACTCAGCAGCGGGAATACGGAGGTGGCAATGTTTTGTAATACGAGATGAACTAAACATAGCCTCCATCCTCATTATATTCATACAACAGATGAAAAATTCATGATGTTAACAGAATGCAGTATAGACAGATGTGACCAGATGCTTTTGCTTCCAGTTGGGTACCAATATGTTCTGGAAACCAAAAAGGAGTATCTAAAAGCAATGTGCATAGTTGAACCTTTCATTTCATTTTTGTTTCATTTCAGGAATTGCCTCTTCCTTATTCATTTCTATTGTGCACAGCTCCTTTCATTTTCCCTGAAAGCAGGTGCCTCTTTCAGGTACTTTCAAGTTCTTTTTGCTCTCTCCGACGGGGAAAAAGCAGGGCTGGCTAGAAACAGGCATGCATGCTGGTGGCAGTGGTTGGAAGGAGGGGGGGCAGAGCTCTCAACCTGGCTGGGCAAGGCAAAGGACACAGGTGCCCATGATGGAGGTTGCAGGAAGGAAAGGACAGAACTGGCCTGGTTGGTCAAAGTCAGGAAACACACAACAAAGGTAGCAAAGAAAAGGGAAAGACTGCTGGATCTGGCTAAGCACAAAGTGAGGTGTGCAAGAGCAGAGTGGCTAGACCAGGAAAGGGAAGGGATTAGTGGGGCACACTATCCAAGTGAGGTGAATCTACGTACATGGGGGTGAATGAAGGTGATGGATGAAGGAATCATGGATGATGGCAGATGATCTGTTTCCTTTTCATCCATAAAAGCAGAACATTCAAATTCCTGGGCCTCTCTTTTGGACCATGATGGAAGAAGATTAGTACTAGTACTCGTCCCCTTCTATTCAGCACTGGTTATGCCTCATCTAGAGTGCTATGTCGAGTTCGGGACACCACACTTTAAGAAGGATGCTAATAAACTGGAACAAGTTCAGAGGAAGGCAACCAGAATGATCAGGGAATTGGAAACCAAGCCCTAGGAGGAAAGACTGAAAGAACTGGTCATGTTTAGCCTTGAGAAAAGAAGACTGAGGGGAGATAGTGTAGCATTTTCCAAATAGTTGAAAGGTAGTCCTACAGAGGAGGGGCAGGATCTGTTCTCCATCATCCCAGAGTACAGGATACGTAAGAATGGGCTCAAGCTACAGGAAGCCAGATTAGGCTGAATATCAGGAAAAAAAACTCTTAACTGTTAGAGCAGTACAACAATGGAACCAATGACCTTGGGGGGGGGTTGTGAGTGCTCCAACACTGGAGGCATTCAAAAGCAAATTGGACAACCATCTGTCAGATCTGCTTTGATTTGGATTCCTGCATTGAGTGGGGGGTTGGACTCAATGGCCTTATAGGCCCCTTCCAACTCCATTATTCTATGATTCTACTATTCTAAGACACAGCTGAATGTAAGACCCTCTTTTGTTGTTTTTCATTTGTAGTAACCCAAAAGTCCAGTGCCTAGTATCTAAACTATTATTTGGCTGTATTTGACTGTTCAACCTTTTGGTTTGAAGAGAAGAGGCCATTTGGATTAGGACCAATCTAAGATGATGGCCTCTCTAGACCGCAAAAATGTTGCTCATACGCCATGCCAAATTTCTGAGGCCTCCATGTTGTCCTGTATATGTGCTTAGAAAATATATGTGTTTTCAGATTTCAGTGTCCTTCATCCCTGGATATTGGCCTTGCTGAAAGGACACTGGTGATGTCCTTAAAGTCTGAACACCCCATCTTTCTTTTCCTAGATGCTAGATTAAGACAAATGTCATTGTCCATCTTTCTTCACAACATTTCAACTGCTATGTTCTACCAAACAATTGTGTATGTGTTCTGTGCTGTCAAGTCAGAACCAACTTACAGTGACTCTAAGGGGGCTTTCAAGGCAAGTGAGACATTTAAATAATGGTTTTACCAGTTCCACTCTACCAGTGAGTTTCCATGGCCAAGTGGGGGGGTTGAACCCTGGTTTTCAGAGTCCTAGTCCATCACTCTATCCACTACACCACACAGGAAAGCACCAAGCAATTGACCAGGCAAAAGTCCCTCAGTGCGCTATGTTGTACCCCACAGCAGAAGGACAAAACCTAGAAGCCTTCCAAATGTTCCATTTGTTCCTTGTGAAGAATTTCATTTTGGAACAACACAACCATTTCCCAGCGGAAATCCATAGTTCTTTCTCTCTGTTTTAATGGTTTCTCAGAGAACTGGCATAGTTTTGTCACTGTGTGTTCATCTTTGACATTAACACCAGTTCAATGTGCTCCTTCATCTCATTAGCAGGTAACAAACTCTTTTCCATTTTAGTTAATTGTTTTTCCATTGCCATGTCACCATTCTCATTTAATTTTAGGTATTGTTCTGTGAATTTCATCTTTCATCTCTCCCCTACTAGGTCTTCAAAAATAAAAATAAAAATGTAAAATTAAAGGAATATAATATTATTTCATACCGACTGGTTTTCCCCTGCATCACTGAACAAATACTGTGCATTTTGAAATCTGATTTCTTCTCTTCCTTTCTGTATTCATTTTAAATTAATCTATCTTTCTTGTCATGTTCTGGACTCACTGTAATGAAGGAATGTGCAAAAGAACCACCAGGTTTTCTAGGGACTTGAGCAGGTGATCAAGGGGCAGTTCATAGTGAGTGTAAGATGTTTTGCCACACATGAAGCTAAACAATATAAATGAAACAATATAAACAAAACCCATATTAACTTACTAAGCACAATATCATACAAGGATTTGCCTATATACACATAATCTACTTATATTTATGCAGTATCAAAGTTTACAATATCCAGACCACATAAATTGAAATACATACAGCCACAGGGAAGCCAAAACCATTTTTTTCAAAGCTACATACATATATATTTATAATGTATACAACTCCTATATTGACCAATACATAGCCACTGGGAAGCCTAAAAGATCATTCATAAGAAATGCTGAATTCATTCATAGAGGTGCTTAATTCTTGTAGTCCATATCTTGCTATTCTTGAAGGCCAAATATGAGATGGACTGACTCCCTAAAAGAGACCACAGATGGGTTTGCAAGAGCTGAGCAGGGTTGTTGAGGACATGGCATTTTGGAGAGCGCTCATTCATAAGGTCACCATGAGTCGGAAGCAACTTGATGGCTCATAAAAGTAACAACATTGTGTGATTTTAATTGTTGCCAACTGCCTTTGGTCTCCATGGGGAGAAAGGCAGCATACAAAAAAATAAAATAAACATCTAATGAGACATATTTGGCATCTAGTCTTGTACATACTAGACATCCACAAAGGTAGAAATGCTAGGTGTCTAGCATGCACAAATGTGTGTATACACACCACCCACCCACCCACATGCACACAAACACTTGAGTGCCAAAGTCAAGATGATAAAACTTGATCATTTGCATTGGTTCGGTTTCCTTCACAAGGTTTTGTGTGCCTTGGGAAAGATTTATGAGCAGATTACTCCCAAATCCCTTCTTGTTACTGGCAGTGAGGAGGACAGTAGGTTGTAGCAAAGCAATATCCGAGTTATAAACAGGGTACGAACCTGCAGCAAGATGTTTTATATGAGTATTGATTATCCAATGTAGTTAGCTCAAAAGAGAGGGAGATAATACTTTTTATTTCTAAATATCAAATGGGCAGATCAACTTTTGTATGTCAGGCATGATTGCTTTGACTTTTACTTAAATTATATTTAAGGTTACCATCTCAAAGACAAGGAAATTGTGTTTCTTCTAAGGTCAGACCCAGCAAAGATATAAATACTTGAGACTAAAGCAGGCTACCATCGTTGCTATAAAGCAAAGATGCTTCTTTGTCGTCCTTATTTTATTAGAGCACAGCAGGTTGCCATGGTTATTTTCTGAAATAACTCCCATGCTATTAATGGCTGAAGAGGAAGCAGAGGTTAAACAGATCGTGGCTAGACCAGGAGGACCTCCACCAAGGGGTTTTCTGATTGCTTTTAAAAGCTAGAGGAACCCTTCCTTCCTTTCAAGACTAAAGCTTTCACTTTGAAGAGACAACTTTCTTTTGAGAGGTCCCGCATGGGTGAATGATGGAGCTAGGTAGCCTGTGATAGAGGTGGGGAAATCTGGTTGAGCCAAGGGCCACATTTTCTATGCCAGCACCCTTGGAGAGCCACAACAGACCTGGAAAGATTAAAGAGAAAGAGAGAGAGAGATGAAAAACAGATGCACACTTCTATCTTTTATTTTGGAAGGAATTTTGGAAAGGTTGGTGGAAGGCGTTCAGCCTGGAGGCAGGCGGTGCAGCATGGCCTCTCCCATTTTGAAGAGGCACTTGTCCGGCAGGCTGAGGCAAAGAGGCAGTCCCGAAACCAGCAAAATCAGGGAGCTGGACAGGGGACAGATTGTATTTGTCTTCAGTGTGGAAGGGATGGTCACTCCCAAATTGACCTTCTCAGACACGCTAGATGCTGTTCCAAGACCTCTATTCAGAGCACGTTACCATAGTCTCTCAAGACTGAAGGATGCCTAATCATCAGGTGGAAGGCTGTGGTGTTCTCATTGAGAAACCTCATACTTATAGAGCCTGGGGTTTCAACCTGGGGGTTGTGACCCCCAAGGGGGTCGTGAAGTGTTTTATTGGGGGGGGGGTGTCACCCTGGTTACTTTCAGTTGCAATTATTTCTTAAAGGACTTTTCACCATGAAGGTTTTCCACACTTATTGCCCAGACGCAAAGTACAACCATCACATTAGATATTAGGGGAGCCTCGTGACCCTAAGTGCTCAGCATCTCCTGGGGTCACCTACTTCCCCTCCCCTCAGCTAAATCTCTGAGAGGAGGGGTGCCTTACATCCCCTGCCCCCCCTTAGAACTCACCTGAACCTGTTCCTTTTGCACTACCTGCTGTTGGTACCAAATTAAATGTGCATTCTTACCATTAAACACCCTGATCGCCCTTGCAAGTAAGTATGGGATGGGCAAAAAACCACTTGCACCCAGGGCCAATTCGGGTGCAAGTCAAAAATTCCCATCTGGCCCCACAGCGACCAGCTACTCTCATTCTTAGTATCATGGGTGGGCGGTTGGGCAGATGCCAGATGATGAGAGAGGGTGGTGGAAGCCTGGACAGCCTTCTTAAAGACTTCTCTAGGTCCTGCCTGCTTGCCTGATATGATGCAGGGCCCTGCGTCTGTCCTGTTTGATCAGGCGGGCAAAGGAGCCCTGTGCAGGCAGCTTCACACCTCATGGAGAGGCCCTTGTATGAAAATATGGTGGGACGTTGCAAGTTACTTGTCTATTATAAAAGGGGGTCATGTTGAGAAACACTGTCATCGAGGTCTGAATCAGAGAGGAGAAAAGTGTTTTGTCATTATTTATAAAAAGAACCTGTTTCCGGAGGGCTTTATTGGGTAAGTGGGACTTGCAAAATGGCCTTGGAGGCCACGCGTGGCCCGAAGTTCAGACTTTGTCCATTGCTGGTCCAAAAGGCTGAAAATGGAGTTTCTGTTACTCCACCTGGATGCTGAACCATTTGTTCAGGAATAAAAACTGTTCTGCTCTATAAAAAAGCATAATCTATTCCCAGGTAAAAATAGGGAAACAAACCACGGTTGGCTTGCACATGTCCACTTGGTGACGTTAATTACAAATGACTTATCTTACGGGGAAAAGATGGAGTGGACAAGGTTTCTCAGGCACCTGCACGTTGTCCATGGTACTGATGCTGGATCTCTTGGCCATTATCATCAACATCTGCCACTGTCTGCATGGTCTTTTGGAGAGGGTTGGACCGTGAAGCCCTAAACTTTGGGCTGAGGTTCAGTCTCAGCTCCACCACCATGTTTGAATGGATTGTGGCTTGAACTTTTTCCTGGATGTGGAGTCCAGTCATTGAGCTTGGCAATTATCAGTGTTTTCTTTACAAGCGCTTCAGGGAAAATTTGGAGGAGCTTGTGAAGCTGTCATTTCTTTGCAACAGGAAATAATGATAATGAGCTCATTTCCATTAAAAGCCATGTAAGCTGCTGATAACATGTAAACATTAATTCTTTTCATTAAATGAGATGTTAGCCTCATTACCTGCTTAAAATAATTTGTTATTTTTCAAGAAAAAAATATTTTCACATACTGATTAGATGTAAGCAGACACATTCTCAACAGTTCACACGCTGTTCCTGAGTCACAACTGACATTTGTTCAGCCTGGCCCCTAACTGTTCCTCTTTTCTCTTATTCACAAAGTGTTTCATGTTGTTTCTTTTGCATCTGGTTTGAATATCAGTTCCTGGTTCAATCCTATACAGATCTAATTAGGAGCAAGTCCCATGGAACACAATGAAGCTTCAATAGATAGTATATACATGATTGTACCCAAACTGGAATGGAACCATCTAATGGATGATGACTGGGGTGATGTAACAGAAATGCTAAAGTAGAACACATGTTTACATGCAGATATTCAAAGTCTTATTTCTCTATATTTCCAGTTCAAGTATCTGATATTAGTTCAACTGGTAGTCCTAACTAAAGTTCGTAGATAGACTGAATTAATTGCTGGTCAAAATCCTGTTGTGCAGCACTGCCTGCACAACACTATCATCATCAGTGGCAGACTGTCAGTGATTAAAGACTCTCTCTCTCTCTCTCTCTCTCTCTCTCTCTTCAGATGCACGTAGTTCATATGCAATGAGGAAAAAATCACACAGAGCTCAAAATAATAAAAAAGAAATGTTTAATCAGCTAAAAATTGTTGATGGTGATGACATCATTTGTGTTGTGCAGATGGAACTGCACAATAGGATTTTGGCTGGTAATGTTAATTTGATCTTTCTTTAAATCCCATTGATTCAACATGCTTGCTTTTGTTTGGACTACCATATGGATTCAGGCTCAAAAGGTTATAGTAGTCCTGCATTTTCTTTCCTAAAATGGCCTCTTAGATGCCTCTTGAGGGTCTACAGTCTAGACATGAGGTCAGTAACCCTCTTTTCGTGTTGTCCTCCAGCATCTGATATTAAAAATCATAATACCTCTGGAAAAAGATCAGATGGACTATCTTCATATAGCATAACAACCTGTCAAGTGTTCATTAATCCCTGTGAGCATTTTTGTGCTCACACGAGCGCAAGACAAGGAGCAAAGCAGACAACACAGAATGCCTGCAAGGTTTATCCTAACAAGCAATCGAGAGGTGGTGGTACTTCTTTAAAATCTATGTATCAAGGCTACTGGGATTCCTCATAATCTCTTGCAAAATGCAGAACTTGAATTAAAAGTGTTCTTGGAAGTGTGAGAATTCCTGCTGAAAATACAAACAAACAACCAAACAAAAAACAACCAAAACCAAAACAAAACAAAAAACCAACAACCCAAAAACTCACAGTCTTGCAGATGAGCAGGGGAAAATAAAATACAGTTTCTACTCTTGTGTAAGGGAATGGGAGATGTGAGGGCTTAAATCTTTAATCAAAGTTCTGTCCAGTTCAAATTTAGTTTTCTAAGTAGCTCTCACCCATAATGCAACACTCCAACCACAACACCACAGTAGCTGTCATCATTCTGTCATGGAAACTCAATATTCTTCAGATGGTTCCAGGCCATGTTCTGGGATGCTCATTCTTCTCAAAGACAACATTGACCAGGTTCTTTGATCTTTGCCATTACTCTAAACCAGTTGTACCCAACCTTGGGTGCCCAGATGTTCTTGGACTACAACTCCCAGAAATCTTGGCTAGCGGTGAAGGCTTCTGTGAGTGCCTGGAGCCTGCCTCGCGCCCCGGGCTTGGGGGGTGTTTCCTAGCCTGTCCCTAGCCTGTCCCTAGCCTGTCTCCGCGGGGTCCCTGGGCTTGTTGGACCTGGCGCTGGGGCTTGAGTGACACAGCCCAGCGCGGAAGGGTAGAAGAGCCCATCGGCCCGAGGACTCGCTGAGGGAGCTGAGGGGAGTCGGTTGTGACCGGGAGGAAGAGCTCATTGATCGAGCATTCGTGGGGGAATCCGGAAGAGTTGGAGGTGTTTGCAGGAGGAAGAACTTGTGTTAGCTGAGGACCCGCAGAGGGAACTCAGAGAAGACGGGCAGCGTGTTCTCCCCTGGCATGTTCAGACTGGACTCCCCTTCTATTCCCCTGCGGTGGAATATGGCAATGTCAGCGCCACCCCTACTGGTAGCTCTGTTAGTTCCATCATTATTTACAATCTGGACCCTTGTTCTGTTCTTGTCTGCCTCCCTAGTAAACCTGAACTCATCTCTAAAACCCTCCTGGAGGAAAATAAGATCTATAATTAAAGGGCAGGGGGACAGAACCAACTGTGGGGGGGGGGGATTTTGGGCTTTGATATAATTTGTTTCACTTTTTATTTTATTTATTTTATTTATAGTAAATTTAGTTTTGTTTGTTTTATTTTGCTTTGTTATTTTATTGTTTAATTTAATTTAAAGTGTATTATATATAATGATTGACCAATTTAAAGTGTATTATGTATTATGATTTAATTTTTGGTTTATTATTTTGATTATTGTATTATATTTATATTAATTTTGTGCACTTTTTATTTTTCTTTCTTGACATGGAGTGGAAGGTCTGCCCCCCCAGCGGGGGTCCTCAGAACATCCGAGTGATTACGGGTAGAGGGAAATATGGCGGTGGCATACTCCCTACTCATGTTAGAAGAACGGTGAACAGATGTTTGAAGGCTGTTCACTGTTCTGGGACTATGACCAACTGCCAGTCTCGAGGTAGGCAGATCAGCCGGCCCTCCACCCTAAAACTGGTGCTGTTGAATGCCAGGTCTGTGTCCAACAAATCCCAGCTTATTCAAGATCTTATCCTGGAGGAGGACGCAGACCTGGCGTGCATAACCGAGACCTGGATGGGCGGGGAAGGGGGTGTTCCCTTGACCCTTGCCTGTCCTCCTGGTTATGCAGTCCAGCACCAGGGTAGACTGGAGGGGCGGGGGGGGGGAGTGGCCATTGTTTATAAAAACACTCTCGAGGTTACTAGGCGCTCTATGGTGGTAAAGCCGGGTCTGGAGGCCCTCCACGTGTCTGTTGGGACCAGGGACGGTATTGGGATCTTGCTGGGTTACCGCGCTCCCCGCGACTCAGCCACTTCCCTACCGGAGCTGGTGGACTTTGTCTCCGCGGCACTGTTGGAGTCCCCGAGGCTTTTAGTCCTGGGTGACTTCAATATCCATGCGGAGGCAGAGGTTTCCGGACCAGCTCTTGAGTTCTTGGAAACCATGGCTTCCTTGGACATGTCCCAACATGTTAACGGTCCCACACACGTGGGCGGTCATATGCTAGACCTGGTATTTTCCACTGAGCGGAGCGAGCGTGGTCTGATGGTGACTGACCTGGTGTCAGTTCCCTTGTCATGGTCAGATCACCACCTAATAAAATGTAACCTCTCAGTGGCATTCCCTCCCCACAGGGAGCATGGACCTATTTCAATGGTCCGCCCTCGAAGGTTACTGGATCCAATGCGATTCCAGGATACCATGAGAGGGATTCCAGCTGATCTGTCTGGCGCCCCTGTCGAAGCCCTGGTTGACGGTTGGATTGCCGCTGCCACTAGGGCTGTAGACACGATCGCTCCTAAACGCCCTCTCCGTCGCAGAGCTCGGCCAGGGGCCTGGTATAATCAGGAACTACGAGCTATGAAGCGAAATAGGAGACGGCTAGAGTGCACTTGGAGAGATAAACCGACGGTTTATAATAAGATAGCTGTCAGGATCGCAACTAACCATTACCTGGCTAAGGTGAAGGCTGCCAGACGATCACACTTCGCTGACCGGATAAGCGAAGCTTCAAATCAGCAGGCGGAACTTTTCCGTATAGTTCGCGATCTATCCGGAATTGGTCTGGGTGATGGGCCTCCCATTAATATCTCACCTGACCAATTTGCAGCATTTTTTAAATCAAAAGTGGAGGCCATCCGCCGGGATCTCTCTCCTTTTTTGAATACAGTGGATTGAGCAGAGATGTCCAGCGCTCCGCCTTGCCTGGTTGTGCTTGAATGCTTTCAGCCTGTGACGCCAGATTCGGTGGACAAAGCGCTTGATCGCTGTCGGGCCACCACCTCCTCCCTTGACCCTTGCCCGGCCTGGCTAATCAAAGCAGCCAGGCCCATAACAACTGAATGGGCCACAGCAATAATTAATGGGTCTCTCCAGGAGGGCAAGGTTCCCCTTGCCCTCAAGGAGACACTCATTAGGCCCATCAGGAAGAAACCAAATTTGGCGGCGGATGATATTGGCAATTATAGGCCCGTCGCCAATGTTTCCTTCCTCAGCAAAGTGGTGGAGAGGGTGGTGGCTGATCAGCTTCAAGCCCTTTTGGATGAAACCAATGCTCTGGATCCGTTTCAGTCAGGCTTCAGGCCGCGCCATGGCACGGAGACGGCACTGGTCGCACTGTTGGATGACCTATTGAGGGAGGCTGACAGGGGCAATATGTCCTTGTTGGTCCTCCTCGATATCTCAGCTGCCTTTGATACCGTCGACCACGGTATCCTCCTGGGGAGGCTCTCCGAGCTGGGAATCGGTGGCCTGGCGCTTGCCTGGCTCCGATCCTTCTTGGGGGACCGCCCCCAGAGAGTACAGATTGGGGAGAATGTTTCGGCTCCGTGGAGTCTCAATTGTGGGGTTCCGCAGGGGTCGATCATCTCCCCAATGCTGTTTAACATCTATATGAGGCCGTTGGGTGGGGTCATCAGGGGGTGTGGGGCTTCGTGCCATCAGTACGCTGATGACACCCAGCTCTACATCTCCTTTTCACCTACTTCAGTGGATGCCGTTCCGTCCCTTCGGCGCTGTCTGGAGGCTGTACTGCAATGGATGCAGCTGAACGGTTTGAGGCTGAACCCGGACAAGACGGAGGTCTTGAGGGTGGGTGGTTCTTCCATCGGCGGTCTGGGAGACTCCCTCTCTTTCGGGGGGGTTACTCTTACCGCACGGAGTGAGGTCCGCAGCTTGGGGATACATCTGGACCCGGCGCTTACCATGGAAAACCAGGTGGCGTCCGTGGCCCGTTCTGCCTATTTTCATCTGTGGCGGATTGCCCAGCTGCGGCCCTACCTTGATGGGGGGGCCCTCACCACTCTCGTCCATGCGCTCGTAATCTCGAGATTAGACCACTGTAATGCACTCTACGTGGGGCTACCTTTGAGATTGTTGCGGAAGCTTCAAATGGTGCAGAATGCAGCGGCCAGACTGCTCAGTGGGGTGAGAAAATACCAACATATCTCTCCCACTCTGGCCGCATTGCATTGGCTGCCCATTCGCTTCCGCATTGACTTCAAAGTGTTGATGATGACTTACAAAGCCCTAAACGGTTTGGGACCTCGGTATTTGGCGGACCGCCTTCTCCCACCTAGATCTACCCGAATTACTCGGCATAGCCAGGAGGGACGGCTGAGGGGCCTAACGCCGAGAGAGGTCCGGAAAGAAAGAACTAGAAACCGGGCCTTCTCGGCAGTGGCCCCTCGACTATGGAACAGCCTCCCAACAGAGATCCGCCTGGCACCCTCGCTGGGTGTTTTTAAGAGCCATTTAAAAACTTGGCTATTTAGGCAGGCCTTCCCTTCTGTCAATTCTTAAATTTTAGTTCTTTGTTTTTTATTATTCCCATCTTGAATACTTTATATTATTGTTTCAATTGTTTTATTATTTAATGTTTTAATGTTTTATATATTGATGATATTTGTAAGCCGCCCCGAGTAGACATTGTCTAGGGGGGCGGGGTAGAAATCTAAAAATAAATAAAAATAAATAAAATAAATAGTATCAGTCCAAGAAAATCTGGGGACTCATGGTTGGGAACTACTGTTCTAAACCAATAAAACAAACAACAGGAACAAGAACAACAATGATGATGACAACAATGACATAATGGAACCTGCAAGAAGAACATAGTGGCTTCCATTATATCTTGCGTACCAAGTGAGACGGCTAAGCAATATCAGCAAGACAAAAATGGGGAACTAAACCAGTAATAGATTTTCAATCTTTCATAAAATATATGCCTCAAGATTACCTTTCTTCATCATGATATTTGATGGGAATTCCCCTCAAGTACCTTGTTTGTCTTATTACTTATTTATTTTTCTTCTCACTTCTCTTTAAAATGGCAGGGAAAAGACAATAAATGCTTTAAACAACTTTCTATAAATTTGTTATAAGCTCATCATCCAGGTACATTGCATGCAGTGGATAAGGTCTACCTAATGTGCCTTCAGTTTAATTGGATTCCCTCCAAGGTGGCTACTGGACCATATTTCTTCCACATATGAAATGCATGAAAGTCAAATAAAGGAAGTTGATGGCTTTATAAAATTGGAAATCAATGGGCTTCTCTTAGTTACTCCAAGCCAGTAAAGGTTCAGCAGCTGCAAACAGAAAACCCTGTGATCGTAGTAAACATATCACTAAGAAGGTTTTTTTTTAATCAAAAGCTTGTGGTGACTTTTTCACTTTTCTGTATTAGATTTCTAGTTTATCCTCTTAAGAGCGAAATAAAAGAGCAAGAAACCTTGCTTTCACACAAGATGAATACAGGCATCTAAGGCCCTTTGAATAGGTAATTTATGTTATCCATTACACCTTTGTCTTGCCCTCTCATGTACCTTTTTATTATTATTATTATTATTTACCAAACTCCAGAGATGAATTGGTGCCCTGAATTCCAGGGATCAGAATACTGAAATGGAGGAGAAAAAAGGCTTTGAAATATTAAATGGAAAGTTGAGTGAGTTTTTGCATATGCTTAATACTTATTCAAACTTTACCCTTCTAGCCATGTCCGCACAAACAGGGAAGCTTGAGGATTTCAATTCTTGCAATGAATTCTGGAGCGAACCCTCCTCGTCCACAATTCCTAGATCAATGTACTCGTTGACACTCAGTTATCAATGGTTTTCACACAGCTCCTTGCACACTGATGTAGGAACAGCAGGCAACAGGTTTATGAATGAACGCTTAAACCAACAGGGACCATAAACATGCCGCTTTGCCCACACCTACACACAAGATGGCACACAGGAAGAGCACGGAGAGTTGGAGAGTTGGATCCTGTCCAGTATCTGCAGAAGCCTCCTACACACACACACCAGAACTCACAAAAAGATGATAGGGACTTTATGAGCATAGAATCTTTATGCATATGCTTTTCCCCATACAGGAACCCAGTATGTCTGTACCTGGCCATTAGCACTGGGCCCAAAGATGTCTGAGTTATCTGAACATTTTCTTTTCTTTTAGAAGATACTTCATGTTCTCTCTCTCTCTTTTTTTTTTACCCCTATGGCGCACTTTAGGTTTTAGACATCTCAGCTTATCTTATCATTCTGAAGTGGATGAGGATGCTGCTTCCTTTTCCACTTTCTTACATTCTTCATTCCATCACATCTCTCTCCTTAGCTCAGTAGCCTCCTGAGCTACTCATACTTCCTGATCTGAAAGAGTACAACTTCCTATGGAAGGAATTATTCCATTGTGGCTTTTTAGCTGAAATATGGAAGCTAGGGTGCTTTCTGCAAAGTGTCTGACAGATGCTACTGTTGCTGCCACAGCTGTTAAGAAACCCACTACTCTTTTTAAAGGAATTAAAATAATTGTTCTGATTTCTGCAGAAGACATGTGGTGTGCAATTGAAGCTCTTTACACCATTTGGGATGAGGAGGAAGATGATGAGGACATGATGTTACAGATCATGTTATCTTCCTCCCACCCACCCACCCATTCACAACATTCCAAAAGAACATTCTGGAATCTCCAGAAGGCTTATTTTTGGTGCTCAGGAATTTTGTTAAAAGCAAAAAGACTTCACTCAAACACACACCCAATCCAGAAGGTGCTAGGCATAGAATCATAGAATCGTCGTAGAGTTGGAATGGACCTTGGAGGTATTCTAGTCCAACTCCCTGCCCAAGGCAGGAGACCTCATATCATCCCAGACCTCTGAGAGGCAGACACTCGAGCCTCTCATTCTTCAATCATTTCTTACTCTTTGGTCCAGATGGGACCATGGGCAGCCATCTGTCTTGAGTTGAAAGATATAGGAGAAGTTTCCAGTCAGGACTGAAGAGCAGGCCCAGGGCCAAAGGAGGAAGCCAATGGGATAAGGAACAAGTCAAAAGATGGAACCAAAGAACAGAAAAAAAAATACAGGAACACTCCAGGATGAACCTGTTGTTCAAACAAGTATCAGGTGGAACTGTAATACCTCTCATACTCATGTCTGCCCAAGGACAATCCAGGATCCAGCCTGTGTGGGTGACATTCTGTGGTCTGCAGATCCCAGCATCTCCATACAGCTACACAACGGATCTTAAAGGACAGAGGCACCCATATACAAGCAAATGCTCATTCAGTCCTGTTTTGCATTTCCTGGTCAGGCCCCAATTGTAAAACAAACAAAATCAATGGCTCTCATTAGAAAGCTGTCTTTTTGCTTAAAGGCAGTAATTTAATCTGTTTGGAAAGCCTTATTAACCATCAGTCAATTAAAGTCATGACAGTCCTATAGATTAGATAAACCTGGGCTGCTATCTGTGAGAGCATGGGATAGATTAAATGATTATCGTGCAGGATTCCATTAGTGAAAGGGAAAGAGCTGAGGTGCACCATGGCCTTTGGAGGCTGGATGGCAAAGGAACTACATGAGCATCTATGGTCAACATAACAGACCTTGAAATTCTGACCTATTGCTAGAGCCGAGCTAAAATGACATTGTTATTTATTTGTTATTATTCCCTCTTGTCACCGTAGCGACCAACATGAATTTGACCCAACTCCGGGAGGCAGTGGAAGACAGGAGGGGCTGGCGTGCTCTGGTCCATGGGGTCATGAAGAGTCGGACACAACGACTAAACAACAACAACAATTCCCTCTTCTAACAGCTGGGGAAAAAAATCACCCATCTTCAGCATTTGAGAGGTCTTTGTCTGAAACATGTTACCTTCCGACAATAAAATATTAGATTACTTCAATAGTTTCACAGGTTAACTTATCATTAATGGCCATATTCCACATTTCCTTATATCAATTCTCCATAGTAAATTTATTATTTTTCCAGTTCTTTGCAAATATCAGCCTTGTCACAGTCACCGTCATCATCATAATTTATTTTCTTCTCTTTTTAGCTGGTTATTGCTAACCATATTCAACAAAGCAATCGCTGAAGACATTTGTACATCAATGCCCATTATTTCTGTAGTCTTAAAAATCATTGACCATTCCTTCTTCCTTATTTCACAAGACTACCACATAAACGTATATACATCCTCTTTTCTTTTTTACATCTCCAACACAGAGATGGCACATGTTGGATGACACGAGCACACATCATAATACATGTCTCTCTATAAACATATGCATTTTGTACTTTCATCCACAGAAGAACAATGAAAGGAAAATAGCAATAAACTAAAAGGGTCTTCCTGATTCTCCCTCTGTGTGATTTCCATCTTCACCATGTTTCTCTTTCTATTGGGAGGCAAGGGATGGGCACAAGCAAAATTCCAAAAGGCCAAGATCTCATTTGGTAAGTGTAATGTGTAGCCAGGCTCTCCTGTTGCAGGAATCAGTCCATGTTTAAAGTTACAAATAAATCCACTCTTTCTTCCCACATAGAAAAGCAGACCTTACTGTCAACTAAAACTCTTGTTCAGTTCCTTGTCTGTCAAAACCCTCCTGTATTGTTAATAGGTTACTTTAAAGCAAACCAATCACGCCTATTAGATGTATCCCAAAAGTGTCCTTCATGTCATAACAGTTTATTCAGTTCCACCTTTAAGAAACTGAATAAATGAACTGCTGGGTTGCTCGGTGGCTTAGGCATCTGGCTGTGGAGCTAAAGGTTGGGAGTTCAATTCCTCCTTGTGCCTCCTTGAGAGGGGCTGGACTCGATGATCAATAGGGTCCCTTCCAGCTCTGCAGTTCAAAGGTTATTAGAATATGTTGGACAAAAGTCTTCAATGTCTTACTTACACCCATACAAACATGCATAGTACATTCAAACCCACACACACACCCCTTTGGCACATGCTCCTCAGTACAATGCTTCCCTACCACTTGATGTCAAAGATGTAGATGTAGAGGGCTCATTAAATTAGGGATGCTGTAAAGTAGTAGACATGTTTAATTAGTAACAACCAACTGGCTTATAGATGGTGAAAGCTACTTGAACACCCTCCAAGTTAATGAGGCTAAAAGCTATGCTTCCATTGCACTTAGTGATATGACCCAGCAAGGCAAAACCTTTTGACCCTGTTCCTATTAATTCCAAAGCTAGCTAGCACTGGGGTGACAGCCTCCACTGCCTTGTGATGGAAAGACCTTTTCATCATGCTGCTGAAAGCCACCCTGAGGATGGCTAGAGAAACCCATACTTTCCTGCTAAATCACATATAAGTGGCAGAGCATCTGGAAAGAGGAAGAAGTGGGATTTTCAAAATTCCTGTGGCATAAGACTAATTGCAATGGAATGAAAGCATCTCACTTCATTGACATGAAGAAAATTCTTTCAGTAACTATCAGGAGACTACCAAAGGTGATATCCTGGATAACACAGGCGAGAGTTACTTGTGGATCAGCTTGCACCTGGGAAGCAAAGAGTAGGCTCAAATCCCTATTCTGCCTGAAATCCAGGACAAAATCTCTTTGAACTGTTAGTATTGCCCAGCCTAATATGCAGGACATTGCTATTGTGAAGAGACAAAGGGAAGAAGTCGTCATGAATACCACCTAGCAATATTTGAAGGGAAGGCGGGATTGGAAAATGAAATTAATGATTTCATTTCTCTCTCAGGTTTCAGTCCTGGATTTTACTCTCTATCTGCTGTTCAACTGTTGCTGTACATAAGATCTGAGTTTCCGCATTGTCAGAAATCCCTCCTCCCACAATATTTGGTAACACAAAAATACCAGCATCAACAGGGTTCAGACAAAAGTATCTCAAAAAGAATGGGGGACGAAGTGGGTCCCGAACCATGCACCCTTACTGGAGAACAGAGAAAATCAATGGGGGAGGGTCACAGACTGAGGAACAGTCTGTGGTTCCAAATTCTTCATGGACAATGCATCGGTTTATCTAAAGACTTTTCCCAAACATGTGCAAAGGGATTTGTTTTGGAATGGTGGAAGAAACCATATTTTTAAAATTTTTGATATTTATTTTGACTATCTACACCCTTTTAATCCAGAAAGGTCAGGAAACCATTTGAACCCAACCTGGTTCCAATGGTTTGGTCTGGGAAATGATGCTTTAATTTTTTGAGGTTTGAAATTTTGTAAGTATAGACTGTTGAAATAATTAAGGGGTTCTCTAAAAAAAGCCACCCTGGAAATGTACATTGTGCTTAAGAAAGTGAAGCTTGAACAGCTGTGTAGTAAAAGTCACCATAAAACAAGCAGTTAGCTTTCCAGCCAGAAATATCACAGAGAAAGAGAGGTCACTGTAAAGTAACATTGCCTTCCAAAAAAATCTCTTTCATAGATAACAGTTGAACGTGTAAACAACTGATAAGGAAATACAAAACAATGGAGAAAAAACCTCCTACACTGTAAAACTGTAAAACGTTAACATGACCACTAGGTGGTTTTGCTGACTTAGCAAATTGCTGAATGTGTAACATATTCCTCTGTAATTTACACTGACAGCGTCTCGCTTATCCCATAGGTGCAAAAGCCAGTTAGTCTAAACAAAAAGCAACTATCCACCACAGGAGCAACTTGCTAGTCTCATAATTAACAGGAATCATACGTTGCCACCCTAGTAAAAGCAATAGAGATTCCCATTAAAAAAATTCTGACTGTTCATAGGTATCAGCTATTTATGGCAAAATTACATTGTTTACTGTTGAAGGGAAATACAAACAACGGAAAGAAATATAAATATAGTGATACAAGAGACACATACATGTGACACATCACACACACACACACTGGATACCAACACCACAGATACTGGGCACCAGTGGCAGGTTTCATTTCCAGAAGCCAGCAAACATCTTAGATTTCATTCCATAGATGCAAACTGGCATATGGCAGGCTTGGCTGGCTGAGAACATTATTTAATTATTTCCTGCGTATCCATATAATATGCTTAAAGGATAAGAAATGCATTTCCTTACATTTATTATTGCTTTTAAAAAGGTTGACATTTTAAGAGAGGTATTCTCTGCTGTTTCAACATGCCTTTTCAGGCTAGAAATGTCTGCATTTTAATAATGTAATGAATATATTATTATTATATATTTTTTTCTGTACCTTTTAATAATAACAACCTTAGAACTGCAGGACTGGAATGGAATTTATGGCTCATCGGGTCCAGCCCATGCCAAGGAGGCCCAGTGGGGAATTGAACTCCCAACCTCTGGCTCCACAGCCAGATACCTAAATCACAGACCTATCCAGCATTTTAGGCTCCTGAATTTTGAAAATTGACTCAAGCATTTGCCTTCAACTTAAGTTTAGTAATCATATATTTTTAAGCATTTGTGCCTGCAGCTCTTCATAGTTGCAAGACTGGAAAAAGTTACATGTTTTCAGTATTTTTTGAATTTATATCTGTATGAGCAATGTAGATGAATACAACTTGTAGAAATAGGGAGCGGATGTTGCCTAGAATCAGCCCAACAATAGAGCAACTTGATACCCTGATTAATTTTAATACGATTGGAAATGGTTGTCTAGTTTCATTCTGGAATTAGCCCTCTTTCAGGGATAAATGCCAGATGTGTGAGCACAGGCTTCTGATTTTTCCTAGAGGTCTATTAAAATCTATAGGGCCATACAACGTTGTTCAAGCATCAGGCTTTCTGACATGACATATTTGCTTTTAGCCTTCCATCGGCTGAGCTACTTGGGTTTGAATCTGTAAAGTAAAGAAAATAACACTGTTTTCTAGCCTAGGAAACACTCAAGCATGTCAGAGAGATGCCTGTGTCTGGAAGAATATGCTTACAAGAGTAAACCTTCAATTTTCTCTGTGCCTGTAGAAAAATAAAATCGACTTAACAAGCCAAGTTAACAGACAACCAAACTGGCTGGCTGGCTGACTAGGAAGGAAGGAAGGAAGGAAGGAAGGAAGGAAGGAAGGAAGGAAGAAAGAAAGAAAGAAAGGAGGTTGCCCATATTTGGAATGCGAAAATCTCAGTCTGAAAAATCTGTACTATCAACTGCCTGATTTCACTTTCACATTTTCAGGAGACAAAATTTGGGGGGTAGTCTAATGATTTGGGGTGATCCTTTCAAGAGTTTCAATTGCCAGGTCTCTGTACTTTGTTAGTTTTTCCAATTCTTTATTTTCAACTCTGGCATCCCCTGGAATTGCAATGTCAATGATCCGGACATTTCTTCGTTCTATTACTACTATGTCTGGTGTGTTATGTTCCAGGTGTTTGTCTGTTTGGATCTGGAAATTCCAAAAGTTCTTGACTTCCTCATTTTCTGACCCCTTCTCTACTTGATGTTCCCACGGGTTTTTGGAGGCCGGCAAGTTATATTTTTTTCCATAGTGACCAGTGCACTAATTTTACCACTCTCTATTATTAACATATTATATATTATATATTATTGTTGTTGTTATTATTATTATTATTGGATAATATACATGAACTTTTATCACTTTGAATACCAAGGCTATCAACTATGTATAATATCTTATGAGATCTTTACAATCCTGAAGTGTAAATCATGTAATAACACTTTTGTGTGTGTTCTGTACAGTCAAGTCGAAACTGACCCTGTTCTCCTGAGCCCCAGTCCATCACTCTACCCACCACACTGGGAATCCCAATAATACCTTTAGCTAAGAGAATAATGCTTTTTTTGTTGTTTAGTCGTTTAGTCATGGACCAGAGCACGCCAGGCCCTCCTGTCTTCCACTGCCTCCCGGAGTTTGATCAAATTCATGTTGGTAGCTTCAATGACACTGTCCAACCATCTCATCGTCTGTCGTCCCCTTCTCCTCTTGCCTTCACACTTTATTTTTTATTTTTTATTTTATTTATTGTATTTTTACCCATCTTTCCCAACATCAGGGTCTTTTCCAGGGAGTCTTCTCTTCTCATGAGATGGCCAAAGTATTGGAGCCTCAGCTTCAGGATCTGTCCTTCCAGTGAGCACTCCGGGTTGATTTCCTGCAAAATGGATAATAATGCTTTTAGCTTATAACAATATTGTCTTTTTAAATGGATGGTTGAGACTTCTGGATTGTTAGCACATGTATTTTTAAAAAATAACTCAATACAACTTGCAAGAATGCACAGACTTCCCATCCCAGGAATGACGTTTGTTTCTAAGTTGTTAACTTCCCCAGTCCAGTTGTGTAAGATTTATTTACCACCCATTCTGAAGCAACCTGATGATTCATGTTGAAGAATTCATTTTATTTTTAGCCTTGTGACTAATAAGGTGACTTGACAGTAGCAATTTGATTTAATATACTGAAGTGGCAAGACTGTATAAATTAATTTTCCATTCCCCCCCTTTTTTTTTCCTGCTGTTGATAAAAGAAAGCAATGATTATTTTAGAATGCAGCGCAATCTTTTGCTGAATGTTTGAAAACTGACTTTCAATTAGATCTCATGAAGTCAAAACACTGCAACTTGGTTTCTGAAGCTCATGTAGCACTGCAAATCAGGGGAGAAGAGGAGCAAAGATGTTATTTTCCTTGCAAAGATGTTTTATAGATCAAGATATTCTTTTGTTTGTTAGTGAATACAGATGTACCTAGTCTGACCAGCAAACTCAATTTAAATTGGTACATTCCTCTCTACGTATTCAAACATACCAAGAGAATGAAGCACAGGAGCAACCTCTTCTTCTTCTTCCAAGGCAAGGCCATCCCCAAACTATTTGCTGCCTGAGGCAAAAGTCAAAATGGTGCCCATCCCATTCTATGTACCATTGCTCTCCGACCCGGCAGTGGGATCATATATTCCCACTGGTGGTTGGGTACAATCCTTGATTGCGCCAACACCTTAAAAAGGTCAGTCACCCAGTCCTTTCTCCCCCCCCCCCTCCACTACACATGTATCCAGAAGATTTACAGAACAGGAGCTGAAATTCCAAACACTCCAAGTGTTTGTTTGTTCTTTAATTTTCAGCTAATATATTCTTCCCATGGGAGTTTTAGCAAACAAAAACTGAACTCCCTGGAGTCTGTTCATGCTGTTAACCTATACATACTCACATATTTCATTCATTTCCATGGGACACACATGGAGTAAATATTTTCAGATTACATTGAAAACAGTTATGTTCAGGAATAGCAGCAGTACTACTAGACAATACTGCCAGAATGCACTTCCTTTCTCATATCCGTTTTACTGAGCATTTACATCCATCGTCCAGTCCTATGCATCTTTACTCAGAAGTAAGCTTCAGCATGTTTGGTGAGGGATGGCTCCCAAGTATTTTTATGTAACACCACAGAATTTTTAAAGTAGAAATCTGAAATAATCTATCACTTAGGGAAAAAAAATCTAAGAAATCCATCATCTCAGGACCCTGGAGGAAGATTAGCTTTGTACCTAAATTCTGCTTTGGGAAAAGTTCTACATCTTTGAGGAATCACTATTCTAAATGACATGCTTTGCAATAAAGCTTCGGCAATATCTAATTATGTTAGCATTGATCTCAGTGAGGTGACACAAATGTCATTTGGTTTGCGTGAGGTCACTGCATTAATTCATTTACAGCACTGGAGATGTAATTATTGGTAAGATGAACCAACTGTCTGCTTAACAATAAACCTTTCCCATCCTAGATTTTCCAAGAAGTGATAGCTCCCATCTGCCAGGCTAATCTCACCGCAGCCTAGCACCTCATTTGCAAGGGGGGCTGACACATCCGTATCTGTCACTTTCATTATTTGCAACATGCAGAGACCATAATTTTTCTGACTAATGATCCATGAGTTACAATAAACACTGCCGTGGTGACCAAAGAGGGTAGTCCCGCATATTTCATACACTTGAAATGTGGCAACGTGTAACCTTATGGCTGAGTTTGGCAGGGGGGCACTGGTGACCCTTGGGATATGTGAACTCTTATGAAAATTCACTGGCTGACACCCTGCCGTATGATATAAGCAAAGTTGAATGTTTCAGCCTGTTCCTTGCTGGTAAGCACAAAACAGAATCAAGAGCAAGTTGCAGAAGAAAACTATAGTTCGATCATTAGTCCTGTTGGCAAACTAGCAGCTAGGAGTGACTCTAAGCCAGTGGTTCCCAGTCTCAGGTCCCAAATGTTCTTGGACTACAACTCCCAGAAATCCTGGCCAGCACCTCTAGTGGTGAAGGCTTTTGGGAGCTTTAGTCCAAGAACATGGGGGCTGATTGTTTTGGTGTTGCAGGGGCACTGCACCTGTTCTGGGTTTTTATTTGAACTTATGAGAACTGTCCAAGGTGCTGAAAGCTATCTCTAAAAGCCATTTGAGTTCCTTGTGGGACTAAAACTCAAAGCATTTTTGCTATCCTGTGACAACAGAGCCAGCAGCCTCCTTTAAATTAAAAATAAAATAAAATAAAATAAATCTAGTTCACCTAGGCCCATTGCAGGGTACTCTTCATGCCTCAATGAAAATGCATTTATTAGAATGCAAATTCTCTCTTAACTCTTTTGACTTGTGAACCACTCTCTGGATTCTATTGGGCTTTCTTTTTTACGTGACTATTGGAAGCACAATGTACTTACAAAGATGTGATTTCCCCCCTTTATCAACTCACAAAACAAGGGTCAGTATCCTGTTCTTGCTAGTGTAACATGAAGTCATGCTGGCTTAAATGTACCCGGTGCCATGCCCGCCAATCAGGAATTGTGTTCTGTTCTTGCAATTGGGTGCCCATCCATGGCACGACCAATGGTGCAATACCCTGGGGGAAGTGCTTCATCAATAGCCCTCCACCTTGGCACTCATACAACTACTGGGATTTTAGCCAGTAGCAACAGCAACAGTAGAAACTCAACTCAAACAGGATGCTTCAAATAGCACCCTTCACCAACACTGCACCAAAGCAAGAATTGCTCGCAGGAAATAACTGAAGTGGTGCAAATGTCCCTTTCAAGCAAAATGAGCCAGGCACAAAGCCCCAGATCCCTTTGGTCACCCAAAGGAGGTGAACCACAGCCTGATGGAAACAGCTCTGGATACATAATCTTTAAGACCTGAAGCCAAGGTGGCAACCAAGTGCCTATATCTTCTACCAGGGAACAGCAGCTCCTGCCCTCTCCCTCTCTCTTTCTCAACTGGAATTCAGAGTCACTGCTTCTTCCTAAGACTTCCTCACCCACTGGGCTAACCAAATAGTCCATTGGGTTTGCACATGCACATGTGAATGTGGAATCACGACATTATTTTTTCACCCCTCAAGAGGGCAAGGTATTTTGTCATAATCACAAGAAGAGAAGAGAATGATAACTGTACAAATTGGTTCACTAACTTAAATAATCTTTGATACAAGTGATGCAAAATGTATCAGATGACAGTGGTGCCTCCTTTGTGGTACAGTGGTTGAACTGCAGTACTGAAGTCAAGACTCAGTTCATGATCTGAGTTTGATCCCAATGGGCTTAAGTAACTGGCAGAGACTGACTCAGCCTTCCATTCTTCTGATGTTGGTAAATTAGGTACCCAGCTTGCTGGAGGAGCAATGTGTAGCTTTCATAATTAAATTGTAAACTGCCCAGAGAGTGCTTTAAGCATTATGGGATGGTATGTAAGCAACACACTTTGCTTTGCATTTTGTAGCATAGACTTCCTTCCTTCCTTCCTTCCTTCCTTGTCAGCCAGTCATTCTGACATGTCTGTGTGTCTGCTTTGCTTCTCAAAGGGAACTAATGAAAACTTTACTGATCATTCATTACTTTCCTGGTACGGAGCATATGATCTGCTGAGGTGCATGCAAGCTGATAATCACCCTCCCATGGAGAGGGAGACAACAACAACCCAGAATGGATCATTTCCAAGCAAGTGGGATCCGATTCGGTAAAATCCATTACGACAATCACTTTGGTTGGGGAAAAAAAACAGTGAATCTGCTTTTTAAAAAAATGAGAGGGAGGGAGAGAGGGAGGGAGGAAGGGAGGGAGAGGGAGGGAAAGAGAGAGAGAAAGGGAGAGAGAGTTCTACAGCTAGATCTCTATGATAGCAGGCTGCTTCTGGTGAAATATGTGGGGGTTCTGTGCAATTATCACATCAGCCCCCAGAGAACAGATTGCTACACCAGAATACAGCTCCTTTTGGGCTGTTATCATTTCCTTTCAAAAGGTCTCCATTTCCTCTCCCACCCCCATCTGTCAGACTCTCTCTCTCTCTTTTGCAATTATGTACAAATGAGTTACTCCTCCACTGCACACATAATGATAAAACATTGCAAATGCAAATATCAAGGGATGAAGGGATGAAATCTAGGGATGAATGCATCATCTCTCTCAAACACCCTCACTAAGATGCAGACTATGCTAGCAAATGGGGAATTATGTGAACTTACTAAACTTGATCTTGTATTTTCGTCCAGGATTCAGTAAGACTTGTTGCAAGATACAAATGACACATATGACATTAAAGAGGAAAATCACCATGTTCCAAGACTTGTATAATTTTCATATTTCTTCTGCACCAACTCAGTCACCTTTCCCTTTCCCTTTGTTCATGGAATTATAATAAATAATGCCAAGTTTTTTATTTTATGATAATGAGAGCAAGTACATTTTTATGTTAAATTCTGTTACACTAACAGCACTTGCCCTCATAACAAACACTGCTTGAGAGTGAACTTTGAAAGGATTCAAGCCAAAACTGGGCCCAGGAAGGAAGCCTGATGAAATGGAAGAATGGAATAGAATATATGTACAGTATAATAATATTTGGTATAAATGCGAACAGGATGCAGTAGGGTGGGGCTATGAGTTTATAGCTACTGAACAGGAGTAACTATCCTGTATGCTCATATCTGTGCTTATTATTTGAGGGAATCAATTCAGGATAGGGAGTGAGAGAAAAAAGTAGTGTAGCATAATGGATAAAGTGACTGACTAGGACTCAGGAGTTAGTTACGTGTCATCAATTCAAAACTTCTTAACTAGAGATGGGGGTATTCGTATACGAATATCCCCACACAGGTGGCGATAACGAGGGACCAGCCCCATGGGGCCGGACAGTCCACTCACCAATCTGCTGCTGCAGATTGCGATCTGTGAGCCACTCTTTGACCTTGCAGTGAAGCTTGTCCTCCCATCTCCTGCCAGGAGTAGCTAGCCGATCGCGATCTGCGAAGCCATTGGAGCCTCATGGGGCTGCACCCTCGTTATCGCCACCTGTGTGGGAATATTCGTAGATGAATACGAATACCCCCATCTCTACTCTTAACTGTTAGAGCACTATGCCAATGGAACCAATGATCTTTGGAGTTGGTGAGCACTTCAAGCAGGGGGT
Organism: Intellagama lesueurii; assembly: GCA_037013535.1. Taxonomy (NCBI): domain Eukaryota; kingdom Metazoa; phylum Chordata; class Lepidosauria; order Squamata; family Agamidae; genus Intellagama; species Intellagama lesueurii. Next base: position 4,897,034 of record JBAJHW010000010.1, on the reverse strand, counting down.
TAGACTCAATGGTTTTATAGACCCCTTCCAACTCAATTATTCTAGGAGTCTGTGAACTGAGTTATAGCCACTCTTATAAGAAGGTTTGAACATAGTACCTTATAATACGTGAGGAGCTGCCTGACTAGGGTGGGAACCTTTGGATATGTATTCAGTTGGCCCTTGTGTTGGTCTCCTGACCGCAGTACTTCAGTCAGTACCCTCAGATCCATCCCTGACCCCATCCATCCAGGGAGGACTAAATAAAGGTTTTCGTGATTCAGTTAGATCTTGTTTAATCAACAAGGTCATCCTAAAATGATCTTGCGCCCTTAAATTGTTTGGTAGTTTTCATGTCCTGATGGAAGGGACAACATTCCTTGATTGATCACACAATTCTCATGCAGAAGGTGACAGTTTTGATTGCTAGTATCTCCAGGAAGGACTAAGCAAGAATCCAGCTTGAAAGCCTGAGGAGCACCACCAGTAAGTGTCAACAGAGTGGGCTAGAAGAACCACTGGTCTGGCTTTGTATAGAAGCTAAGCTTAGACCTATGTGTCTACATTCTTGTTACTCCTGGCTCATTTCTGCCTGCTTCTTTTTCCCAACTTGCTCTTCAGTCCTGGCGACTAGCTTCAACCCATAGCTTCTAGTTCCCAGACCAACTCAAACTACTGTCCAGAGAAAGCTAATGCTGCTCTTGACATTTGCAAGTTCACTTTTTAATTTGCTCTAGCATGTGACATTCCATGTACAAGCTGAAGCCATCTGGTCTCGAAACAAATCAGGGAAACAGGAAGCTGCCCTATATTGAGTCAGATCCTCCCTCCAGTGGAAATTCAAGGTTTCTTTTCCAAACCCAATGCGGAGATCTCTGAGATTCCATGGCAGTCTTTAATCTGGACTGACTCAGTTTAGCTTCTGAAATCAGGTGGGATCAGGTGCATTCAGGTCAATATGGTGAAACATAGTGTTGTTGCACGCTTTCTTTCCTAATTATTTTCTCTTTTCTTTCTTTCTGGGAATGGTAATTGAAGAAAGAGCTGAAGAAGAGATAAGTAAATGGTAGCTATTTTCAGGACTAAGATTAAACACTGGACCTGTTTTCAGATTTACATTTAATGGGCCTCTCCTCTCTTTTATAACTGAAAGAGACAGCTTAGACATTAACCAAAGACGTTATACCACACAATCCCTTTGAGTTTAATCACTCTAATTACTTCCTGTCCCCTCAATAAAGTATTCCAGATTTGATGATTAAAAGGGAGGAACTTTAAAAAGTTAAGCTGCTTACACATCTCCTTTGATGAGCCATACTTTTCTCATATTTTGTAAAAAACGGTCCCACCAGAGAAAGGAAAATGGCCGCACTGCGATTTATCCCGCTTCTCAGCTTTCCTCTCTCTACACAATCACCTTTTTCTCAGGATTAGCTTTACACATTGGGTAATGCTAGCGAGCATATGAATGGCATTCATACTTGCCTACTTTAGATGCACAGTTCTTTATAAATGATGAGGTAGCAGGTATTTAAGCATCTGGCAGTTCATTATACTTGGTTTTGTTATGCTTTTCTGAGGGGGGGCACAAGCAATTCAGAGGTATGTGCTGTATATATGCTGTAAAGCCTCTGCTATGTAGTCAAGAGTGGGTCTGCAGGGAAGCTTCCCTCCCCACCTGAAATAATCTGGAGCCCCTACCTGTTTTTGCAGCATTCATTAAAACTATAAATCTAGGTGTTCTAACTATGGAGATAGAAAGAAATGCCAGCAGGCAGATTCAATGGCTCACAAAGAAATAATACAATTAAACACATTGAAACAAATTGGGCTACCTATGTTTACCTTTAGGCTATTCTGTGATGATCCTTCATCCCACCTCACTGCATCATGTCTGCCTAAGGCCTTCTAGGAAGGCTATTAACCACTACAACTCTGCCTGCAGAGACCTGGAGCAAGTTTCACTCATTTCCCCCATCCTCCCTTTTCTAAGAGCAATCAATAGAACAGAAGCTGGGGCAAACATCCCAGGACTAGAAAAATGATGGGAAAGATCACGAAACATGAAGAAATGGCTCTGGAAAATGTTGGAGAGCAAGGTTCCAAGAACATCCTAACCTTACTGTGAAAATGGAAGAGAAATTGTGACATTTTTTTCCTACCTTTGACTGGTTTGTTCCAAGAGGCATGAAGCCATCTTTCAGTTACCAGGATTCTGGACCATCTCTGTAGAGCAAGACTTCAATGATTCTTCAAGCCTTTTTTAAGAGACCTTGGCAATGATAACAAAGGGCTCTCTTTTTGGGGGGGGGGGGGTGGAGGTTGTGATCAACATAGTTTAAAGCTATCATGCATTAAAGGGGAAAAAATGATTTGGAGCAGGAACTTACGACTGAAGCTGTAATTCCAAAATCAAGGAAGCACAGAACCTGTATGCCTGTTCAAAACAGGGGTGCACTGATGCAACATTCTTTTCTCTTAAATTCTACCCCAGATAAACACTACTGTACAATGTTCCTAGGAATTCTACTCCCTATATTCAGGGATATGTGCAAAGTACCTCATCTAGGAAAAAGAAACCAAATGCACAGCTCCGAGATGGGGGATACCTGGCTCAGCAATACTGTAAGTGAGAAAGATCTTAGAGTCATTGTAGATCACAAGCTGATTATGAGCCAACAGTGTGATGTGGCTACAAAAAAAGGCAAATGCTATTTTAGGCTGCATTAACTGAAGTATAGTCCCCAGATCCTGTGAGGTACTAGTCCCCCTCTATTCTGGACTGGTTAGGCCTCATCTTGAGTACTGTGTTCAGTTCTGGACACTGCATTTCAAGAAGAATGCTGAGAAATTGGAACAAGTTCAGAGGAGGGCAACAAGGATTATTCAAGGGACTGAAAATGAAGCCTTATGAGGAAAGACTGAAAGAATCAGGCATGTTTAGCCTTGAGAAAAGAAGACTGAGGAGAGGTATGATAGCACTTTTCAAATACTTGAAAGACTGTCATAAAGAGGAGGGACAGGATCTGTTATTTATCACCCCAGAGTGCAGGACACACAACAATAAGCTCAAGTTACAGGGAGCCAGATTTTGGTTGAATATCAGGATAAACTTTCTAACTGTTAGAGCAGTATGACAATGGAACTCATGACCTCGAGAGGTGGTGAGTGCTCCAGCACTGGAGGCATTCAAGAGAAATTTAGACAACCACCTGGCTGATATCCTTTGATTTGTCTTCCTGGCTTGAGCAGGGGGTCGGACTCGATGGCCTTATAGGCCCCTTCCAACTTTTGTGATTTTATGATTCTATATAGTGGGCCATTAGTTGTAGTGAAAGAGAAAAAATGACACACTGATTTTTATAGTGCCAAGATATAGTCCTATCCATAGTTTATCTGCTGTTTATCACTTCAGCTCAACAGCTCCAAGTCTGAAGAAGAGAAGTCTCATTGTGTTTAATGAGGTTACAAAAACACGATCCCAGCCTTTTTTTTGGTCTTTGGAGAAGGTAACAGAGAAGCCTGTTCATTCTAAGAAAACCATGGAAGGAGTGATGGGCACCCACACCTCTTGTAAGTAATAAGGATGCATTTTTAGACCCAAAGAACTTGGTGTTCATGTACTGTTTTCATTCCTTGCCGGTAGTATATGAACTGAAATATATTTCTGTGCCAAAGGTTCTGAAGATTTGGTCCTTCAGATGTTTTGGACTTCATTTTTCTGACTTTCCTACCAGAGCTGGTTGGAATCATAGGCCTAAAACATCTGGAACATCATTGCTACACACCCTTCTTTAGCCAGCTTCTCTATACCTAGCTAGCAAGGAAGACTGATAAAGTACAGAAATTTGAATTTGGCTATAACTCAGCAGTAAAACATGTGTCCACTGTTACTAATTACAGCTCTAATTACCTTCTTCTGTGTTAAAAGGCAAATGGTGAAATATAGTCATACATTCTTCTTTTTAGCATCATCCTAATCCTATTCAAGTCAGTGGGAGTCTGTTGCTTCAAGTCCACCCCCTGCCCAGGGTATAGTTTGTCTATATTACTCTGGACAGCTGTCACTCTGTTTTATCCTGGATACGTGTTGGACAAGGTAAGTCAAGCTTTAGGTAAATATAGAAATGTCATGTGAACCTTACAGTGGAAAGCTGGTGTCATGAAGATGACATATTTAATGGTCACCCTGAATTATTCATAATCCCAAGGCTCTTTCAGTCCAGATGAGATGGGATCAGAGTTCCAGAATTTGATACAGAGCAGTTGATTGAAATAAATTCCCTTGTTGTTGTTTTTACCTAATTCGTCATAGGGCATTAGGAAGACTTTCTGCAATAGATTACACAAAATGCTCATGCTTGATGGGTGACCTTGCAGACCTAGGCTTGCTCTACACAGAGAACTTCCCCATGGATTTCCAAAGACACTTGGATATTTTGGATAGGATCCCAAAATGACTCACCTATACATTTATACATTGTATCCCTCTCTTCCTTTTTGGAAAAGACTCATGTCTCCTATAAAGCATCGAACAAGGAACACCAAAACTGCTTCGTTTCAGAAGTGCCACCACCAGCCTTTCCTCTGGTCCTTCTTAATGGAGTGAGACGCGGTCCACATGGCCCAGTACTGTCAACCTGTACCAGAAGCAAGGGCTCCCCCAAGTTTTTAAGGCAACTGTCTCTCCTAGTCCTACCTGGGATTTTCTGCATGCAAAGAATGTGTCGCATCATTGAGCTACAGTCCTTGTTCCATCATATTGCCCTTGCTGTGATTTACTTCATTCAATGAAAGGCAGAGTCCAATAACCCAGTCCAAGGTCAGAAGCCAGAAAATCAGTCAGAACCAGCAGTAATAATGCTGGAGTCAAGCAATCAGAAAGGTAAGTCCAGGTCTGGTCCAAGGGTCAAGATAGCTCCAGGAAATACCAAGGCAAGTTGCAGGTAAAAACAACAGTGATTTCCTACACTGATTCATCATGGGAGCCTGCCTTATATGGGGAGTCCATGCCTTTATATTGCTCTCAGCTGAAGTCCTTAGCTAGGAACCTTCAGTAATTGCACATTGTTCTCAGCTGAGTCCTTAACTGAAACACTACAGCCCTCTCCTTCATTGCCCAAGCTTTCCCAGCTCCTCACCACTTGAGCTGACATTTATAATTATATATTCTTTTATTAATCACATTTATATTCCAGCAGAGTATGACACTCCTCCTCCATACTTGAGAAGCAGTGTGGTGTAGTTCTGACTTACTGAGAATGGTGGCATTTTGTGTGCCTTGAAACCCTTCCTTGGGTTGCCATAAGTTGGAAGCAACTTGGGAGTAAATAACAAAACCACCCCACTTTATCCTCAGGTAGTGAGGTAGATGGAGCTGAGAAAAGAGTTACTCACTCAGTTTCATGGTGCAGTGAGGACTAGAACATGGCTAACTGCCTTTTACGTTCCTAACATCTGCTAAATTTCAGATGGAGAATAGCACACCATTAAAATGAAAGGATTTACAATTTGAAGAAGCTGAAATTATTTCTGAGCAACAGCGCTATATGAGAACTTGAATATAATTCCCCATAGGAAACACGTGAAGCTGCTTTCTACAACATAGCAAACGGATCCACCTAGCTCAGTATTGACCATATTGGGAGATACCAAGGATAGAACATGTGACCTCCTTCATGCACAGCCTGTGGTCAGCCACCAACCTAAAGCCGCTCTCCTACCTGAAGTCATTATAATGTACAAAGATGGAGTATCGTCCTAAGAGGACTACCGTTTCCTAGCTTCCGCTTTTGTGCCAGAGAAGACATCTATTTCTGTCCATAAAGGTCACAAGGAGAAGATGTTTCTCATTCAAAGTCTGAACAAAACAACGGAAGCTTTTAGCTGTTTTCAAAGGGTTTTGGAAGGCTTTCAGCATAATGATTTTGGTATTGTCCTTTGGTCCAGATGGAACCTTCACCAGTCCCTGATTGATCTATGGAGAGTCAGCAATCAATCATATTGGTTTTTAAACACACACACATACTTTTTTTTTAAAAAAAGAATCAGATTAGAAATAAGCTATTTTTCACAAATTGCTTTGAGACTTATATGCACCATTCATAAATGGGATTGAAAATGTGAGTTGTAAAAATCTGTTTCTACATCAAATATATAATGTCTACCCAAAGGATGGTTTTATGAGTGAATCAAAGTTATATAAAAAAGGCTTTTTTTATAACTCTTGAGATGGACAAAGGCATAAGGTACCGAATGTGTGCTGATAGCTGCTGCTGTTATGTGCTGTCATGTCACTTCCAATTTATGGCAGCCCTAATAGGGATTTTGAGTGATGTGAGATGTTCAAGCAGTGGTTTACCATTGCTACCCTTCCAGGGATTTTCCATGGCCCAACAGAGATCTGAACCCAGAGGTCCAGAGTTCTAATATGATACTCTGTCTGTGATACCACACTGGCTTTACTTGGCAACTAATTTACTCTTAAACTTAGATTTAGACCCATAAAAAAATGGGTGGGGAAATCCCACAAGCTTTAGTGTTTACTTATTGGAAGAAAATGTATGTTCTAAGTAGAAAACACCACTGTTTGGATCCAGAGAAAGAAAACAGAAACAGTTTTGTGGAGAAGACAGAGTTAGTTATCTGGAGAAGACAGTGAAATCTTCATAGATGACTGAGGGAACAACCACTCATCACCTATTTTGTCTTTATCTTGTCCCAGAAGAAAAGTAAGATTCATTGTGCTGAAAAGAGAATAAGGTAAACAAGAAATGGGCTGAAATCCAAGATAGGTAAAGAGGTAATATGAGAACACATAAATATTTATTATTATTATTATTAAAAAAACACCAGGCACAGTCAATCAAGATTATAAAAACATTGACTGGTATTATATACGTAACAGATACAAGTTATAACCAAAAACCTAAGTATCTGTTAAATATCGGCACAGTATGTATGCCGTTCCTAATATTGCCATTTTTTGTAGCTGTGATGGTGTGATTTCTGAGATCTACAACTGCTTATAGTACTGTGTGAAATTTCTTAATATTGTTCCTAAAGCCCCAATGCTACAGGGACCACTGAGGTGTGTTTCTTCCAGCGGCGAGATGTTTCAATTGCCAGATCTCTGTACTTTGTTAGTTTTTTCAATTCTTTATTTTGAACTCTGGCATCACCTGGATTTTCAATGTCAATGATCCAGACATTTTTCATTCTATTCCTACTATGTCTGGTGTGTTTTGTTGAAGGTGCCTATCCGTTTGGATCCAGAAATCCCACAACATCTTGACTTCCTCATTTTCTGACCCCTTCTCTACTTGATGTTCCCACGGGTTTTTGGAGGCTGGCAAGTTATATTTTTTGCATAATGACCAATGCACTAATTTGAGTACTAAAGTAACTTGGAATCTCACAACCTCTGTCTACCAGCCTTCAGGCCTCAGGAGACTGGAACTGAACAAATATTGTTGAAAATATTTTTCAAAACAAGAAAATCTTGGTAGTTACTGACTGGTTAGCTGACCGGTTTCCCTCCATGCCAGAAAACCAGTAGAACAGTTAATTAAACAGGATGTTTGTGTTTAGGAAAGAATGTTTTGATTACTAAGAGCATGGGAGTGTCAAAAAACCCAATACACTAATCTTTTCTGAGGTCGTTGAGAAATAAGCTTCTCTCACTCCTATTTCCTTTATGCACGGATCTATAAATGTTGCATTTGCTTATAAAGCGGGGGAGGGGAGGAACCTGAAAAGAAATTAAATAAAAATACAAGATTTCTGCTTTGCTGTGAAACCAAAAGGCTCGAGGCTTTCCACACAAATGTTTCCAATCATTTTTCTCAATTTCTATCTATAATGGACACAGATGACAGTGGCTGACAGCAAAATATGAATGCTGTGCTCCTCCAGGTAATCAGCTACCAATGCATGTCTCTGGAGATCTGTGCAGAGCAGAAGAAAAAGAAGGTAGTCAAGAAACACATGGAATAATCATGATGTTATGCCTTTCGTAAACCTTTCTGATGCATAATTGTGATCGGGTTCGTCTGAATTTTGTGGCAGTTCCTCACTTTTGGCGGGAAATAACGACTGAGACTTATCTGCAACGTTCATAACTTCAACTTTATTAACCATTGGCTTCTCTACAATTATCTCAACTGGGTCGAAACATGACAAATCTGGCAACGGCCCGTAACTGGACGAGGATAACTCTCTTTGAAAGTCCGGGTAACTCATTGGGGTGCTGGGCCAAAACGCTCGCAATCGGTGGGGTTCCGTAGAGGGACACTTCTCACCGCACAGATGGTGCCGCAGCATGGATGTCTTGCCCAATCTCCTTCCTTGGGTGGCTGATTGTAGGTATGATCGGGTCGGATCACTTTCTTGCCTCGCCCTTGTCCCTTCGGGAAAACAATTACAGTCCACTCTTGGGTCTCATACACTGCCTCTCCTTCCTTCTTTGGCTTTGGGTCTGGTAATAATCCTCCAACCTTCAAATTGGGGAAGTCCTTTAGTAGTCCGCGTGCCTTTCCATAATTGACATCCACCTCTCTCTTATCTTTTTCCTCCTTCTCCCTCATTCCCGTGTTTTCCAGCCTACTAACGAACCTCCTCTCTCCTTGTTCTTTTATATTTTCCTCCCATACTGACATCTCTAGCTCCTCCCCTTTCTCTCTCCCTCCCTCCTCCACCAGACAAACTTCTATTTTTCCCCTCATCTCTTCTACCTTTCCTTTTTCCTCTATTAAGATTTCTTTCACCTGTCACCTCATTCTTACAGCTCCCCTTTTCCTCCTTTGTCACCTCTATCAGTGAGGACGGCTCACTTTTCTCCTGCTTTCCTTCACAATAATGATGCAGAGTTTCTGAAGTGTAAGACATGGAATACATAGGCAATGCTGCTGCATATAAGAGTCCCCCATGTTCAATGTTTCTCTGTACCTTAGCTTAACTATGTGTGGAATGAAGGCAGAACTATGCAGAACATGGGCGAGCAAAGCATGGAGCAGTTTCTGTTGCGATGCTACAATTCTCACAGCCCTCACCATTGACTACCCTGTTTCCCCGAAAATAAGACAGGGTCTTATATTAATATTTGCTCCAAAAAAAGCAGTAGGGCTTATTTTAAGGGGATGTTTTATTTTTTTCATGTACAACAATCTACATTGATTTAAATACAGTCATGTCCCCTTCTGGTTGCTGCACAATGGTGGAGGGCGGGGTTTCACTTAACTAGGGCTTATTTTTGGGGAAGGGCTTATATGACGAGCATCCTGAAAAATCCTACTAGGGCTTATTTTCAGGTTAGGTCTTATTTTTGGGGAAACAGGGTAGGTTGGCTATGATTGCTGGGAGTTGTAGTCTAACAACATCTATGGAGCTGCATTTTGTCCATCTGAATGTAGGAGGTGGTGGTGGTGATGACAGTACTCATTCTTCTCTGTACATGAAGATGAGTGCTAATCAACACAACCTGTTGTATCTTTCAGATGCACATCTCATGGGTCACGGTTTGGCACTCTGCTGATAGAGTGTTTTTTTTTTTCAAAATCATAATTCTGTATGAGTTGTAGAGAGAAAGGTTAGTAAGTAATTCAATGTCTGTCTGGTGGAAGGGAATTCATATGAGGTCATTCCCCCTTATCTTTCTTCCCTTCTCACCTCATTTGAATGGGAGGGCTCCAGGCTTGAAATATAGGAAGCTAAGCTCAGTGGTTTAGATATTTGGCTGCAGAGACAGAAGTTAGGAGTTCAATTCCCCATTATGTATGCTTGACAGGGGCTGGACTTGATGATCTATAGGGTCCCTTCCAGCTCTGCAGTTCTGATAATTAAGAAGGAGGGCAAATCTCTGAAAATCTGTGGGAGTACCTACTCAGGATGGCTCTTCTGCCCATCGAAGGTGCTGCTGGATGGATTGGGGGGGGGTGTCTCTTTTTCTCCCATACTATAGGCCGAGTGGAAGCTGGTGATTCAGATTTCATGGGGTGCATGTTTTACCCTGAACTTTAAAGGACACATCCAGTGTGCCGAACCTGTTTTGGGAATAAGGTTCAGCTCCTTACATAGCTCCTGCAAAATTGGAACTAAAGACTGGTGTGAATTCATCTTTCCCATGGAATCAGAGTCACCATTAGAGACGGGCACAAACTGCCGGTTTGGTGGTTTGTGGCGGTATGTTTACTGGGGGTTCAGGCCCTTCTCTGTTCACCATTCTTAGGACACTCCATGATGGACAGAGTGCTAAGCAACTGTGTCAACTGTGAGGAGAAAGACAATATTCCAAAGCTCCCCCCATCGAAATTCCTTCCATTTGTCCAGCTCCACACAAACACACACGCACAAAGCAACATTAAGACTAGATCTCATAACTTAGTTTCTGTAGCTCCAGCAATGAACGGAAAGAGGCACAGAATTCCAGTTTGACTGATCCATAGGGAAAAGCAGGAGGAAACCAAAGCAAAGGAAGACAGAACCTCAAATTAATACCAAATAGTGGTTGCTCTAATCTCTCAGAAGCTATCACTGGAATGCTGTCATCCTGCAAGATTTTAAATTAAACCTCTTTAAGTGGCTCACTCTCTTTGTCTAGTGAAACATTATTAGTTTCTGTCGCCCAGTGACTTGAGTTACCTCTTCCTGTAACGCGGGTGGGGGAAACGCGTGACCTTTTCAGTTCAGTCGTGACTGACTTCGTACTTATGCTGCAGTAATTTCTCAGCCTCTCAGCCAAGTCTAGGTAGTCGGCTTTGTTTGGAAGTGAAAAATAAAATAAAATGAAATAAAAAAACAACAGCTGCAGGCAGCTCAGAAGTGAGGCTATGGAGGAAAATAAAACAGAGAGATAGACACAGTCGGCAAGGGAAGGTTACGGAGGTGGCGGTTGGAGCAGTGGAGGGGGAAGAATCACAGTTGAGTTTCTTAATGTAAGCTGTGAGCATCATCATGCTTCCGAAGCTGAAAGCCCCCACAAAATCTGTATAAATCACATTTCTCCAAAGGGTAGGTGCCAAGTGTGGCAATTTCACTATTCAGGGTAGTATTCCCAGAATCTGCCTGCCAGCAAAAACACTGGGAATTGCCGTCCCAATTTTGAGAGGTTATGTCAAAATTCTGGGCGGTTGTTTGCTTATTAAAGTTAAAACAAAAATCAGTTTGCATTTTTGTATTCCATTGTATTTCTTTGGTCTTGTATTTATTTATTTTCTTGAAATAAAATTATATTTCAAACAAAAATTCTGAGTGTTGCGATACAAAAAGATTCTGAACACTGGGGGGAAATCATCATCATCATCATCTTAGAACTGCAGAGCTGGAAGGGACCCTATGGACCACTGAGTCAAGGAGGCACAGTGGGGGAATTGAACTCCCAACCTCTGGCTCGGCAGCCAGAGCCCTAAACCACTGGGCTATCCAGCCATTCTCCTGTGTTTAGCACACCTGCAGCTGCATACCTGTGGAAACTAATGATGAAATAATTTTTGTTTTAAAAGAAGAGATTTCCTATTTATCTTGCTGTTGACATGTACACACATCATAGTGGGTTTTTTTGATAGTGCAAAACTTAAAAGAATGGTAACTGTTGCCTTTAAAGGCATTACATGGGTTATCTGTAGGGAGAAGATTTTTATGGCATGTCATATTTTTTCTGCAACTTATGTTTGAATTTATGGGTAGGTTTGAACATGTATATGAGTAATCTGGTGAGAAAGGTCATAAACATGTTTGAACTTGCTTATGGTTTGAAATGTAGGTTGCAGATTACAGAGGTTGCAGAGGAAATGTGAAATGTCATAGAAATCCTCCCCATGATCTATATATTTGGGGATGGTAATGATTCTTGGTAGAGATGTCATGGAGCACAACCCCTAGTTCGTCCTGGTTCGTACTTTGTCCAAACAGGTATTTGATGTTTCCTAGTCCCGCCTCCTCTGATGGATGCCCACTCAAAGGCAGTGACACAGCTTCCCTGCTCTGCCTTCTCCAGGTGCTTCCTCTGAGTGGGTGCTCGCTGGAGGAGATTGGACTGAGAATCGTCAAACATCTGTTTGGATGAAATACGAACTGGCACAAACCACCTATTTGATAGTTCATGCCATCTTTGCTTCTTGGTATCTGATGAGGATACAGTAGTAGCTAGCTTTCACTCTAGCAAGAAGTCTCAGCCCATATATATTTAAGCTGCAATGGATCTGTTGCGGATTGAACAAAATGAGGAGGAGGAGGAGGAAACGGGAATAAGGATGCTCCTGCTTAGCAGGAGGTGACTGAGCCACTGAATGCTTCTGGTATCTAAAAGCAGCAGAGTTGTCATCTAAACAGGAGCCTTGTGTTTGATCCCCAACTAAGGGCTGACTCAGCATTCCACCCATCCTTCCAAGGTTGGTGAACTGGATACCCAGCTCATTGGGCAGGGAGGTGGGGGTGCATAGCCCACGTATGTAAAAAAAAAAAAATGCTTGGCTTGACTTGGCTTGAAATACAGACAGGGTGATAGCAAGCAGCAGGAGCAGTGGAGGGGGAGTTTAGCTAAATGATACCAAATGTCTTAACTGGACATCATACACTGATATAGAATTTTGCTTCAGTTGCAAGGATTAATGAGAACAGCAAGTAGTTAACTTGCAGTGCAAAAGCTCAAACACTCAAACTCAGCAGGGCCTTCTTCTGTTTGAGTGAATGGCACCATGTTTAGCAGTCCTGGAAAAACCTATGGAGAAGAGCAGATAGAGGAGGAACCTACATTTTTAGGAGGGCCCAGCTACCACAGTTGGAATCTCTTACAAGCTGTTCCCCAACATTCTTATTCAAACCTGCTGTGTAATTCAGGGGTGAGCAGCTTCTGATCCTCAGGTTGTTGTTCAGTTGCAAGTCCTATCAGCCCTGGCCATCACAGCCAGTGGTAAGAAGAGGGGTGCCTTGGTTTGTCTTCACACCCTGAACCGGCAACCATGCCAGTGTTCTTCCTTCTCATGGGAAGAAAGCAAGATCGATTGATTGATGCCTCACAGATCTGTGACACCATTTTTTTCCTGTAGTAGCACAAAATCTACAAGAATAATTGCTGCGACCTTATTCTTGCATGGACCTGAAGAGGCAGTAGGTGGGTTGTTTGTATCTTTGTGAGCAATGGGATACAATCATGCTTCTTGGCATCTGACTATTGTGCTAGAGACAAGAATTTTTGTGCTGCTTGGAGAAATTTCAACAGTCTACTCTACTGAGATAGCCTCTCTCTGCCATAAACCTGATTGGTGAGACTTCTTGTGTGATGGGAATGGCAGTCCCACAGCCCCTGACGTTATACACTAAGTCACCCATCTATGATATAAATGAAAGCATTAAAAAAACAAAAACAAAAGTCTTATCTTGCTGTTGTAGACCTCCAAACCCAAACAAGGTGTCTCAGTATTGGCCAGACCTCGACAGTTGCCCTAACATGTTACTGAATGTTGACACTGAGGACTTCTTTCTTCTGTAGTTATAACTTTATTCTCAGGTGAGCACCTTGAGGAACAGGATGACTGAGAAGGGCATTGCCTCGGAGGTGATAGTGCCATGATTTATGGAGTCGACTGAGGCAGAAGGCAATACAGTTGAGGGATCAAATGCCTCGTTTGCTAAACGTTAGATTAGAGTCGTCAAGAGAAATGGAGGTGAATGCAGTTTGGTCAAGGGTTTTCTCCTCACTGCATTATGAGGTGTCTCTTGGAAATTGCTCTCCTTCGATGTACCGTGACAGCATATTTTAGCCAGAACATAATCAGGCATTGCTGTAGACTTCAGGAACTCCACGCAGCCAACTGTGTAAAAGTCATATTTCGGTGGACGAAAATAGAACATTTGCCAACATCTTTTCAATGCTGGCAACAAAACAGAAAGAATAGAATAATACGGTGAGTCAACAAAACCGTCAGATTTAATATTCGTAACAACCCAGGGAGCCTGCAAGAGCAGAGGTCAGGAAAATAGCCACAGGCTACTGCTACAAGCATGCTGGATGTCAATATTTACATATTTAGCACTGGCTTGGCCTTCAGAAGGCTCCTGGCTTTGCCTTTAGCCACTTCCGTTGCTGTTGTTGTATTTAAGAAAAGGAACACTCATACATTTGCAAAGGGGAAGGAGGAAGTTTATCATGATGTCGAAGGTCCTTGTCTGTGGTTTTCCTAGGCAGCATTGGTATGGTTTCTTTCCACCGTATTGGACTGTTTGATGAACACATGGAAGGCAACTGTAAAGTTCTGTGCACAAGCTCGGTTCCCAACTTTGCACAATGTTACCTAGGAATATCTGAAGATGGTCCTGAACCACATTCAACTGAATGGCCACCGGTTATGCCTATGTTGGCTGGGTGCTTCCAGGCTCTGCTCCTATCTGCATAGCTTAGTCATAGAATCATGGAATAATTGATTTGGAAGGGGCCTATAAGGTCATCAGGTCCAATCCCCTGCTCAATGTAGGAATACAAATTAATGCACATCTGACAGATGGTTGTCCAATTTTCTCTTGAATGCCTCCAGTGCTGGAGCACTCACCACCTCCCAAGGTTATTGGTTCCATTGTCATACTGCTCTAACAGTTAGGAGGTTTTTCCTGATATTGAACCAAAATCTGGCTTCCTGTAACTTGAGCCCAATATGACATTTCCTGCACTCTGGGATGATCAAGAACAGATCCTGCTCCTGTTCTGTATGACTACCTTTCAAGTATATGAAGAGTGCTATCTTTTTACCCCTCAGTCTTCTCTTCTCAAGGGTAAACATGCCCAGTTCTTTCACTCTTTCTTCATATGGCTTGGTTTCCAGTCCCCTGTTCATCTTTGTTGCCCTCCTCTGAACTTGCTCCAGTTTGTTGGTGTCCTTTTTAAAGTGTGGTGTCCAGAACTGGAGACAGTGCTCTAGATGAGGCCTTATCAATGCTGAATCGAGAACTAATATCTCATGGGATTTGGAGACTATATTTCCATAAATGCATTCCTAAAATTGCATTAGCCTTTTTTGCAGCCACATTGCACCGCTGGCTCATATTCAGCTTTTGATCTACAGCAATTCCAATATCCTTCTCTCTCATAGTATAACTAAGCCAATTATCCCCCACCTTGTAACTGTGCATTTGGGGTTCTTTTTCCCTAATGCTTGGACCAGGAGAATCATAGAACTTTCATTTGAATATAAGCAGAGAGCTTACATAGAAATGGGATTATTTTAAATGGGAACTGGGAGCAGAAGAACTTCAAAGAATACATAATGAACAGAGGAAAAGTTGGGAAATTGTAGAGACCATGAAACAAAAAAGTAAGATCCTCCTAGCTAATACATACATACCAGCAGTGATGGATGCCACAAAGGGAAACATTCAGGGCCATTTCAATGTAGAGGAAAACAAGAAGACAATTCTGTGGAAAGCACAAGGTGAGACTCCACCATGGAGCCCACTGTAAAGACCCATAATCCAGGCAATAGGTATGAAATAGTACCACAAGTATCCATTGAGCTGAATGACCATGCACCAAAGCATGGAGTGAATGGGATGACATTGTGCCAAAGTGAGTGGCTGGCAGAAGGCAAAAAAAAAAATGAGGCCATGGGTACTTTCTCACCTGGAAGAGCTCAGGTGGAATCCATTAGGCAACCACAGGCTGAATTGGCCTCAATGTCCTAGAAGATAATGCTAAATGAAAAGGCTAGTTACTCAAATACCAGTTGAAACCAGTTCCTTCTTCATCAGCAAAGACTCCATTTCTGACCCCCCAGAGCCTCCACTGTAATCAACTGAACCCCAACTGCAAAAGGTTGCCCTCCAGAAGCAGCCAGAATGGCAACTGTGAGAAACAGATAGAATGAGCCCAAGGTGGGCATCACCAGAAGCTTCTTAATGAGAAATAAATATAAATAATGCTCACAGGTAGCATTGGCGTCCCTAAACCAGAAAGTTGGTATGTCTGACACATGAGTTCCCAATTTCTTTTAGAGCTATTGTTTATGCATACCGTTGTGTGAGTTTTGTTTCCCAGCATAATGCGCAGGTGGAAATGGAAATGAGCTCCTAAATTTTTGACCTTTGGAGGTCTCCACTGTTCACGGACATTTGTAAGGGGCGGAATGGAAACTCATTAAACATGGTGTGTCCTGATACTTGGGCCCCTCAGCATCTGGTGGAGTTCAAAGCTACAGTGAACTGCCAGACAAACAACTGTCTGTCTAATGCAGGTGTAAGAGCTGCCAGCTGTCCTTACATGCTGGCCAAGAACCATCTGGCACATGAACCTCGGGTTCAAAACCCTTACCATTGCCTGCTGTCACAGATCATGCTGTGCCTCCATAATTGAGGTCTTATTCTAAGACTTCAATTTTAGCAGTAAATGCAAGCAATAAGCTCAAAGGTATTTCTAGTGGGGTTGGATTTTGCACTGTTTACATCCCATTCCTTGGTGTGGTTCCCTAGGTAAAGGTAAAGGTTCCCCTTGACATTTAGTCCAGTCGTGTCTGACTCTAGGGGGCGGTGCACATCCCCGTCTCCAAGCCGTAGAGCCAGCATTTGTCCGTAGACAGTTTCCGTGGTCACGTGGCCAGCGCGACTAGACATGGAACACCGTTACCTTCCCACCATGGTGGTACCTATTTATCTACTCGCATTTATATGCTTTCGAACTGCTAGGTTGGCAGGAGCTGGAGCAAGCGATGGGAGCTCACTCCGTCGCCTGGATTCGATCTTACAACTGCTGGTCTTCTGACCTTGCAGCACAGAGGCTTCTGCGGTTTAACCTGCAGCGCCACCACGTCCTTTGGTGTGGTTCACTACACCTTTAACCAACTTCCCCATGTGGACATCAAAGCACTTCTCTGAGCTTGTTCTCCATTAAGTTTGGGGGGAAGAGGTGAGTTATGGACATAGAGATGATCAGTCAAAGAATGCTTGATGTAGTGTTCCTTGTGCACGTGTTCCTCATGAGAATGCAGGAATGTTATCCCTTTCAATAACAGTAAGATAGTGTCACAGACTCATCCCTTTGAAAACTGAATTATGGACAAATTGATATGAGTTAGAGTCTCCTGCAACAAAATGTTGCAGTACATTAGGAGTAGACCTTTTTTCCTACTTAAAAGCTTACCCACAAGGGAGGACAAACTGCTGAGGACCACACACTTGGAGTGGATTAGTCACTGGCACTGGATTGGAAACAACAACAACAACAAAAGTTTGCAATGCAAGGCAGCAGGATATTGGCAGGGGGAGAGTTTCTGGGAGAGCTTCTTCTTTGACCAGGCTGAGGTTTGCACAGTTCTGTAAAACACACAATATTCGGCAATGTGATAACCCCTGCCTTAACAGCTCTTACCTTGTGGCATGAAGTGATAAGGGTAGTAGCACTTAATGAGTTGTTTGCATCTTGGTGGTCACTCAGCCTGTCCTTCTCTGCTTGCTTGCTCTCTCTCTCTGTTTTGCACAGACATTTCATAGAAATTGCAAAAACCGTGACAAAAGAGCAAGAACAGTCTGGTTTCATGTCTTCACCTTACGCTAGGACCATGATCTCTCAAGGGAACTGGAAATTCTTACAGTCTTTCTGATCCAACACAGCCTGTCTTAACTAAAATTTATCAGAAGCAATATTTTCCACATCCCCACAGGTCATTCATGCTAGAGGACATAAGTGGTAATTTGCAGAGAGGTTTTGAAAGAGCCTATTGAAGCTCCAGGGTAAGAAACTGCTCGTCCTCTTGTCAAGATTGATTGCTGGGAGGCTGGGTGTAAGACCTTTGCACCTTAGGGTCAAAGACTTACACCTAATGAAATTACTGTCACTTGATACAAAGAGCAAGTGACTTACACCTGATGAATTGAGCATTGCTTAATACAGAGGGCAAGCCTTTCACTCCTGCTCAGCTGGCGCTTCTTCTGAGCTTCAAGAGGAGGAGAAAATAAGCCATCCTATTACAATGTAGAAGCAAATGACTCTTCAGAAGAGATGTAACAAATCCCTGGAACAGCAGCTTTTGATCCTAAGTGATGTGCTCTAGTAACATTGGTCTGGAGCAAGCAGTTCAAGGATTGTGCCAAGGGCATCATTTACCAAATTAGTGTGACTCACTCAAAGTAAGAAGGGCCTTTAAACCCAAGGATTGCCAATCTCTCATATTTAATAGAGATCACTGGATGAAAGCACTCCACTGAGCATTCTCTCTCTCTTTCCTTTCTTCAGAATCATCACAGGACTTTAGAAATCTGTTAAAGGCTATTGGATCTCTCTCTCTCTCTCTCTCTCACACACACACACACACACATGATGGTGTAATATCATCATCATGTGCCAATAAGTCAATTCTGACTTATGCAACCCTTCTCAGGGTTTTCCAGGTCGACAATACTCAGAAGCAGGGACGTTGGCAAGTCTTTGGCTCCGAGTCCCAAGTCTGCATCTGAGTCTTTGGTACCAAGTCCCAAGTCCCAAATCCAAGTCCTTATTAAAAACAAACTTCTTTCCTCAGATACAAGGGAAGGGGTAGGTGGGTTCTGAATTGCAAGTTGAGTCTGAGTCATTGAAAAAAAAAGTTGAATCCAAGTCGAGTCACCATTGGAACCTGAGTCCAACTTGCCAGTGAGTCCTACAACTTGAGTCCCCATCTCTGCTCAGAAGTGGTTTCCCATCCCCTTCTTCTGGGGTGCCCTGGGACTGTGCAGCTTGCCCAAGGACACACAGTCTGGCTCTTCTCCCAGGAGGCACAGTGAGGAATCAAACTCCCAACCTTTGGCTTTCCAGCCAGATACCTAAACCACTGAGCAATCCAGTCAGCTATGGTTTAAGAGATAGTAACAATTTGAGAAGAAGTTATTCTCCTTATAAAAAACGCAAAGGCTACCACTAGGCAATGGTGTCCAGCATAAGACGTGCATAGATTGAGTTAAGGAAACAGGTGGGGAGAAATCACATTGATCTTAAAACAAAAATGAAATGAAAGGAACTAAAAAGGCTTTTCAGCCTATTTTGCTTTCCTCACTTTCTCCCCACTGGTGTTTGCTCATTCCTAAAGAGGTGCCTTCTGAAATAATGCCACAACTTTATCACTGTTCCTCCCCTCTGTGATATTGGTAATTGTGTTTTTATTTCTTGGCTTTCCTATTGAAGTAGCAAGTGTAATGTTCTCATTCTGCCTTTTGGTCCTCCACCCCTGGTGCCATAAATGATATTGTGACAAATTTCCACTAGTTTGGAGGACTCAGGAGGCAAAATAATGATGCACGACCACAATTTTCTGGAAAGAAAATGCTGCTTGCATCGCTGATTGCCTCGGCTGGAGCAAACCACAGAGAAAAGAAATAGTATGGTGAGCAGGGCAGTTGCATTACAAAACCTTCTGATATTTGAGGCTGTCCAGAAGGAGCAGCATTGTGACATCTCAAGCTACAAGCGAATGGGACGATCCTCTCTGTCATCTTCAGCCTTGACACAAAGGGACAGTTCAGACAGATGGCCTGGTGTCCTCTAGACCAGTGGTCCCCAACCTTGGGCCTCCAGATGTTCTTGGACTACAACTCCCAGAAATCCTGGCCAGCAGAGGTGGTGATGAAGGCTTCTGGGAGTTGTAGTCCAAGAACATCTGGAGGCCCAAGGTTGGGAACCACTGCTCTAGATTCAAGCCTCTCTTTATACATTTGCTTTAATATGTCTGAAACAGCCAATGGGTCAAAAGTAGGAATGCAAACCTGTTTTGACCTCAACCTCAATGAACTTTGACAAAGCCCATCCATCCTTTCTTGCCATCCCTATTTTGTGTTGGTTTCACAGCTGTGGCCAGAATCCTATTGAGTAAGAAGACAATTACATACCGGTGGAAGCAGCACCAGATGTTTTGCTAGATGTCCATCATGCACCCAACCAGGCTCTGGCTGTGCAATCCGTTGCATGACTCCCTGCATCCCAGGGTGTATGAGAGATGGACAGCAGAGCATGAAAAACATATGTGTGATTACACACACCTTCTGTGTGTACCAAAACCCAAAAGGATGTTGTCCTCTGTTTTTTGGCTCTCACATTAAATTTGTACAACTGATATGTGGGCACATGTGTGGAGACAGCAGGTCCAGCTCCCGGAAGGGAAGCTGGGCTGATGTATCTCAAGATGATGGTGTAAGAGGAGGAAGAAGAGGAGGATCAGGTAGGGAGTCAAGGGGGGGCAGTGGGAAGGGGCGGGGGGTTTCGTTTGCCCTCCCCCTCAGGCACAAACATTAAAAAAAACACAAACCTGTTAATGGTTTGTTTGTTTCTTTAAAATTCAGATGGTTTGTGGTTCGTGGGTAGCCACAAATGACCACGAACCACCATTTTTGTGCTTTGTGCTCATCTCAAGTAAGATGGCACATGGCTTTAACTGGGTCCTACGAATGTCTCAAAAACATTTCCAACTCTGCTTAGAAAATGAAGGTCAGACTGAATCACTATTAATGGTATATTTAAACATACTTCAAGTAGACATGAGATGAGAGGCCTTTACATCTCTTTTTACCACCTGAATAAATTCCTAAAGAATTTGTAGCAGCAGCTGCTGATGCTCCTTTCTATACCTCAAAAACTGTGATGTGTTTCTTTGCCTCCTTTCCATTCATTTTGGTTCCAGAAGAAAATATGAAGCAAGGCTAGGAAAATCAATGAGGAATAAACAATTGAGTACATGTCACATCCCTTCCAGGGGCCATTCTCTCCACTTCCCCTCTTAATATTTATTAAGTTAAATAAATAAATAAATAAATATGGGAATATCCAGAGGGCCGAAAGGTTCTGAAGAAGATCCTAACCAACTGGCACATTCATATGGGAAATAACCATCTTTTAGCTACTCTGGCTCTTTAACATTTTTGGACTTACAGGTCAACACCAACACGGAGTTACACCTTGAAACAAAACGCAGGGGACCAGCTGTTCCAGCAAGACAGCTCTGCTACTAAATAGAATGATACAACTTAAGCCAAACTGCACTAATGGAACTTAAACCCCTTGTCAGCTTCTACTTTCCAGGCATTTGGACATAAGATGATTTCATTCAACCAGTTTATCATAACATAAGAGAGCAAAATGAGCACCCTGTGATTTCCCTCGGAACCTACTGAGTTATGGGAGGCGTTAGAGAACATAGCAGAGACTCTGGGTTCTGCTGTGTGCTCCTGAGGGCTAATATATGCCATACGAATAAATCTCCCCTTATGTATCTTAGCAAGAGTCTAGACTCTGATGACATGAGAAGTGAATGCTGACAATTTCACACTGACTGCAAGAATCTGAACCTCCAGGGCTACAATGCTGCCTTCATTCTGGGCTTAATCAAATTGCTTTCTGCTTTTCTGCAGCAAAAGTTTGGGAGGCTGTAGGTATGAAAAAGTACACCATTTGCTCCCTTAAAAGTAGGGGAAACATTGAAACATTGTCACGGCTGTGAGTCAAGGAAAGAACTGCTTCCACTTCAGTGGCATGGAACCATTATATAGAATAGCTGCTGTTTCTTTTTCTTCTTATGAACTCTTATTTTGGGGGGTTCATGAGTCAGATGGTTAGCTCATAAATGTCCTGGTCTTCGGAGCACAAATTGCACTCATGTCTTCCTTTGCTATAGGATGTGTCCAATCCTGGCCAAAAAAGTAAAGATAGATAGATAGATAGATAGATAGATAGATAGATAGATAGATAGATAGATAGAGAGATAGAGAGATAGAGAGATAGAGAGATAGAGAGATAGAGAGATAGATAGAGAGAGAGAGAAAGAGAGAGAGAGAGACAGACAGACAGACAGACAGACAGACAGACAGATAGATAGATAGATAGATAGATAGATAGATAGATAGATAGATAGATAGATAGATAGATAGATAGATAGATAGATAGATAGATCGATCGATCGATAGATGTCTCCTTTGTCTCTTCTTTGTGTACACTCAAGACTTGATTTGGTTTCTCACAAACCTTGCATAAGGCCAAACTGTTCCAGCCCAGTCACCTTACAAGAGTTTATCTAACCCTCCTGTCGACAGCAGCTAAAGATGTTGCCTGGGGAGAGCTTCACAAGGTCTTCATTACTATGTATGAAGCAGGAAGGACCTTCTGTCTTTAAACACCAGCTATGGGAATGGAGTTCTAAGCCAGCTTGACAGCATCTCAGACAGGATTCCTTCAGCAAGATCTGGGGAGGACATTCTTAGACTGTTGTCTGAATTTTGAATTGAGAAGAAAAAAGAAAATCCTCCCAGTAGAGGTTCATAGGTTTTTCCTTGTTCTTCAGCCTCTGAAGGTTTTGATGTTCACCTGTTCTGGTGGGGATGTGTGCTTCCCAATGTGTGAACGAAAACAAGACTTTCCTGCAAGAGATAAATCGAACAGTTGCAGTATATAAAGGAAAATGCACCATTCTAAGCTCTTTCTTTAGGACTAATCACTGTACAAAAGCATCTCTGATGGCTTGTTAATTTGTTAACTAAAGGAGTGCTGTGCTTTTAATAAGGCAAGAACATTCATTATTTTCACTATAATAGATGCCTGGCTTTTGAAAGAGGATCAAAACATCTGGGTTAGAATTCCAAATATTTAATGGCTAGCACTTTTTTTAGGCTTACGGGTTTGTTTGCTACAAATGCTGGCACTTACTTTCTTTAAATCTGCTCAGTAAATAGCCCTACCATCCAGTTCTTGAGACCCCATGTTTTGTTGTGCAACACCATAGGAGTTTTAATTCCTTTTTGCTCTCCTGAGCACAATGGTGTAGAACTTGTCAACGATTTGTGGATACTCAAGAATACTTCTTTTGAAAGGCCTACGAGTAATCTTTTAAAAGCATTATATTTCTTGTTATACCCCATGTAACCTTGCTTTGATTCCTACACAGCCATGGGGCTTAGCAAAAAAAAAAAAAAAAGCAAATGCATACAACCATTATGCTGAGTGCTGTCCTATGACTTATCCTGCCCTCTCCTACATTAACAAAGGTAGAATTTCAAGCAATTGGGTAAAAAAAGAAGTAGGTATGAAAACCTGTAATATACATTGCTCTATTCTTTGATGAGATGGTTGGACAGTGTCACTGAAGCTACCAACATGAATTTGACCAAACTCCGGGAGGCAGTGGAAGACAGGAGGGTCTGGCGTGCTCTGGTCCATGGGGTCACGAAGAGTCAGACATGACTAAACGACTAAACAGCAACAATTCTTTGAGTAACAAGGGTATGAAATGCAATCCAAGCTAGGGATGTGAAGAAATGTGTCAAGACTCCTGTGTCTCTTACATCTCTTTGTAAGGCTTCAGAGGACAAGGGGATATTTGACTGTAAGATCAGACACCCTACCTGTTGCCTTGAAATGCAATGGAGGAAGGTTTTGCTGATTGTCACAAAGGGCTCATGGGGTGATGACATATGAATGTAAATAGTAGTTTACAGTCTTCTCACAGCACCTCGAGGGAGCTTCCTCACTGTCCGAAATGGCAGAGTGATTTCCATCTTGTCTGATGATCAGATGCTCTTCAATAATCTCAGGTGCAACATGGAGATGTCTAGACCTTCCTCCTTCCTCCCACAGATGCTGGCCTCCGCTGTAAGGCCACCATGAGATTTGCAAAGGTACTAACTCATCTTCTCCACTTTGCAGGTCAGACTAAGCCATACGGTGGCTAGTGGTTATGTGCAGTTAACTTGCTTATCACATGGCTACCTCAACATAATTTTCAACATATGTGAGACGTTCAAGAAATGGTTTGCCATGGCAATCTCCCAGTGAGTTTCTGTGTCTGAGGAGTGATTTGAAAGCAGTTCTTCTGAATGCTAATCTGACACTCTGTCCCAATGCTATAAGGCAGTGGTTCCCAATCTTGGGTTCCCAGAATTAAAACTCCCAGAAACCTTCACCACTAGCTGTGTTGGCTAGGATTTTTGGAAATTGTAGCTCAAGAACATCTGGGGACCCAAAACTGGGAACCACTTTTATAAGGACTCTCTGTTACACAATATTTAGTTGATTCTGACTGCAAGGTCAGAAGACCTGCAGTCGTAAGATTGAATCCACGCAACGGAGTGAGCCCCCGTCGCTTGTCCCAGCTCCCGCCAACCTAGCGGTTCGAAAGCATGCAAAATGCGAGTAGATAAATAGGTACCACCACGGTGGGAAGGTAATGGCGTTCCGTGTCTAGTCGCGCTGGCCACATGACCACGGAAGATTGTCTTCGGACAAACACTGGCTCTATGGCTTGGAAACAGGGATGAGCACCGCCCCCTAGAGTCGGACACGACTGGACAAATTGTCAAGGGGAACCTTTACCTTTACCTTTACCATTGTTTCTAAACACCCAAAATTGGAGTTAGCATTTGATTTGGAACGAACTCCAACTTAAATGAATAATACAACGGCAAGATGTGATTACTGCTAATGCCAGGAATTGAATTAAACAGAATTCTGGTGCACTTATTATAGGGTCCAGGAGTTCATAAATGAAATGAATGCTGAGAATCGAGCCCTACTCTGTTAGGACAACATGCCTACCAAATATAGTAAACTACAATGAGAGAACAGTCCCAAAAGTAGACATTCAAGGCTATCTGAAGAATTTTCCACTTATGATGATTTGTGCATCATGTGTGTGCATAGAGGTGGGCAATGATATTGTCTTTGGCATCATAGAAACATTCAGGAAGTATGGCGCTTTTTTTCTCTGTCAAGTAAAGCACTTACTGAAATGTGTCTGTTAATTTAAATTATTTGCAGCAGCCTGGTAAAGCCGGAGACCGAGGAGCTCAATCAATAACATGTCTCTGATTAACACCACTGTTCTTAATTAGCTGAAGTGTTGTTTTGATTAGCTGTTGCGGCTTTCAATTTGACTAAGGAAGACAATCACATAGTCAACAAACCCCCGCCTAAGGTGGCCGGATGACAAATTGAATGGGACTTCTACAGTTTCGCTTCTATGGAAGGGGGAATTTCAGCAGATGGTGGCTGAACAACATATTCTTTTCTACCTCCCAACCATAGGTCCCCAGATGGTCTTGGACTGCAGCTCCCGGAAGCCTTCACCACTAGCTGTGATGGAAAGGACTTCTGGGAGTTGCAGCCCAAGAATGTCTGGGGGATTCTACTGATCTAAACACTATTGAAGGTAAAGCAAATTTATCTTCTTTCATGTGTCCACCTTACCCCTTTCAGGCTTCCCTGTTCTCTCTGCTCTTTGGGGCAATTTTCATAATAATTTGGGGAGAGGGTTGTGGAATTTCCTATATTTTGTGCACTATTCCTATTACAATGGGGGCTTTGTGGGTGGCTTGTCCTTGAATTGTTGGGTAAGACTCATTAGCTTTACAGGAGATTAACCCAAAAGAGTTGTTAGGAATCGTTTGTTGATATGATCAATGCAGAACCTTTTGTGTGTGTGTGTGTGGTGGGAGATATAACCATAAAGAAGAGTAACATAGTCTGTCGCAATGGATGTCTGCCTTCAATAGTTGCCATATTATTGCTTATTCATCCAGTTGCAAAACTCTGGGTGGAAAGTGGATCAGTAGCGACTTGGGCAGTCCAATGACTTGGGTAGGTGGCTACAGAGCCCAAGCCCAAGGGAACAGCCAGCCTGTATAGCCTATGGCAAACTGGACACAGTCCCAGAGCACCATGCAAATAAGGAAACGGTAAACCACTTTTGAGTACACTCTGTCTAGAAAGCCCTGGAAAGGGTTGTCATTAGTTGGAAACAACTTGACAGCACAAAATTATTATTAACAATCCAGTACTCCAAAATCCAGGGAGAAATTTCAGTATCTTACTGCCATCAGATGACTTCTAATGAATATTGACTGATACCGTAACATCGGCATTTATCAAACCTGTTGCTTGGCGTCTCTTGCAACGTTATTGTGCAGCATGGCAAACCAACATTCTACAAGGCAATTCCAAAAAGAGGGGAAGTCCAAAGAGAGATATATAGAGAACTTTAAAACTGGGGTTTGGATCAGCACCAAATTTGGAACAGGTGTAGCAGACTGTTTGCTCCTGATCTGTGCCAAATTTGGGGATGTTTGGACAATGGGTTTTCAAAAAATGGTTTTTTAAATGTAAAACTGTTTTACCCCCTTGTTTAGAAATAGGTGACCCCAAACAATCCCAGATTTAAAACAGATCACATATATTTAAAAGACTGATCTTGCTTATCTTGAAAGAAATTTGTGGGCTGCATCCATTTGTATTATGTGGAAAGAATCCAGGCTGCAGGGGCTGAAATACTGATTCTCAAAAAAGAACTTTCAAAAGGAAACAAACAGTGACATTACCATGCACGTTATCAACATTCAGGCTAGGCTCTGCTATGTAAATTTTGGGCTCCTTTTTCCTACTGGCAACACAGGAACAATTTTGTGCAGTGTATTGGGCCATTTCCTGGCATTTTGAAGCATTAATGCAGCAGCGCAATATCCCACATTCATAAACCAGTGGGAAGGGGGTTGAAGAACTGAATCAGAATAGTTCTTCCCATAATGCCCAGTGTGTACCCACACCCTTAAAAATGATAGTTTCTTAAATGACTGAAGATGAAATGAATAGCTCATAGTTCATTTATTCAGCAATTCTATTTAAAAGCAATAGTGGTGGGCACATTTCTTTTATATCTATACAGATGTGTGGGTTACAGCTTGTTAAAAAAACAGCCCTTGACATGACAAAATGGAAAGGCTTTGAAAGAGCCATTGTGTTAACTTATAGTGGTGATGATACACATTTGCAGTCATATTATGGAGAAGGTAATAACAGACCACAAGGCATTATAATGATCCTATTGAAACACCATCACATCCTTCACAGTTTTTGTGATTTTGATGAAGGCTTCTTTTCCATACTTTGTGTTTTTTAAAATACAATCCTGTTCTTTGAAGAAGGAGAAATAGTGAGTCCAGACAATGATACGTTCAAAACAACAAGTATATTGAATTCCACGTGAAGGTTGAATTTGACGCACTTACTTCAGCTCACACATGGGTTTCAATAATTAATGTCTCTTTCAGCTAACAAAGAAGTGTAAAGCCATTGGAAAAGAGCTCAGATGGTTCTAAACAAGGACTGTGCACAATCCTCTGGATCCCATTTCAAGGCCAGTGGGGAGCTTTGGAACGTATCCTGAGTCAGTCTGGCACAAGACATGCCACATTCCATTCGTTTGGGTCTGGGACTTGACTCAGACTGTAAGCTTCCCATTGACATGCTTTGGAAAACTGAAACGCTAATGACTTTTCTAGTTCTGCTCTACCATAGTTGAAATTTGGAGACATGATCGATCCTAAATGGGGAAGTAAACCTGGCAAATTTCAGATAGCTGTAGAGGTTTGTGTACAAGGTACCTTGTAGTGTTGTTTTTTTAAGTCGTGTTGTGAGCCTCCTTAGATCCCAGATCTGGCAGAATGGTATATATAAATCAAAATATGTATCAAATCAAAAGTAAATGTGTAGACAAATAGATATTCCCAGTTGCTGATACCTTTGCATCTATCTATCTATCTATCTATCTATCTATCTATCTATCTATCTATCTATCTATCTATCTATCTATCTATCTATCTATCTATCTATCTATCTATCTATCTATCTATCTATCTATCTATCTATCTATCTATCTATCTATCTATCATCTAAAATAATTTTTATCCCGCCTTTCTCCTTAAAAAGAACCCAATGCACTGTTTCAGAAACACAGCATTTCTATTGATCGCCAACTACCAAACCTGAAGGAGCAGACCTGAAGGGATGGGGAGATACTTTGCAAAATGTGAATGACAATGCCAAATAATACTTTCCTTGCTACTTAGACTTCTTAAAGAAATTGCATACCACACACACACACACACAGAGAGACAGAGAGAGAGAGAGAGAGACTTCTCCTAGGAATACAATAAAATTTTATTGAAAACTAATTTTTTGAAAATAACTAGAAATATTTTTTACACTTGAAGAATGACAGTGTAACTTATGTTGCTTTGTAGTGCCTCATTGCATTCCTTTCCTCATTTTTCAAAACCAACTAGTTACTAGTTACAGGTAGCCAATGTCTTGCAAGGGGCTACTTCCAGACTCTGTTGGAATGACCATCCCGAGTTGTAAAGTCAGCTGGGAGGTGTGGTTTCCAGCATCCTCCCTTGTAAGCATGAATGGAATTTTCCATTCCAAATTCCAGACAAAAGACTTGCTAATTCCTCTTGTGACTGCCTACACACACAAACACACACACACCTTCCCATTGCCTGCTCCCAAGACACTAAAAGTTTCTTCAAGGCGGGGGGGTTGGGGGGGGAAAACAATACAGAGACATTGTTAGAAGATTGAGATTATAATTTAATTTATTCACCAGGTAGAAAAGGAACCAATTATAACCATATTAGTCAAATTTAAATTTCCAATCTCCACTAAGAATGAGTCATCCTTACCACAGTTTTAAAAAAATCATTTTAACGTAGTGTGTTACCAGAAAATTCAGCCTGATATGGTGGTTAACAGGGGAAACAAATATGCTAAAATCAGCTGATGCATCAGTGGTTGCTATTCTGCTGGACATGGAATTTAACAGCAATGGAAGAAATGCTATCCGGTTGGATAGCTCAGTGGTTTAGGTAAATGATTGCAGAGCCACAGGTTGGGAGTTCGATTCCCCCACTGTGCCTCCTTGATCGGGGCTAGACTTCATGATCCATAGGGTCCCTTCCAGTTCTGCAGTTCTAAGATTCTAAGTGCTAGCTACCTCATTGTTCTGTTAGCCTCGTCACTCAAAATAAGGCTTCGGGGTTATGGTAAATAATAAATAGATAGGGCTAAGTAAAAAATGAGGGAAGAGAAAAAGAGAAATTCAGAGCTATTGGAAGAAGGGAAAGGATATGCCTAGAAATAGGCTGGAGAGTCAATGAGGTGGAAAGTTAGGATGATGAGCTTCCAGATGGCAAAACCTGTGGAGGCGGCGCTGCACCTGAGGCAGAAACTCAAAACAACACAGATACAAGGGCTCACTGCATAGTGGAGCCCACTGTATGTGCTAGCATTCACAATAGCAAATTGCTAAATTCCTTCCTCTTGTTAATTTTGTCTGTCTCAATATGACAAGACACCTTGTTGTGTGGAATTTTCACAGCGTGTGAGATTCCTTGCCTCCAGTCAAGAGCGAAGCAGAGAGCAGTTGCTCCTTCTGCAATTTGCACAAAATACCTAGTGAATCGTTTGCACAAATGGGAGGGTTTTTTTTTTTTTGCACCAAAGGGGTATTTTCTACAAAATGTCTTTGGGAGAACTCTGTCCAGAACCTTTCGAAATTTCACACCATCCTGGCCAGCAAGGAAACAAATGTTGCAGTTCACTGTTGAGCAAGGAGAAGGCATTTAAATATCAACTTATTGACTGATTAATTGATTTTTTTCCCCCAATTAGTAGCAGAACTCTGCCCAGGAAGTATACCTTTTAACATCTCTTCCTGGCCAGGTGGTGCTGTTCATGGAAAGAGCTGCCCTAGCAATATAACATTTACGGTATAACAACAGTACAGTTTCAGAACTGGATATTTTCAGTAAGATGTAAAAACGTTGAAATATTCCATCACCCTTGTTTTTAAAAAGGCTCATTGTGGTTTCATTACTTAAAAACTACTCTGTACGCACAATGGCAAAGGTACTCATTTAGGGTTTGTTAGACACATTTTTCATTTTAATGTGCCTATAGATAGAAGCCAGCTTGTAGATTTTGTTCTCTACCAAAACAAAGACTCTCTCTGGCTTTTATAAAGTAGAATTTAATCACTCCTGTGCATTACTCATGTCAGCGGCGGTTCATTGTGCGTTCTATTCTCCATTTTTCAAAAAAGGAAAATCAGAAGACAGACTCCTGAATCATTATTTGTTCGCTTGTTTATTCGCCATTTGAAAACAAAATGGTAATATCTTTACCTCACCCTTTGTCTCACCCATCGCCCCTGCAGGAGCAGCAGGATTTTTCTCAGAGCTGTTCCCTGTGCAAAACACTCGGGTCCATAATTGTGAACATGGCATTTTTGTACAAGAGACAAGAAACCATGGATCAATCTTTAAAAACACCAGAGCCTTCATGAGAGACACCGCCGTGTTTCTGTCTCCCGCTGTGATATGCCAGAGGTGACATTTCTGTATTTTCTCTTCACCATTGACTTGTTTATCTATTAACAGTTATTGCCCTCTGCGAAACAATGTGTCCTTTTGCCTCAATGTGCAAATTTGCTATGAAACTGGAGGATAGTGTTGTTGGCTTTTCTGGGACTTCAACTTAACATTCACCGTGATGGGTTCAATGGGTTAATCAAGATCTTCCTAGGCTAATACGAGTCTTATTCTTTCTCTAGCTTGTTGTGCCATGGCTTACTTAACAATTTCCCCTTTAAATATTGTAATTAGAAAAAGAGGGAGCAACAATGGCATAACTCATTCAGTGGAGCGCACATCTGTTTATTTGCATGAGGGGGGAAAATCCTATAAATACTTGCACAAAAGAGAAAAGGTTCCTTAGCATACATAACCCCCTGCCAACTCCAAGTATATGTTTCAGCTTTGATTATTATGATCTTGATTGGAGTAACATGGATGTGATGAGCTAATTGTAGAGCACACATCGCCCAATACTGAACTCTGGGACAGTAACATAAATTGGGAGCAAATGTTGATGTATCTCAGTGGTAAAGATGCAAGTCTTGGAAAACATATATACTGCCAATTATTGAACTTCTCTTTTTACACATTATTTGAATTCAGGATTAGTATCATTCCTGTGTTTATGTTAGGGGTGGAAGACATACTGTTCTTGTCAAGTATTACACTTTATATATTCTCATTCCTCAGATATAATTACACACAGTCAAGGTCTTTTTCTCCACAATAAATGCATGCAGTTTTGTACACAGCTTTCCTTAAGATACACACTACCACATGCAATTTCTGAGTGGGGAAGTGTATAAAGATAGCTGTTCTGATCTGCATTTATCTTTTTTTTATCCAGGGTTGTGTGAATCTCTCGGCCTCTTGCTCTTGGAGAGGAACTGAGAACAACACACCCCAAGGAACCACCCAGGACATCTCAGACTGGAAGGGAAGGAAAGTCGAGAAATCATTCCAAGGGAATTCAATAAATTTCAGTGGTTCAGAAGAAGTCTTGGTAGGGCTGATGGCATGCTGTTATTCAGAAGCTTGAAAAGAGAAGGAAATTTTGTGAGCACTCATCATGTTCTTACAGAAAAAAATGGCAAGTGTATAAACTTTTCCTCCGTTCCTAGCTGTGGCATATATATATATTTGTTTTATTTGAAATGGAGGGAGCTGTCTCACCTTCAAACAAACCAGATTATTTATTTATTTATTTATTTATTTATTTATTTATTTATTTGAGAACTCACTGAAAACCTCACTATTTAGACAGGTGTTCAATAGCATCATACCTTCAAACTCAGCTGAGTCTTATTTAGCCTGTCTGACCAATGCCCGCCATCTTAAAAGTTTTAAATGTTTTGAATGGTTTTTAAATGTTTTATTTTACTGTATTTTTGCACTGTGAGTTTATGGCTTATTTGTGTGTTATTATTTCTATTTTCTGCTATGTTAAATTGCATTTGGCTGCATTTATATGTTGTAAACCACCCAGAGTGACCTTGGCTAGATGGGTGGTATAAAAATAAAACCAACCAACCAACCAACCAACCAAATCACCCATCTGGCTGCAAGGCCATTCAGAGCTGTTTATAACACAATAGGAAGGGGTCTTGCCTTGCTCTACTGAGAAATGCCACTGAGACTCTGCCTTACTCAATCCCAGCATGGCCAATGGTCAGGTATGATGAAATCTGGGTTCAGGTAACATCTAGTGAGCCACAGCTTCTCTAACCCATGCATTTTATGAATTAGGAAGCAAGGTTGGAACTGAAGCTGGCATCAAACACTGTCTCTTACATGAAAAACTGAAATCCGTTGTTTTACAAGAACAGTATAGAGTAAAATGTAAAGGTATATTCTGTAAACAGAATTAAAAATTCAACATTCCACCATTTTTTTCCAGAAATGGACCAAAAAAAATTGACAAAATAATCATTTCCCCCCCTCTAACCTGAGTTTCAAAATTTGGTCCCCAGTTCATTTCTGGTAGTGTTAGTGAGAGTGCAATGGTGTCTTGGATTCTCAGTGTGGTGTAGTGGGTAGAGTGATGGACTAGGTCTCTGGAGACCAGGGTTTGAATCCCCATTTGCCAATGGAAACTCATGGGGGGAGTGGAACTGTTAAAACCACTCCTTAAATATCTCACTGACCCTGAAAGTCCTGTTCGGGTCACTATAAGTCAGTTCCAACTTGATGGCACAGAACACACAAAATGGTGTCTAACAAAGACAGAGAGGCCACCCTCCATGAGTTCTTAAAATTTGCTATTCCGCCTCTTCCTTTCCCACTCTTCTATTGAAGGCAAAGATGGGGAATTTCTCCCAAAGGCTTCCCTCCCTCACATCTTGAATGATGCAACGATCCAGGATGAGGGCTTGAGTCCAACATATATATGTTGACCACCCCTACAAGGGGGCACCTTGTAACTGCATCTGCACCAAATTATTTGTCAAATTAAAAATAACTTTCTGAACTCAGCAGTAAGGCTGCCCATGACAAACTGGACAACTTTGCATTCTGAGCTACACTAACATTACCTTGGTGGAGGTGTTATCATCAAAGTCTTCTGCCAATCAAATGGCTGGGAAAATATTCCTTCTTATCATATAAAGGAGAGAAGAAGGAATTATTAGTGGCCGATACAGAAAGTCTCACATTTTTCTCACCCACTAACTATGTTCGGGTCAAAAAGAAATCTGCATATAGAGAGATCCCAGAACACAAAGGGGATTATGTGTTTGGTATAATCATGATAATATCTCAAATTCCTCATCAATTCCATCCCCAGATGAATAACTTTGTAGGTACTGTTCATGTCAATGGTTAGGAAAGGAATTAATAATAGGATGGAGCCTGAAAATTGGCTGTGCAAGCTGCAGAATTAAAATGTCTGCTTAATTCTCCTCCATCCATTGGTCCTTGATTTTGATGATCCGCTATAATCATTTTATGTTCTGTTTTGTGTTCTTTGAAACACATTTTCATGACTTGGGAGGTTATTATTTCTAAAGCTGCTCATCTCTTCTCCCTTTAAAGGTACCGTGTTCTTTATCAGGTAAGGCTGTGGAAAATGTTCATGAAATCCCTTGCTCTCCTCAATTTATTCGTTCTTAATATGATGAGATCCCTTGATGGCAAGTTTTCAAGCTCTGTGAGACTTCTTACATTCCATGTGAAAATGAGACTAGCCGTTCCTTCCTTTCTGTAGTTTGCCCGAAATGTCTCTGTAAAGAACTAGGATGTTTTAGATGTGGGAAACTAAGTATCCACCCACATGAAGAGAATGAGCAGAGAACAACTGGATATTTTTTAAAAAGATGCAAAAAACCCATCTAATGCTTTTAAGTGTTTTTTTAATTAACAAATATCACTGCAACAAAGCAGCAGCTGTATTTCTGAGCAATTTGCATTATCTGAACAAATGAATTATCAGAAATTGAAAAACTCTAATCATTGCAATGAGGAAGTGTCCTTGTCTTCCTGTCTTTCCCCTAGTAGTAAGTTACTAATGTGTTACTTTTACGTATCTTTTGATTACTTTGTTTTGTAAAAACTGCTGTTAAACATTGAAGAATAGCTAGCTATGCCCAAAATCCCACCCTCCCCAAATGACCTCAAGTCTAATGTTTTAGAAGTAAAAAGGAAGTGTTACTAATCACAAAAAACAGATGCTATTAGTCATTACTGGTATTTATGTTACTTCATAACGGGATATTATGCTTTTACTACCCAAAAAGGCAATGTGTTACAAATTATCAAGAGATTTTATTCCATCACTTAATATGTGGAAAACGAACAAAGGCTTCCTATCACACTACAGGTGTTAATTTGTTTAGCAGTGCTAAAATGCCCTTGATATCATCAAACACTGTTGTTTTGAAAGAATGCATACTTAATTGAGTTGTCACCGATGATACTTTTTGCATTAAATCTCAGCTAGCTCTAGAGTTTATAGTAGAATATACCTTATAGCCTATACACATATGTATAGATTATCTTGGGCCAGCTTTTTCTCTTTTGAGGAGGTTTTTTTTAAAAAGCAAAGCATGCTGCTTATATACCTCCCTATAGTGCTTAAAACACTCTCTGTGGGGTTTACAATTTAATTATGCAGTCTACACATTGCCCCACACCCACAGCAAGCTGGGAATTCAATTGACTGGTCTTGGAATGATGGAAGGCTGAATGAACCTTGATTCAACTACCTGGGATTGAACCTGGGTCATGAACAGAGTTTTGGCTGCAGTACTGCAGTTTAACCACTGAGCCAGGAAGCTTGTGATAAATGTTATAAGTATCATTATTTTTCAGTTAGTGGAGAAAAATAGATTTAGAAAATTGGGGGATGTTGAATTTTTCATTAGATGTTGAAAAACAACACCCATTCAATCTTACAATTTCACCCCTTGGATTCTCAGAAGGTAAAAATATAGGTGCTCTTTTTTTGGGTGTGTGTGTAAACTATTACTTATAGCACAGCTGTTTGGTGGTCTTACAACAAACTTATTCCAAAAAGAAGTTTTGTCTG
The DNA here is from genome assembly GCA_037013535.1 of Intellagama lesueurii. Lineage (NCBI taxonomy): Eukaryota > Metazoa > Chordata > Lepidosauria > Squamata > Agamidae > Intellagama > Intellagama lesueurii. Next base: position 4,862,359 of record JBAJHW010000010.1, on the reverse strand, counting down.
TCACAGGTTTAAGGTACGTGTGAGGGTGCATGTGTGCTATGTAACTTCTATGGGGAAGCTGTCTTGAACATGAGTGGGATTTGCATATTGGCCCCAATTTGGATATAGGTATATATATCAAGATACACAGACCCTGTAACATGTAGTCCAGAGATTCTTTACATGAGGGATACATTTATTAATTAAAGGGTACCTCCCTGTAGAAAATCATATGTTTGTATCAGTTCATGTTCCAAGCATGGGTTGGACCTCACTGCACTTATTGGGTGTGTTTTGGCTAAAAGGACACAAGGAAACCATCATTTCACAAAAGTAACTAAAAACAAATTACGTGGGGCTGAAAGACTACAATGGTAAGGAAAACAAGGGTGGTGGTTGAATAGACATCAGCACATACAACTCTGTGTTCATTTGGTTGGTTGATATTCGGGCCCTTTTAGTGATAAATTCTGTATTAGTGTATCCCACTGCAACTAATTCCTGCACCATATTTCTCTGCATACTGTAATTTTTATGGCCCAGAAATCGTTGTGCAACTCTTCTATAAGTGAATGAGAGTGTGAACTTGATCAGATCATCATTTGTCCTGCTGTCTGGTATGCTGTAGGGACGGATTGATTTCCTCTGCTTTCCAGTGATCAGACAACCTAATTGCTAGAGTGAACCAATCCATCCCAAGAGTGCCTCTACCCACACCTTTTTGAGTCCCTGTCATGGGCTTCTACTTTTTGGGTGAGGGTCGATACATTCCAGTTTGGTCCATTCCCAGTGTGTGTAATTGCTGGGAAAGGACCAAAATGAGGCCTTGCAACTGTCAAAGCTGACAAGGCTTCTTTGCTGTCAACTTCTGGTACAAGGCACACAATTTTTTAAATAAAAAAAATAATGTAAGTGATTCAGCACATCAGTGATGCTCCAGCAGAGGCAAATAATAACACTAATAATTTCACTTCCCCTGCCCCTCCTCAGAGGAGCAGGGGAAGTGTTCAATTTGTTGATATCCTGTAGTGGTTCATTTATTGAGCCACTTCACAGTACTGGAAACTGAAAGTGGAGGGAACTGGATGAAATAGGGTCCCTTCAGGATAGTATGCTTTTTGGATGTGAGGTTCGCACCAAATGACATATCACTCCTCCTCCCAGATCTCAGGCAACTCTATTTAGACAGGACCAGTCCACTCCAAAAGGACCAGTGTAACTGAAGCCTGAGGGAGATAATAAGAGTGAATGTGGGAAGGAAGAAGGGGACTAGAAAAGAGCATGATATCTTAGCAGTCAGAATAGATCCAATAATTTATTTCATCTCCCATTTGAATTTCCTTTCAGCAGGTAGACAGCAGTAGTAGTGGAATTTTTTTGACCCATGAGAGGAGTGGTGTGGCACACCACAATGAGTTTACAGAATTGTTGTACAGTTGTGGATTTAAATTGCACAAATGTCCCCCTGTATACCCCAAAACATTCTAATTCATTCCTTCAATTATAGTCCAGCATCAAATTCAATCATCAAACTGTCATTACACTTTTATGTTCATTCCCTGGCACACTTTCAGGTGGTCCCAGTAACAATGGTTTGATAGGAACCATTAGACCATTGTTCAGTAGAAGCACAGAAGCACTATTCTCTCTGTGTATCTGCAGGCTGAAGAGACAAGCTGTTTCCCAGTAGAAGCGCAGTAGTACTATTGTGTAGCCTGCATAATTAAATAGTAAAGCTCCCAAAGAGTGTTTCAAGCACTATGGGGTGGTATATAAGCAGCATGTTTTCTTATGTGCATATGTGTGCACATACATGTGCAAGCCTTCATTCAGTAGACCTACAGAAGCACTGTGTGTCTCTGTGTGTGCAAGCTGAAGAGGAAAGTCATTTTTCCATTTTTTTCTAACTTAAACTGAAAAGATCTAACCTCTTTAGCAGCACAAGGAATGGCAGCAAACCCCCAAGTAGCTGCAAAAGAGAAGTCAAAGACCAGAAATATGACAAGTGGCTACAAGTGGAATTAATCAAATTTCAGAGTGGAAAATGGGATTGGGTGGGGGAGAGACACAGGATTATTAAAGCATCCAGAGAAACGGAACTGCAATATTCATTCGAAGCCACTTAACAAGAGAATGTTTTCTTCCATGCTACGCATTGAAACTTTAAGATGAAATTGTCTAATGCACTCAACGATATTTAAAAACGTTAGAAAACATATATTAGAGGGTGTTTCCTCAAAGCTATGAGTTAGTGTCGAATTACAATCTTGAAAAGGAAATTTAATTAACATGAATTTTAAATTATGACAAACTAAATTAAGGTAATTGCTTGTGTAGTATAATTATTTCATTATAAGGAAAACTTGTGTCCTAGTTGGCTGTTGAGAAAAATTGGTTTCGACACTTGTTCTTGTGTTTTGCCATTTTTATCCAATCAGTTGGACTACAAAGATGTTTTAGTTGTTGCCCAATAGAGATGAAAAGATGAGTAGTGCACCCCTTTCTCCCTCTTTAAGTTATCAAAGCTTTCAAAAAGGAGAGCTGAAGCTAATTCCACTGGGTAACAAAGGGGCCATTGTAATTGCAACAGCAAGAGAACAAAGATTGACTTACCAAAGGAAGAGAAGAAACATCCTGAGAAGAGGAAAGAAAATAACAAAAAAATTATGAAAATGAGCATGCAAAAATTTAAAGCAGAGGCAGGAGCATAATCGTAGCAATGAGACACCACATTTTTGAAAAGACAACATACTTTGGAAACATGAGATTTGATCACAATTGTGCTTCTGATTCCCTTTTCCCCAAGTGGGAGAGATTACTTTTTTATATTCTCATGCCCCCTGAGAAGTGAGAAAGCTAAAGGTAAGCTAGAAAGTTACAAGGGACCAAAAAAAGAAAGAAAGAAGGAAAGAAAGAAAGAAAGAAAGAAAGAAAGAAAGAAAGAAAGAAAGAAAGAAAGAAAGAAAGAAAGAAAGAAAGAAAGAAAGAAAGAGAAGTGCAGGACATGTAAGAATAGGCTCAAGCTACAGAAAGCCAGATTTCAGCTGAAAATCAGGAAAACCTCAACTGTTAGAGCAGTATGACAATGGAACCAATAACCTTGGGACATGGTGAGCGCTCCAACGCTGGAGGCATTCAAGAGAAAATTGGACAACCATCTGTGAAATCTGCTTTGATTTGGATTCCTGCCTTGAGCAGGGGGTTGGACACAATGGCCTTAGAGACCCCTTCCAACTCAGTTATTCTATGATTCTATGAAGAGAACATAGATGTCAGGATCTGGCCGATGCTGCCCTGGCAGCTGCAGGATTGGGGCCAGCCTGACCCAGAAATGGCTTGGTGTTTGCAGGCTCAGGCCCTGGCCTCTGTCGCAGCTACTGGGCCACTCATAAGGCTCACCTGGAAACCTGGAGGGAAGGCCTATTTAAGGAGTGGTTCTCGCTCCTAGAACGTGCTTCAGCAACAAAGGTCTTTGGCTGTGCCATGCCTTACTGCGCCTGAGTACCTGTGTTCCAGTGCTCCTGCCTTGGCCCCTGCAATTGCCTCTTCCATCTCTGTGTCTGGACTCCAGTGTTCCTGCACCTGTTCCTGCCCCTGCCTTGGTCCCTGCTGGCTTCTGCTGGTGTTCTGCATCTTGGCGCCTTGTTCTGGCTCTGTGCTCCCAATCCTGTGACCTGACTCCCAGCCCGGTGCTCCTGCCTCTGCTTGGTCACAGCCAGCTATGCAGTGACTGTCTTTGGACTCGATGCCCTGCATGGCGGACTGGGTCCTGGTGCCCTTATCCATGGTGAGAGGCTGTCTGGGATATCTTGGACTTTGAGAATAGGGAGCTATTCATTCATTCATTCATTTAGCTTGTATATTGCCTCATAGTGAATGGTACTCTTTGGGCACTTTACAACTGAGAAATCTAACTGCTGGATAGCTCTGTGGTTTAGGACACCGACCACAAAGCCAGAGGTTGGGAGTTCAATTCCTCCACTGTGCCTCCTTGACTAGGGCTGGACCTGATGATCCATAGAGTCCCTTCCAGGTCTACAGTTCAAATATTATTAGTAGTATAATTCTATCCAATAAAACTCAATATATTAGAAATGCACCATAAATTAAAAAAAAAAACAACCATGAATCCCATGCCACAAACAACCCAACCTAAATAAAAATAGACAATGAAATGGCAGAAAATCTCAAGTCAATAGTGATAAAAAGCTTCTTTAAAAAGTTCAGTTTCCACCTGTTTCTTAAACACTTGTAAAGACAAAGCTTGTGGAACCTCTGTTGGAAGTTTATTCCAAAGAGACGGAGTCATGACATCGTCATTCCTTGTTCTTACTTGTTCGGCCTCCTTTGGTGTTGTTATTGCCTGAGCGATCAACTTGCAAATGAAACTTTGCTTTACAATGAGTAATAGCAAAACAAAAATAAGCTAATTTTCAACTTGAGGTACTGAGGAACCCTTGTGCTAGGATAAGCATTTGTCCCTTATCCCTTAAATCAGCTCTTCTATTATACAGTTGCCGACAAAAGTCCGCATAGTCAAAGCTATGGTTTTTCCAGTAGTGATGTATGGAAGTGAGAGCTGGACCATAAAGAAGGCTGACCACCAAAGAATTGATGCTTTTGAATTGTGGTGCTGGAGGAGACTCTTGAGAGTCCCCTGGACTGCAAGGAGAACAAACCTATCCGTTCTGAAGGAAATCAACCCTGAGTGCTCACTGGAAGGACAGATCCTGAAGCGGAGGCTCCAATACTTTGGCCATCTCATGAGAAGAGAAGACTCCCTGGAAAAGACCCTGTTGTTGGGAAAGTGTGAAGGCAAGAGGAGAAGGGGACGACAGAGGACGAGATGGATGGACTGTGTCATCGAAGCGACCAACATGAATTTGACGCAACTCCGGGAGGCAGTGGAAGACAGGAGGGCCTGGCGTGCTCTGGTCCATGGGGTCACGAAGAGTCGGACACGACTTAACGACTAAACAACAACAATTATACAGTTTGGCTCTAAATCTTGCCCGTCACTCTGCTTCATGGCTCCATCACTGCCTGAATTCAAGTTGCCAACATTTTCTTCCTCTGTTACTCTGGAGGTAGATTACCCATTTCGGAAGCAACCCCCTGCCATTAGTTCCCACTGAGGAAATAGCTCTGATCATCCCTGACCATTCGTTAGCAATCAAGCAAATGAAAGAAAATCACTTGACAGCAGCTACAATATAGAAGGTAAGCGAGATAGCTGGTTGGAAGGGAGGGAGTGACAGAGAGTGAATCAAAGCAAAAAAGCTTGTACTATCTCCGTATGAAAGGTCTGGATTTGCAGTAAATAAATGAAATTGTTGTGAAATGGGTATCAGTCAAATATAGCTGCAGAAGTTGAAGTTCATCAGCTAGAAATAAGGTTAATAACAAGAGAATCCTTACACTGAAAGATGTATGACAACAAAGACTGCTGCTCATTCAAAAATTGTTTGGGTTAGAAATGATAAACGCCTAAAATGGGAAAGAGAGGCAGATGGGTATGAACTGCTGATTTGGTGGTTTGTGCTGGTTCGTTTAGTGGCCGAACAGGGGTTTGGCGCTTCAAAGCCCCACCTCCTCCAGCAGGCATCCACTCAGAGGCAGCAGCCTGGTTTCCCTGCCTCCTCCAAGTGTTGTCTCTGAGTGGGAGCCTGCTGGAGGAGGTGGGGCTTTGAAATGGCCCACATTTTGGCAGTTCCTGCCCATCTCCACAGACAACAATTAAGATACCTTTCTTGCAAAAAGAAGACTAGAGATGTTTTTTGCATACATAAAATGGGGAAAAAAACCCGTTAAATCTTGCACAGAAACCTTTTATTTTTGCAAAAACTTGCCTTATGCATGAAACACAAGGTTTAGTTCATGGGGGGGGGGGGAAAGGTTTTTTCCACAATTCCTCCCTCCCTCCCTTCCTTTTCCTTCCCCCCCCCTTTTTTTGGTCTTACACAATTGATGGTTTTCTCCCAAAGTTTCAGGAAACTTTCTCATTGAGAACAAGAACATTTGCCCATATTTATTACTTCCTTCCAGATTGTATTTGTTGACCTGAAGATCAACAACAACAAGAAGGCTTAGGGGTAGTTCTCCATATCTGTTCTTTAAGGCCATATAGTAGGTGACGGTAGCAAAAAAAACCAAACAGGTTTTCTCTCTGGCAAATCAGAAGAAAAGTGTTTGACCATATAAAGTTGATTTAGGTTTGTGTTCATGAATTAAAGATTACATTGCAGGCTTGCACCATGGGAGGCAGATTAAGAAGAGGGGTCTGCAAAGTAAGCAATGTAGTTAGATATTGCATTAAATGGATTTATAGAGGCATGAGTGGAATCGTAGAAAGTTGATTGGATGTCAAGGAAGAAGTGGATGGAATGCATTGGACTAGAACAATGAATTTTAGCATCTGCCCCTTGTAATACAGAGGTGGGGAAAGGAAGCTGTACCTGTTGAACTGTCACTTCCTTTGCCAATATTCAGTGTTCCCCACAGAATTTAAAATGCTTTAAGTGAATACCCATAAAACAAGAAAATGACAAGGTGCTAAGCCTGAAGCAGACTTGCATTTTATATGCTAAATATGCAGTGCAAAGTGGGAGGGATATCACACCATTGGGCTCCAAACCGTGGTCTGTCCATGGTTAATAATATGTCTAATTACAATCCCCATCAGCCCCAGTCAGCAAAGCCATTGGTAATGTATGATGGAAGATGTGGTTCCTGAACATCTAAAGAACCACATTCTCTAGCCATCATATCTTCCTGGATGACTTTAGGTTTCAAATGTAGCTTAACAGCGTAGGAAGTACTAGGACATGTTGACTCACAAGCTAGGAGATACTGTTGTGTTGGTCAAGACCCTTCGTGTTGGCTTGTTTTGTGTGTGTATGTGAAAAGTCTCTGATCATTGATATACACTGTCACATTGACAAGGAGAATCGTGCTGGTTAGATGTCCTTTAATGTGGGTTGCTAAACATCAAAAACTCATCAGCCGCTCTGGAATGTAGAAGGGTGTACCAGTGAATCTCACTTGCAGTAGAAAACAAAGAATATCTGAGGGCATTTTTGAGTGAACAATATATAACGATGACCTGATAAAGAGTTGTTGATGTTGCCCTTTGTCAACTGTGTATTGCATAGACATGAGTTGTGATCAAAGCACTCCTCTAATGAGTCATCAGCAAGCTGATCATCCATGTCTAAGTGATTCATCTCTTCTACACAACCTCTTCCCCAAGCATGCTTTATGGGCTACAGTCTTGTTTCCCTTTACCTCGCCAAGGACAAACTGAAGCAAAAAGGACAAAAAGAAAACACATTCTAGCAAAACAGGCAATGCATTCAACTCTTCATGGCTGACTTTTGGGAAGACTGTGGACTAGTTACAATGCCAGTCCCTGTGGTTTCTGTCCTTCATGCATTAGTCCGGCATGATGAGAAGTTGTAAGGATGGTTATTCTTTGGGGCCAAATGGCCAAACATGCCAAAATCAAGGGAATTGTATGTTTCCCTAGCAGCTTCAGTGGCAAAAAGCCCACAGGAATTATCATTCTGTTGTGCTTTTAAATAGTCTTTTTTGTTGTTATATACTGTCAAGTCACCTTATGGCAACCCCATGAATGAGTGATCTCTAAAATGTCCTATCTTCAGTAGCCCTGCTCAGCTCCTTAAACTCAACATAGTGATCAGAAATACAAGAGTGTGGATGATCTTGGCCTTAATCTCCGAAGACACATTTACACTTGGGAACATCTCTAATTTCTTCATTTCTGGCCTTCTAAGTCTCAGGGTGTGACTACATTAGCGTCAGGGAGTGAACTAGTGTGGGCTGCTTTGGAACAGTTGGGCTTGCTTAGAGCAATCCAATCAACTCTGATGGTTCACACGGAAATCGCTCCTACATCTAAATCAGGTCTTCTGGTTCAAATTTGCCAATATCATGAAGTGGCTGAATAAGCAAGCCACTTTAGGATATATTGTCTGATCATCATCTTCAAAAGCAAACCAGCCTGCTCCTGCAGCTAAATCGGGCTAAACGCCCATGTCTTGTTCTGATTTCTTGGCTCCAGTCTTCTTTTGGATTGATGATTGAACCAAGGTATACAAATTCTCTAACAATTTCAACAGTTGTCAACACTGAAATAGCTTTTAAGTGGTATTAATTCTGACTAACAGAGAAGGGCCATTTAATGATGGATCTAGTTGTTTAGACACGGCTTTCTGGTTATATCAATTTAGCTTTTGCTTCGGTTATGCAATATATGTAACAGTGTTTTAATATTTTATTATTAGAGATGGGCACAAAACAGAAACCACACACAAAAAATACAAACCCATGAATCAAGCTGTTTCATGGCTAGTTTTGGAGGTGCTTCATAAAAACATACCTGTCCAAAATGAAATGAATCACAGAACTATTATCAGCATTGGCAATTCATACACTTCATTTTTGACCACATTGTCCCTAGCCAGACAGCCTAGCACCACTCTGTCAATTCTCTGGACAATGCTGGGGTGGACCTAAAGAAAACTTTGTGTAGGATTGATGGTTGGTTCAGGCAGCCAACCACAAAGCTCCAAGCCCACTCTCTGGGAGTAGCTGGTTATAGGATCCAAACCCTGGGCAGCTGAGTTGATGGTTTCATCTTACAGCAACCAGCGTGAGAAGAGGATGCTTAGCTAGGTGGTCAGTTCATCTTTCCCCCTTTCTGTTCCCTCCCCAGTCCATCTCATGATGAGCAACACCCTCTCAAGTTCCCTGCATAAACAACTCATTTAATTTCCCCCAAACCAGCTGCTGAAGAGCACTTTACTGGGGGAACCTGCTTTGGGGGATTATAAATTAAATGTCTCAAATCCAATCTTCACAAAACTTGGAAGGGATGGGGAGGAGAGTCATCTGAAGATTCAGTGTGTGTTTCACATCTCTAACATGTAGAGGGTCTGTTCCACCACTCCTGGACTTCCCAAATTTCACAAACCACAAAATGGTTCACTTCTTCAGAAAGTTCGTGAAAGTTCCTAGTTTGTGGTTCATGAATAGCGATGAATCCCAAGCCATCACAAAACACCATTTTGTGCTAATCTTTATTATTTTTTATTGGGGGCTGTCAGGGAAAAAGGAGGTGTAGGAAGAGAACAAATAAACATAAAAATGTTGTCCAAAACACATTGACTGGTCTCCTGGTCTTTGTCACCCTACCGATGTGCAAAAAGGATTTAATTTGTAAGCAAACTCAGCCTCCATTGTGGAGCAGAATAAAGAAAGCCAAGCAGGAGGCTGGTGTGTATTGTGAGACAGACCAGCTTTATACTGATAATTTTATACTATTATTATTATTCTCCAACATAGGTTGCAAAATGTGTATTGAACGGCAATATGGTTGAGAAGCGTTTACCAGAAAGCTCATTGTCAGTAAGGCTGCCTTGCCATATAAAACTGATAAGCAGTGGTTACTCATGTGCAAAAGGCAAAGGAGTCACTTTGTTCATTGTGAAACTCCAGGAGCTGAAGTTGCATATTCTACCCCCATCAAGCAGCTGATGTTCTTAAATACCCTGTTTTTAAGACAGTGTTCTTATAGACCTAGCTGCATGGTTATTAAATCTGAAACCACACATAAGACTGTTCAAAAGCTATAACTATATGTAAGAATGATAGGACTTAGCTGGATATTAAGATCATTCTAGCCGAGCATTCAGTTTTCTCCAAAGTCCACATCAGATGTTGCAAAGTTATTATTACTAGTTGTCATTGTAGCAGTTGTAGAAGTAGTAATTCATTGTTAGATATGGGCATGAAACGAACCACGAATCAAAAAACCCAGCGAACTGGGCTGGTTCTTGGTTTGAGTCATGACCCAGTTTCAGGGATCCCTTTTGCTGGAACAAAACAAAATGCCAAACTTTTTTCGCTTTGGTGTTTTGTTTGCTTCGGCAAAAGGGGATGCCCGCCTGCCCCCTTCCCACTGCCCCTGTTGATGCCACCTACCTGGCCCTGCTTGCTGCTGCTGCCATGGGTGCCATCCTCGGAGGCAGCAAACCTGGCTTCTCTACCAGGAACCTGTCTCGGCCTCTGAGCATGTGCCTGCAGTGGTGGCGGTGGAGGAGCAAGTGGCAGTGGAAGAAGCAGAGGCGGCAGGAGCAGTGGGGGGCCCCCAGGCACAAACCAGAAAAATGTACCGCAAACCAGTTTGTTTTTCTGGGTTTCGTGGTGGTTCATGGTTCGAACCACGAACCATCACAAACCACTGTTTTTCCAGTTTGTGCCCATCTCCATTCATTGCTGTTATTTCTTACAGAGCTTAACTGAACGTGGTTCATTTCTCTTTGCAAAAAGTGTGAAAGACGGTGATGTTCTCCACCGCTTCTCATATTTCCTGCCATCATTGTATTACTTTTCATTTTGGAGTGGGTGGCGATAATTGGTGAGAGAACTCTCCAAGAGAAGTAACTTTTCAAAGTAACTCGACAGCATTTCACATCGTAGCAAACGAATGATCAATCCCACTTGTCCAGCTGCTTTCAAAATAAGAATATATTGTTCACTTGTTGTGCAACAAGTGAATTCACTGCATTGTACTTGTAAGCCATTACTTCAAACTTTAGGCCAATTAGGTGACTCTGGACTGTGATGGCATCAGGTCTCCCTTGTTTGTTTTTTCCTCCCATGTCCGGTTTTTAGAGACACTGAATACAGAAGTTCCATATATCAGGCATGATTTAATACCAGTTTACAGGGGTCTTATTTTAATTATTCTTTCCAGTCTTTCTCCTTCTACTTCTTTACGCCATTTACGGAAGTGTGCATCAGTACATATTCCTCTCGGCTCATCTGATCTGTTATCAGAGCAGGACAGATGTTAGATCAGAAGGCAGGAAGTTTATGTAAAGTCCTTGCATTTTAAGCGTTGCCGGAATGGAAGCAAATCCCTTTGGAGTATTTATCCAGGTGTTATTGAGACCTATGTTACTTGAAACAGAACTCTCCTTTTAAAAACAACCAAACATTATTTTCATATTTCATTATGCAAGCATCTCATGATCCATTAATTGCAATATATGCCTTTTTTATTATTATTTTTGCTGGTAGCTAGGAGCTCCTATTCCTTTACATCTGGGTTACAAATATATTCACACACCCTCTTCTTCAAACAGTGGGGAGATTGAAAATGCTACCTGTTTTGTACAAAGACGAAGCACAATAAGAATAAATTATTCGAGCGTTCCAGAAAAACAAATAATATGTTCAGACCCAGATATCATTTCTTATAATTATAAAATTGAAATGGAATCAGCGTGATTAACATTCCAAGGCTCTTTCTCTTGACTTTACACTTGCTTATTTATTTTATTGCTTCTATTTTGAAAGGCCTCAAAGCTACACACGGAGAACACAAGGCGTATTATTCAGATATATGTTTGCATAAAAGCTCCACTATTTATTCTGTGGTATGAAGAGGTAAAAGACCTTACAATTCTCTATTACCTTGGGGACGGCACACGTTTCCAGAATAAATTATATTATTTTTATTATCTTTAATGCCTTATTTATTGCATCTTTGTCATTGGTTTCATTTATATCTTACCTTTCCTCCGATGAGTTTAATGCAATGCACATAGCTCTCTTCCCCCCAGACTTTATTCTCACAACACCTTTCTCAGGTAAGCCAAGGTGAGAGTGGATGCTTGGCTCAGGTTTTCACCAAATTCTATTCTTTATCTATTTAGACTATCTTGGCCAGGAAGATTTTGAAAACCTTATGGAATTTCTCATCTCCTGCCAAGAATGAGACAAGAGGTGCTTTTTTCCCCAGTTAATGTTCTCTATAATTTGCACAAAATATACCCAAAATGAGTGCCCTTTCCTCTCAAAAAGAAAAGCATGTCGCCACGGTATGAGGATTGAAGGACTGGCTACAAGTGACAAAAGAGGCAAACAACCCATCCGGGGCTTAAAACTGTGGAATTCCTACAAGCTTAAGGAACAGTCCTCCCAATTTTGCCCAGTTTGGTGCAAATTTTGCATGCACAAAAGCATAATTCTTGTAAATATAATAATAAAATAATAATCATGTGCCATCAAGTCAATTCTGACTCATGATGACCCTTTCCAGGGTTTTCTAGGTAGAGAATCCAAGTTCTTTACCATTCCCTTCCTCTAGGGGGTGACCTGGGACTGTGCAGCTTGTCCAAGGCTACACAGGCTGGCTTTTCTCCTAGGAGACACAGTGGTGGAATCAAACACCCACCCTCTGGCTCCACAGGCAGATATTTAAACCACTGGTTTAGCAAGGACAGAATCAAAAGTGGAAAAAAAAAATCTTCCACAGTTGTTGCCAAACAAGGGGAAGAATGTTGACATTCTTTGTCTTTGGCTGCGAGGTGGGTTTACATTTTTGGTACAAGGTCACCCAATATGTTTCATAAAGATCTCACATGATCTGTCCAACCCTTTAAACATCACACCATGCTGCTTCTCTTTGTGATGATGACCAGCCCACATAGAAACAAACTGTATGTCATGCCGTTCTAAGATAGCATTCTCAACAGGGGTCATATGCCGCCCAGAGTAGACTTCGGTCTAGATGGGCGGGGTATAAATTTAATAAATAAAAATAAAATAAATGCCCCCCTGGGGGAGCCTGGCACATTTGAAGGGGCCACAGGCTGAAAAACATGAGAAGTTTCTGAAAGATATATTTCCGTGCTGTATCCTCCTTTGACAGGGAACCCTGGAACCTGAGAAGAGTTGTGGCCAAAAAGGTGTGATCTAAGAGAAAGTCTTCAGCAATGATTCCTCTGCGGGACCTTCAGAGGGATAAATGGAGAATTATTTCAATTTTTTTCTGTTCTTTCCCAGTACCACCCAAATTTTTCACCACATGTTTCAGATTTTTACAAAATAGAACATAATTTCCCTAAAACATCATTCTCTGACTAATATAAAATGAAATATGGAGCATGTGCAATTAGTTGTCAGGCTCACCAGAAGGATTTATAGATGCAAGTGTCAAACTGAGGGAGAAACCTGTAGCTCGGCCAGCTGCACAAAATCTGAAGATATTTCTCCAGACATTTACTTAACACTGTATATCCCACACGTTTTCTTCATCACATTGTAACTATGTTTAGGATATCACCCTCAATCTATGAACTGCACAGATGAAACACCATCAGATGCCCACTATTGAAGGACAAGAAATGGGAGGTTAGCTATCTCTTCATTACCTGGTTATGAGTTTCTGTGAGAAAAATGGCATGTTTGGAGTCTGATTCGCATCGTATGTATAGCTTAAAGCTAGCTAAGCTGTAGACTAAGAGGAAGAAATCCCTGCATGCAAGCATTCTAGATGTCAATTCAGAAATATAGATCCACTGGGCAGACCAGTTTTTCTGAGATGCCTCCATGGCAGAACCAGATCTTTAAGAGGTCACTATGCCATCTGCGTAACATGGAGTAATGCAAGCAGAACTCCATTATTGCTGAGGAAGAAATGAGCTGCATTGCCTGAACATCGCTCTGTGTCTATTGCCTTATTAGGCCAAGCTATGCTTCGCCACTCCTCATTCCAAGGAGATGTTCTGCTTTAAAGGGTTTCACAAACAGGGGAGGTCAACGCTTCCATAGAAGAGTCTTTGATGCATGGCTTTTCACCTTCAAGGATCCTGTGGCTCCTTTTAGCTCTTTCCCCCCTGCACTTCAGTTCATCTTCTCTTTATAGATAAGTCTGATATGGGAAAATAGGGAAACTAGCTACTCTTCAGCTACAGGGTACTGTAGAAACATCAGAGGCAGAGGCCTCAACACAGTTTTTGTGATACCCAGGGCAGACACTTTGAAATCCAGGGGGTATAGAATTTGCCCTTCATCTAATATATAGCTATTCGTTTGAACTATATCAAGACCATCTTTTCAGGATTGATTTTCAAGTTTGAAATGGAAGCAATAGATTAGTTTGAAACAGGCATATATGACTACGCAACTGTAAATGATGCTAGTATCATTAAATGAAGGAATTATGAGCAGGGTGTCTCTTCTTGACCTCAGAGTAGGACTACAGTCAGAGGAAGCCTCTTTCTATTGTCTCCCTCAGGTTACTTCATTTACTCTTGATAACATCATTATCACAACTACATGCATTTGCCCGGAGGCTGTAAGGAGTAAGATGTGATTGGTGAACTGGAGGTTAATTTGCACATTAAAAGAACTGCGGGTATGATCAGATGGCTGCAAAGGTGAATGTGTGATCCCACTGGAAAGGAAGCCATCTCCCTTGAAGTGACCCTTCCATCTGCTGGGGAATCACTCCAGCCGGGCCCCTCAAAGCAGAAGCCCTACAGTTGGACCAAAAAGGTCCTGCTTTGGCATGGATTGGAGTTGAGCTGGAACACATTTCCCCATGCTCCAGTTGGTCATCGGGAAGTAGATTGCACCAGACTGTGACACAAGCAGTCCAAATGGTGACCTGTGTAATCACAACCCATGTAGTTCCTGCTCTTACAGTGTTGTCCCTCCAGGCATGCAAATTGTTCAAGACTTTATGCCTGAGTAACCAAACATACAAATAAAGCTTATGTGCATTTCCCAAAGATCAGCCCCTAAAGAAAAGCAATCTAGAACTGCCAGATAGCTCAGTGGTTTAGGTCTCTGGTTATAGAACCAGAGGTTAGGAGTTGTTGTTTTTCCCCCAACTGTGCCTCTTTGACAGGGGCTGAGCATGATGATGCATAGATTCCCTTCCAGCTCTGCAGTTGTAAGATGATGATGATGATAATTACTTTGCAAAATGCAGATCGAAGCATTCTATTCTACTAGGATAAGCAGACTTCTTTTAGCTTTTAAGGGAATTGCACCTCTAATAACCTGTTAGTTGCGTTTAGAGGGTGGCAGAACCAGAGGAATGAAGGTCACAGACAGGGCTGCACTGAATATAAAACCAAAAGGTTGAGGGAAGAGAATGGAATGGATGACTTTGAGGATGAGGAACTCATGCTGGGGCCAAGAGCTGGTAGTAAGTCACTGTAGAGCAGTGGTTCCCAACCTTGGATCCCCATATATTCTTGGACTACAACTGTTGGGACGTGGTGGCGCTGCGGGTTAAACCGCAGAAGCCTCTGTGCTGCAAGGTCAGAAGACCAGCAGTCGTAAGATCGAATCCATGGGACGGAGTGAGCTCCCGTTGCTTGTCCCAGCTCCTGCCAACCTAGCAGTTCGAAAGCATGTAAAAATGCAAGTAGATAAATAGGTACCACCTCGGTGGGAAGGTAACGGCGTTCCGTGTCTAGTCGCGCTGGCCACGTGACCACGGAAAACTGTCTTCGGACAAACGCTGGCTCTATGGCTTGGAAACGGGGATGAGCACCGTGCCCTAGAGTCGGACACGACTGGACTAAATGTCAAGGGGAACTTGTACCTTTTAACTCCCAGAAATACTAGCTAGCAAAGCTTGTAGTGAAGGCTTCTGGGAGTTTGGGTCCAAAAACATATGTGGACCCAAGACTGGGAATCACTGCTGTAGAGATTTAAGAAAAGGTGTCATCACATAGTCATCAGGGCAATGAGAAAGGTGGATGCTTTTAGCACGAGCATATGGAAGAGAAATGAATTATGTAGAAGTGAATGGGGTAGCCTGAGGGCAGGCAATGGAAGGGCCGTGAGGAGAAGATGTCAGAAGGCAGAGTGAGAGATGACTAATGTATCCACTTTTTAAAAAAACCAAACATCCGAAGTATCTGTGAAGATTCTCAGTCATCCAGGTGAGGTTATCTGGAAGCTGAGTCATGGCAACTAGACTTCTTTCTTATTAGGTTGAAACAGTTCAACTTAATAAGAAAGAAGTCCAGTTGCCATGACTCAACATCCAGACAAACAACCAAAGAGAAATATAACACTGGCCAAAATCCTATTGCTTAATTATACCAATGGAAGTGCAGTGGCATAAATTGCCACAGTCTGTAGCTGCTCCTTTGCAAATCACATCTTGCATCCTTCATGAAGTGACAACTCCAATGGTGGGCACACAATGAGGAACATAAATGGCAACTTGGTAATTAGTGGTAACTCACTGTTGCAATTCACACTATTTCAAGTCAATTGGTATAATAGGTATAATGATCTAATAGGATTATGGACTCTCTTTCGGGGCTGTGTGTGGTAAAATAAGGAGAGTAGCAACATGATCTAATAGTTGATTGTTAATGAAATGCTAAGAAGAATGTGGGGTCATATTCAAAGCCAAGCTTCCATGTCTGCTCAGTAGGCATCAGAGAGAGACATTTTCCTCATTGACTAGAGCAGGTTTGTGTACGGTTTTGGGAATACACACATTTTTAGCACCCTGCTTTTAACCATGTGCTGCTACAGACAACCCTTCTTGAAAACACCCTACAAACCTCAAAACCTATGGATTGTTGAGGTGAGGCACCTTGTTTGTTTGTTTTTATGAGTCCCAAGAAGGAAATTGTACTCATATTTTGCACCCTACTTGGCACAGCTTTCATTAACACTTGAGAATGGAGAGATGTTCCAGCTTGCTAGCAATTAGCGTATCCTTGAAGACCCTTCAGTTTGCCCCCACATCGTGTTTTTGGTATAAATCTGTAATACCATTAGCCATTAAAATAATGGCAAATCAAGATTTTAGAATTGCCTTATTACGGATAGCTGTTGTGAGCTAGCCGTTTCACCGGCATGATTATAGGGTACAATTCAGCTGCCTTTTCGAGCCATTCCGCAAATACTAATTGGTTGTTTTTGCCAAATTAGATCTCTAATTTCCCCGTTAAGGATGAGTGTAGTTTGCAGAGCCCTGAAGAATATTTCAAATGCCTCCTGTAAGTGGAGAAAGTGGATCTCTTCTGGCGATGAAAGACGATTGATTGGAGAAGACGAGGCATTGGACACGGAATGGCAATAAACACTCCATGTTGATTAGTGAACTCTTGAAATTTACAAATGAATGGGCAACCGACAACTGAGAAAATGGGAAAGAGAAGCTGGCTTTCATAGCAGGCTAGAGGAAAGAGGCCAGAAGTTACAAATCTTACTAGGCCTGGGAGATGTATTGTTTTATTTATTACATTTGTACTCCACTTTTCCACCACAAAGTGGAATAGGAAACATATCTTGCCTCGGAAGTTCTGCCCTTTTTCAAGCTTGTGGCACAGTTTGGAGAAAAGATATCTACACAAAATGACACATACATTTCAAAATGTTGAGGGTTAAAAATGCAAACAGTTGGGATTTGTGTACAAACACACTTCAGTCCAGAGGACTGTTGTGTCAAAATAAATGTGGGCTGTGGGGAATACACAGAAGTGCATCCCACATATAGGAATACTCTTGCAACCTTATATGAACCGGATATGATGTGAGGTTTGCATTTTGGAGAAATGCAAAATAAATAAATGAATAAACGAACAAACAAACGATAAAACTGAAAAAGAGAGGTTTTTTTGCATTCCTTTTTCCCTGTTTGTCGCTGGGACAAAGAAATGTTAGCTTATCTGAACCACTTCCCTGGGCTATTTACCCATTTCTCTTTCATTCATCCAATGAACAGGTATAATGCAAAGCTTCCCCTCACTCCCCTCTCCTGTGGGAGATACCACACAGTCCTAAAAATTATGTTGCTAATTTTAAAAGCCAGCTGAGCAATGTTCTGCTGTGTCACCCTGTATTGTACAAACACTTGTATTTACAACGCTGGAACTGGTGTGTGTATTATGGGGAGGAGAGGAGGAATAACAGGGAAAAGTCTAATTAAAGCCAGCCTACAAGATTTCAAACTAATGCAGCCATGCTTCACTGAGCATTTGAAATTCTCTGAAGAGGCTGCTGAGCTGGCGAAGTGGAATTTTCTGTGCATTGTCTTCTGACAAAGAAATTTCTTGGGTGCCAAATGACAGGTTCCACTTTGGTGGGCTTGAAGGAGTGGAATTATCCACCCAAATGATGGAGGCAAACAAATTGCTAGATGAGGGGGAAAATGTGTAGAATCCAAGCTGAACATATATTTGAAAACACAACTAGGAACACAGCTGTAGAGGCAGCTCTAGATGAAGTGTTATGGCATTCCTAATTGTGAGGTTCAGGATCCGAATTGAACTTTGTGTGGCAATCAAGCTAATATCTGTCTGCTGGAGCATGGGGCAGATACCCTTCTAAAATGGAACCTTCTCCTAAAAAGAGGCAGCCAATTATTCACCATATTAAATCAGAACTTGGGGGAAAATGAACTTCCAGCATCTCTTCACCAACATGACCTCTGGATAGAGTGTTATAGGGCAACACACACAATGTATCCAGAAGGTCCCAGATTTAGTTATTGGGGTAAGAAGTTTAAAAGATTCAGGGACAGATTCTCAAAGACCCTACTAACAGTCATTTGTAATGGACAATATTGGGACAGTCCACACTTCCAGATGCAACCTCTAGATCTTTGTCATACTATGTAGGTATTCATGCAGTTTAATGCAGTGAGGGGAAAAATTCAAATTTCACTTAGCATAAGTAAAGTTAAGCCAGCAGGGAGTTATACCCAGGTTGTTCAGGTGTCTGACTGGGCAACTAGTTGACCAAATGATGGTATAACTAGTTCCGTGACTGATTTTGCAACTTGCTTTACAACTGATTGCATAACTGCAGCCACAGAACTGCTTCCTGGCTCAGATTTCTGGCTTGATGCAAATCTAGAAATGGTTTGCAAAACTTCAAGTTATGCAGGCACAGCTGCACAACAGGATTTTGCCCTTTATTTATATTATTTCTCAGTTAGTTCCGTTGTATCACAACTTTCCCCCAATGAGGGGGATTTTCTTCTTCACGCTTGATCTTCATACAACCTGTGAGGAGTGTCAGGCCCAGCAAAAGTGAGTAGCTGAAGGTGTCGAACAAGTTATAGGACCCAATTGTGGTCTGATCTTAGATCAGCCAAGGTCCAGTCCAAAAGTCGCTAAGCACTACACCCCATTACCTCTTAGCTCATCTGGAAGACATCTGATTTAGGAAGAGTAGGCTAAATGGACATGGAGTCAGACCTGAATGTGATCCAGCTTTTGATGTTCCCACCTCATAGATACTGTCATTTGCAGGCTGATTGTTGTTTATGTATCGTGTTTCACACAAATATATAATGTGCAAATAACTTTTGAGAAAAGATGGAAAGCAATGGCACAACAGTCACAATGCATCATAAGAGCAACACAACTACTCCAAGATAAAAAATCTGATATTTTCATATCAGGATGAGCTGGGTACAGTTGCTATTACTACAGAGTGGATGGGAATGGCAACACAGCAGAATGTCAGACACGTATTAGCAACCATGGAAAGTCCTAGAAAGTAACACTGAATCACTGGAAAGCTTCACAGAATGATGAGCACAGGATGAACACAAAGGTCAAGCAGCAAATAATTGTGGGACGAGCCACCTACTAAAGGAAGGGACTGGATTATTGCAGCTGCCAGCCCAGTTCAGGAATGTTGTTTGATTTTGAACAGAGCAATATAAAATATTTCCTCAAAGCTTACTGCCACCTTCTTTTATCTATTTATATTCCCCTTCCCCACCCCCACCCCAAAATCTTCAAAGTCTTTGGAAGATCAGAGAAGCAGAGAATCTGAGAATAACTGAGCTGGAAGGGGCCTCTAAGTCATTGAGTCCAACCCTCTACTCAAGGCAGGAATCCAGATCAAAGCAGATCTGACAGATGATTGTCCCATTTTCTCTTGAATTCCTCCAATGTTGGAGTGGTCACCACCTCCCAAGGACATTGGTTCTATTGTAGTACTGCTCTAACAGTTAAGACATTTTTCCTGATATTCAGCATAAATCTGGTTTCTTGAAGCTTGAGCCCATTATTATGTTTCCTGCACTCTGGGATGATTGAGAACAGATCCTACCCCTCCTCTACATGACTACCTTTCAAGTATTTGAAAAGTGCTATCCTATTTCCCCTCAGTATATTTTTTTTTCTCACAGCTAAACATATGCAGTTCTTTCAGTCTGTCCTCATGGAGTTTGGTTTCCAGTCCCTTTATCATCCCTTGACCATCCTTGTTGCCTTCTTCTGAACTTGTTCTAGTTTATTGGCATCTACCATTGAAGATATTTTAGTGATGTTCTCATCTGGAAAAAAGAAAACATGGAGCTTTACTCAAATTATAGCACTTGAAGACCTATTTTAAACCCTAACACCATTTTTTCACACCTTTTATTTTTTTAAAAAAACTTTTTTTCCTGGGGAGGGGGCTCTTTGTAGATGTATAACTCAGAAATCCAAAACCCAATATTCACCAAATTTGGAGGGATTGTAGAGGAGAGTCTGGGGGAAGCTTCCTTGAAATATTGGTGTCTCTAGGTGCCTGAGGGACTTTTTATAGCCAAATAAATAAAGAAATAAAAAATTATTAAAAATGCACTGATTTATGTTCATATTCATTTGGGGACATTAATTCATACGAATACGAATCAACAAATTAGCAATTTTTGAACAAATTTGGTGATTCATTTTTTAATTTGTGCCCATCTCTGGTATCCACACAACAACTGGACTTCTGGGACACGAGATAACTAGGGCTATCCATTGTAACATGCAGGGAAGAATATTACATGTGCCACAAAGAGACTTGAGTTCAGATCCTACATCATCGTCCTTATTGAGTGGTTACTGCGGCTAACAGAAAATTGACTGTTTTAGCTTATGAGGCAGTGTAAATGCATCTCCATCCATTTTTGAAGTAGCTAGCAAATTGTTCAAAGATGACTAGCTATAAAAACCACATATTTAAAATAAACAAATGTGATTCCCAATTACTTATTTTAAAGGCCACAGAAGCTGTTATCACATGTTGTATCAATCTGCTATTGTCAGACCATGCAGAACGCCAAAGCCTATAATAACAATGGAAAGCTGGACAGATTAAAATGTATGCTAGTATTGGTATAAACACTACACAATGCATCTTTTATGGGTCTCAATATATCTGTCCTTATTTAAGATCCTCCAAGCATGCAGAAAGAGTTATAATATCCACTAGGAGCCAATCATTAAGATGAGGAGTCAAAGCTTCCTAGAATAATGGAGTTGGAAGGGGTCCATAAGGCCAGTGAATCCAACCCTCTGCGCAATTCAGGAATCCAAATCAAAGTATATCTGACAAATGGTTGTCAAATATTCTCTTGAATGCCTCCAGCATTGGCGCGCTCACCACCTTCTGAGGAAATTGGTTCCATTTTTGTATTGCTCTAACAGATAGGATATTTTTCCTGGTATTCAGCTGAAATCCAGCTTCCTGTAACTTGAGCCCATTATTATATGCCCTGCCCTCTGGAACAATAGATTAAAACTAGGACCTGAAAAGCAGGTGAGTATGATAAAGACTGGTTTAGGATTTCAGCAGGGAAGCCACATAGCTCATTGGAAGAAATCACATGTTTTGCAATTCCTGCAATTAAATGATCAGATGACTGAGAGAGAGAGAGAGAGAGAGAGAGAGAGAGAGAGAGAGAAGAGCTTTTATTCTAAATTCTGGAGAGCTGCTGCCAGCTAGACCAGACAAGTTTAGCTCAAGTGGATCACTAGTCTGATAAACACAGAGCATATTGGTGTGTCCATCAACCAAATAAAGATGTGAATGCTATTGTTCCACTTGCACATCATTTAACGGCCTTAAATCCTTGTGCCCAAGGAAGCTCTAGTCTCAGAGGAGATGAACTGTTTAAAAAACTGAAGTTCAAAATACATCTGGCCATGCCTAAACCTTTGGGTTCACCCAGTGTAGCTCTTTGGATCTTGGCTAGAAGTCTTAGGTTTACTCTTTAGCTTATAATGCATGCAATGACCATTATTGATGAGTGAACAGTGGTTCTCAACCTTGGGTAACTCAGGTGTTCTTGGACTGCAATTCCCAAAAGCCTTTGCCACCGGTTGTGCTGGCTGGGGTTTCTGCGAGCTGTAGTCCAAGAAGACCTGGGTTGCGCAAGGTTGGGAAACACTGCTAAGGAAGGACAGGGCACAGTTATAAGAAGGAGAAGTAGACAAAGCAAAAGAATGTCAAATATCAGTGGTTGACTATCTCAGCCTCTTCCTGTTCCTCTGTCAAACATTCCTTCCTATCGAAATGTCCCTCTTAACTTTTATGCAAAAATCTCTTTTCTTGCAGTGTCCACTCACTGCTTCTAGCCCTCCCTCTGGAGCAAGAGAGAACAAGCTCCTGTATCAGACACCTAAAAAGCATGCCTCGTGCCTCCTCTTGATCTTCATGTTAAATGTACCCAGTTCTTTCAACTCTTGTTTGTCCTTTTTCAGGACTCTCTCACACCTTCCTGATCATCCATCTTTGGATATGCTCTGGTTTGTCAACTGTACTAAAATGTGCCATTCAAAACTGGCGATAAAAGCTGAAGAAACCACTTGTGTTCTTGGTATGGATATAAAACCTGCTTTGATTCATCCTGACACTGGAAACAGACAAGGTAAAGAAAATTCCTGACAGAAGCTACAGTGAGACAGTCAGTATTTCACAATGGTCTTGGAGGGGGGGGGGAAGCACACTAGTGTGTTTTTAATCTGTTCTGTAAAATGGACAGGGCTTCACAATGTGATAATGATGGCCTTGTAGGAAAAGTGGCAGCTTTGAATGGGTTGCTTGTGTCTTTGTGATCAATCAGCCTGTTTTGTTCTGCTTCCTTTTTGGGTGCATTTAGCTTCATAAAGGAAAGGAGACACCAGTTTTCCACAGCAACTGAAGTTTGACACAAAGAGTAGAAAGCATGGGGGGGTGGAAATTGAGTTGCCTTCTCAGTTTCATGTTGGGGACAAGATCCCTCAAAGAAGTAGCCTGATTCTTGAGGTGCCGTCTTGAAATGCTGAGGTAGCCAGTCTTAACAAACCTTAGCAATGACATGATTTATTCACATTTCTCCTTCTAAAACAGGACTAGTATGAATGACAATTCCTGATGTTGTTCTGTCAGGGTGTGTCATATTTCTTTCTCTACATCATATTATTTCATTTGTTTACTCTGTTTGTGGAAGAAAATAAAACTCGATGTGTGACAATTAGCACCACCGAATGTGCCCCATCACAAAATGACTTTGCAATTAGCATGTTAATTCCTCCAAAATATGAGCAAAGCAGCATCAGCAAGTGGCATTACCATATGCTGTCAAGGAAGGAAATAATTTACAAATGGATCAGGCGTCTTCTGGGAGAGGCAGAGAGATCTGATTTGAGGTGACCTGATGCTTGAAGAAAACCGAGCTCTGTTTTTGTCATGTTTTCTTCTTCTTTCTAATCTACAATGAGGATGTCAGCTCATTTGTTTCCATTTGAAGGGTCTTGCGATTTATCACAGAGCTGAGGAAATATTCGTCTTCCTTGTCTGCTGGTGAGAACAACATGGCGTTCTAGAATCCATGTTGTGGAAATACATTTAAGTCAATTATGTAATAATTTAAAATCTATTGCTTTATCTGTTATGAGCCACCCTGGGTCCCCCATGCAGTGAAAGCAGGTGAATGGATGAATGAATGACCAAGAATATCATTCCTGTCCTCATTTCTGTTCATAGGGACGGGAGAAGTGAGAATGGACATGTTTACCCCACACCACATCAAAACAAACCATCCTGGAATTTTGCAAAAGGTCAAAACTGAGGAATAATTTTTCCCTGCTCATACTGATGACACAAAATTGTCTCTATAGTCCAGTTGCAATGAGCTGGCCCTGTATAGCAGAGTTGAGTGATGTACATGTATTTGAAAATCTGAGTCAAATGAACCCTTAGGGAGACATGTTTGAGGAGAGGAGAAACAGACACAACAAAAGTTATCCATAATTTATGCACACACAAAAACCCCAATGATGTTTGCTAAATGGTAGGACTACAGTTATATAGCAATGTGATTAGTTTAGCGTCAATGGGCCTCTGTTGTAGGTCATTTTACTTGAATAGCCTTGGGTACCTAATTGCTGTTAATATGCATTCATTACCTTCACCATGACAACATATTTGATGGTGGTACAATGGAGTGTAGGAACCAGCCTTGAAAATAATGGCATTTTTTTCAACTGTAAATGTGTTAAGATTGGATGCATTTTTAATGCTACATTTTAATGTTCCCCCAATTGTAATGTATTGACCTCTGTTGTGCTAATTACTAAAACATAGTGGGACCCCAAGGCTCTCCTGAAGATGGATGTGATGAAAAAACTGATCATCATCATTTGTTAGGTTTACCAACTCTCTAAAATGCAAAAGAGCTATATTTGTTTCTGATACTGCAACACAGCCATTCAAGGCTTACCTTGGAGCTGGCAGGGAGCTGCAGACGAGGGGGGCTCTTTGCCCCACCTGCCCAGAAGCAGACGAGGCACAGAACGCTGTGCATTCAATGTGGCTGAGCCAGAGGCATAGGAAATTTTGGGCTGACTCACCTGACCGAAATTTGAACAAAGATGAGCAGGTTTGCCTATCCCATACAGAATGTATCCCAGGGCAGTAATGGACAGTTTGCAGTTGGGTTGTCATTAAACGGGTCCCACTGGTGGGTAGTGCAGAAGGAGAGATGTTTTTAGTGAGTTCCCAAGCAACATCTGGGGGTGGGGGTGGGGAGATGTCATGTCATCCAACATCCTAGTGCTGAGGATCCTGAGATTACAGTGCCGGGAAGGGGGAGGGATGCAAGGAGGACCTCCCTGGGCTGCGGGGCACCTCGGGTCATGAGACTTGGGGGCCGGGGGAATGGGGAGGTCATCTGAGTCTTGGTCAGCCAGGGTGAGCTGTGTTCAAGACAGCATGATTTGGGGGCATGGGATTTGGCCATTTAAAGTTGGAGAAGAGGTCAGGGGAGACCCCTGGCTCCGAACCAGCACTACAGCAGGCCCCTCGTTCATTGGGAGGCCTTGTTTTAATGTTTAATGAAGTTGTGGCCCGAGTTTCAACCCATCACATGTGTCTCGCCTATTTATTCTGAGCTGCAGAGGCAAAGAACGGCCTTCAGCTCAGCTGTGCGGCACCTGTTGTGTAAATAAAATACCTTTAGACTGTTCTTACTGTTGTGTTTCATTAAATCACATCTGCTTACAGCAACCCTAACAAGGGTTTTTGAGGTATATGAGATATTTAAGTGGTTTTGCACTTACCTCCCCCTGCTCAGTTTCCATGGCTGAGAGGGGATTTGAACCCAGATCTCCTAACCACAATCAAATACTACTAAGAAATGACCTTACCCCAAATATGAGGGAAGAGTACACTCAGCACTCAGTTTTCAGAATAGCTGGGTCTCGTGGAATAGATACCGTGTTTCAAGAGAGGATGTTATAAGATTAAGTTCTGATCATCATTGCCACCCACCCGACTTTTTGCTTTGAAAATGCAGAAGAATACAACCCCACCACCTTATCGCTGAATCCCCTTTGTGATTCAAAGCTTCTTCACTCTGCCCCCATATCATTTCATGGTGTGTATCTCGTACACTGATTCTACAGAAAGCCCACAGGGGTTGTTGACTTATTCTTTCTGTGGCGCTCCACATTTCTTATCAAGAAAGTGAAGGGAAAAAAACACACCAGGGTGAAAACTCAGCTCTTGGGCTGTAATATTAATCGACTCCTACAAAAGGAGGAGAACAGGAGATTTTATTACTAGCCCTGGCATGCTGAGCACATTTGAGGGGTGAACAATGTGACACCATATTTAGTGCCCACCTGTTTATGCAAAAAGTGGTAGATTGGACGCCGAAGCGGGAAAACAATGGGCCCGGCTCGCCAAGGCGCTTTCCGTGCCAAACGCATGAAGTTTTAATTATGAGCAGTTTGAAATATTTATGCCCTCGCATTTCCTTATTCCTGTACAGAAATGAGATAAAAGTTCTTTTGAAATCCGATGACATAAAAACACTTGATACTGACACTCTGGAGCGATAGAGGACCGAGCTAATTAGCTTGAGTGAATATTTATTTGCTCGCATCATCTCTGCTATTCCTTTCAGCAGGAATGCCATGAGCAAGAAAACACAACAACCCACAGTTGCCTACAAGAAATTGACCTATATCACTGAGCAGTATAAACAGCAGTGAGTTTTTCTTACTGTAGACCTCACTTTTGAAGGCAGGGGAAATTTTCGGCCGCTCGAAAAGCAATAAATCAATCGCACAATTGTGTGGTTTTGCTGAACAACAACAAAAAGACAAACATTTTCAAAAGTCTACTAACAATATAAAATATTGTAATAGAGACCCTTTAAAAAAAACCACACACAATCTCTTGCAGTTCAACAGACCACGAGCCAGCCCACCACTACCCCACAAAATAGCACTTTCCATTACTTTTTCTTTTGTACTTACCCCATTTTCTTCTTCATCATCATCACCTTAGAATTACAGTGCTGAAAGGGACCCTCTGGATCATCAAGTCCAGCTCTTGTCAAGGAGGCCCAGTGGGGGAATCGAACTCACAACCTCTGGCTCCGCAGCCAGAGTCCTAAACCACCGAGCTAGCCAGCAGTCCTTGGCTCTCTCCTTGTGCGTTTTTCACCATCTGAATGCATTATTTGGCAGGCGGATTGTAAAAGTCTGTCAGAAATATGCCCTTGAGCCCAGCTGGGCAAAGTGCAGTCTTCCAGAGGTTGCTGGACTGCAACTCCCATCAACCCTTGCAAACACAGACAATGGTGAGGAATGCTGGGAAATGCCATCCAAACACATCTGGAGGACTTGTCTTTTGTCTACCCCAGAACTAGACCTAAGAGGCAACAAATACATGGCTGCTTAGGGCTGTCCTTGAAGAGGGTTTGGAAATTCTTAATTCTTATTCTTTTTCTTATTCTTCTTCTTCTTTGAGCATTAATCAGTTTGGCTTATTTTACAGCACCCACCGTAGAACCTCTTACAGTTCCAAATGCTAGTTCCCTTCATCCTCAAAGACGTGTGTAGCACATTCTAGAGAACGGATATCTACCCAATTCTGTCACAATAGGAAGCCCATTTCAATCCAAACAAATCTAATAGTGTACCAGAGAGGTGAATCAAAGCCACCGACAAATATCCAGCACAACAGATACATATAGCAAAAAGAGGAAGCTCTGTATGATGACCCAGAGGGTTATTTTTACCACTCACCTTTCCACTAATATAAGTAGAAAACCATCCTTTGGGCCACCTCTCATTGTGCTTTGGCTCCATGCAGAGACGCTCAATCCATTATAATATACTGGACTTAGCCATAAATGCCTGTTTATGGTATGTGGAATGTCACACTTGATGCTCCTGAGGTTTTTATTTCCTCTTCCTCTCAGATGGCTTTGGTAGAGGTAGAAAGAACTGCTGGACAGCTGAGTGGTTTTAGGCATCTGGCTGTGGAGCCAAAGGTTGGGAGTTCGATTCCCCATGGTGCCTCCTTGATGGGCTGAACTCTATGATCCATAGGGTCCCCTTCCAGCTCTAGAGTTCTAAAATAATTTATAATGAGATTTATTTATAATTTAAAGAGCATTACATTAAAGAATATATGCTGGCATATCGACTCTATCCTTCCCGCTTCAACCCTGGTCATGACTGGAATGTGTCCCCAAACAGCTTAACTGGAAGTGACTCCCCCTTTGAGTTGTAAAAGGTTCTTTCGCCCTTCTTGTACTGTTTGCTCATCAAGATCTGAGCACAATCTTATTTGGGGGGTTTTCTGAGTGCCTCAACCCCCTTCTTCAAGACTCCTATTATTTCGGTCATATCTGGCTTGACATTGGCTACCCTTTATTTTTTGAAGACATGCCCTGGGAAACAGGTACGCTACTTTCTAGCAGAAACTTAGGCACAAAATGAACTCAGTTTTTTAATAGACATTTTAATCTTTTCAGACATCTATTCTGACATTTACGTAACTTGCTTAATGTTTTAGTACATCAGTCACACTGGGTTATGTCAAGTCCATTGTGCTTCTCTTCATCCCTAATAGCAATTATTGTACACTTCATTTACACATGTGTGCATATCCCTACACGTGTAGGCACACACAGACGCACAGCCATGTTCCTGTTCTAACTGACATGCAAAGTCTCTGGGTTTATGCCGTTCTTTCTTTTTTCAAGTGAGGGTGCTGTGACTACCGTTTCCAATATTTTATTTTATTTTATTTATAGGCCACCTTTCCCCTGATAAGGGGATTCAAGGTGGCTCACGCTGTTAAAACAAGCAGAATTAAAGCCACAATAAATTATGCATTAAAACAATTAAACTAGGATAGTAATTAAAATATATGAACTTAACTGAAAACTTTCAGAAGTTAAAACTCAATCAAATACGGCATTCACAGACTCAGTCATGATTGTTAAAAGCCTGCCTGAAGAGGTGGGTCTTCAATTGTTGGTGGATATTATATTGTATTATGCTTATTCTTCATAAAGTTCATTTCTAGCAGAAATCTATTCACGAGGCAGAAAGCGTGCATGAGACAACAGACAACAGAAAGCTGTTGAGAATACGGCAACCAGAAAATGTGGAATTGATGGTCTTTCCTACATCCAATTGTCTCTTGAGTACCTGTGAACTCTTCTTTTGGATGGGCGGGGGGGGGAATCATCTAACCTTTTACAATGAGTTTTCTTAATTCCAAGTAGATTAAATTCTCTTTCAGACTTTTTTTCTGCACTTCCTGGGGATTCTGACCACATCCGCATGATTCAAATCCTCATCCATTTCACTAGTGCAAGAGTGAGAAACATCACAGTGCTTCTTCTTGACTGTAGGGAAATGAACTGTTTTTGAATGTTTTTGCATTTGTAAAAAAGAAAGAATGGACAAAACGGAGCAAATAATTCCTTGTTGCATGGACTTTTGGAAAAGATGTGGATTGGTTTTGGAGTCTTTTTGACCAGTCAACCGGTCCTTGCTTGCTTTGTATAGGCTTGCATTGCTTTTCAAACACTAGTCTTGCACAGAACATGTTCCACACTGTGTTGTCACCTTGCGGGAGAGAAAAGGGCTCCTATCCTTCTTGAGTATTTTAGGGTGATCAGTGTGAATATAATGAACTCCCAGCAGGCTATTTCTACATGTCAATACGGACTGTCTTGTTAGAAAGAAACATTTACTGAGATTTCTTCAGATTCCAGCCTGACCCTCAGTGTCAACTTCCTCAATTGTCGATTTTCAAGCGAGGCCAAAAGTGGAGGGGGCTTGCAAGATCAGGGCTAACAGTAGATGATAGCAAGAAGGTTCAGGATGAACACAAGTGAGCTCTAGATCTCACACATATCCTGCAACCATCTGTTTCAGAGGCTTATAAAGCTGAAGCTTCAATAACCCCACCGAGCCCTCCGGTGAAGGTCACTGCACTCATGAGATGGGCATTTTATAAATAAACCTTTACTCATAAGGAGTCGCCATCGTCTTCAGTCAAGTACCCCTTTGTTCTTTGGTGTCAAGAACTTTCTTGAGGGCATCAATATGTTGACACAGCTTGTCTCAGCCACAAATAATAAATTTGGTGAGAGTCTTCTATATCCCTAGTGGATTTTCTCTCAGATATCATTTCAAAGTGTTATGTTGACTATCTCTTGGATGAGAAGTTTACTCCAGCTGAACAGTCTGCCTACTGTTCTTCCTGTGACTGAAGCTTATATAGCCTCAGGAATCACATCAGGCCACTGAAATATCAATACCAATGGTCTTGCATCACTTCCCAACTGACATACTTTATATCCTATCCACCAGTCCATCCAAACATTATTTAAGGCCATCAATCAGCAGACGTGGACTCCAGCCATGAAGATGGATAGTGGACAAAGTATTTTTGTATGCAAAGTACTAAAGGGAGTCTTCTGGCTGAAGCCAATAAAGAAGCAATTTATAGCTATCCCATTTGAATCATTGAAGGTATTCAGATCCAAGGATCGCCTTCCTTAAAATGCCTTCCAACTGCCATTTGATTCATGAGACATCAGAGCTCAAAAGGGAAGCTGTGACCTTTCACAAAACCCAAGATCTCCTGCTCAACCTTTATTTTACCGAGACTAGGAGCCATGAGCCACTAATGGTCTCTGGAGACTAATGGTCTGTGAAGTCTACAGAGAAGCACAGTTACCTGCAAGTGACCCAAGAGAGTTCTGACAAGGGAATATGGCTTAAACTTCCTGGAAATACATACAGTATATGTCTAAACATAGCTCGGGGGTGAGTGGTAAAAACATGCTCATATATATTTATGCTTAGAATGTATAAAGGTGAGCTTGTTGATTTTTGAAACAGCTGCAGTTTTCAGGATAGCACTGAGTAAAGTTGCAAAGCGTCACTTTTCTTAAAAGGATTAAGTTCCAGCATGTAATGTTTCTTTTTGAGAAGATCCTACAGTGCCCAAGGTGGTTTTGTGTGAGGTGTAACAGAGGGGAGCTGTGATACTTTTATTCTATCTGGCTCTCAGGTATTTCTTGCACACACCCATCAGCAAAAACCATCACCAAGTTCAACAGACAATGGTGGTGAAGGGAGGAGGGAGAGATGAACAGGCAATCATAGTAGGAAATGTTTGGAAAGAATTATGCTTACACATAGATAGAAATGTCCAGAAATTGCCAAGATTCCCTTTTCGTGCTTCAGAATAACCTCTCTAAACTCCTCTCTCTCCAAAATTAATACCTTCTAGACTGCACATTGATATATGCTTGACAATCTATTAATAAAATTGTTGAAGGCTGTATTAAGCCCGCAAAATAGCCGACAAATGTTTGGAAAAAAGCATTGAATGAGGAGATAAAGAAGGTATTTCCTTATATAAATATAAATACAGGAATATGAGGATGAATAGTAATGTGAAACGTAAGAATATATTTCCATATCTTTCATGGCTGTTAATGTAGGCTGCCTTAACTCAATGAGCTGACTGGTTGGCTCAGCGAGTTAGGTCTCTGGCTGTAGACAGAGGTTGGGAGTTTGATTTCCCACTGTGCCTCCTGCAATTAGAGCCATCCTGTGTGGCCTTGGGCCAGCTGTACTGTCCCAGGTCACCCCCCAGAGGAAGGGAATGGTAAAGCACTTCTGCGTATTCTCTACTTGGAAAACCCTGAAATGGGTTGCCGTAAGTCAAAATTGACTTGATGGGGCATTATTATTTTTCAACTCAATGATACCCTGGTGAATTTCCAAGCCCATGAGATCCCTCACCTCCTGACAAATGTGGAACAACACTATTTTTTTTTCTTACCAAGGTCTCCATGATTTGCATAAACTGTGCGTAAATTGGCTAGAAGTTCACATAAATACAATGCAAGGATTTAAACACCTTTATCTCCATTCATTGCATGTCATCAAGTCAATTCTGATTTATGGTGATCCTCCTCAGGATTTTCTAGGCAGAAAGTGCTCAGAAGTGGTTTACCATTCCCTTCATCTGGGACTGTGTAGTTTGTCCAAAGCCGCACAGAGTAACTCTTCTCCTGAGAGGAGGAATGGGAGATTGGAATCCTGACCCCTGGTGCTCCAACTCACTGAGCTATCCAGCCAGCCTAGGGCACAAGTATGATCATTTTAATGGGAATACAATATAGCTTAACATACTGGTGGAGACTATGAACATGTGTTCTACATGGCAGTTCAGTCTGCTTCCTGGATGCCAGTCATTTACGAACAACTCAGAAGTCCCTGTCTTCCTTGCATACAGTTCTTTCTCTTTGAACCTGTCTCAGACAGCCCTTCAAATATATAATCCAGACCATCATTTAAACAGAAGACTATCTTCTGTTACATGTTGTTGTTGTTATGCAGAGGCACAAGTCATCTCCAACTTAAGACAGGCCTATGAATGAGGTACCTCCAAAATGTCCTGTCCTCAACAGTCCTGCTCAGCTCTTGTAACCTCAAGGGTGTGGCTACCTTTAGGGAGTCGATCCTTCTCATATTTGGTCTCTTTTTCTGCTTCCTTCCACTTTTCCCCAGCATTATTTTCCAGAGAATCCTGCCTTCTTACAATGTGCCCAAAGTAGGACAGCCTCTATTTCATCATTTTTGCCTCCAGAGAACATTCAGGCTTGATTTGATCCAGGACCCACTTCTTTGTTCTTCTGGAAGTTCAGACTCTCCACAAAGTGTCAGGATTTTGTTCTGTTTGGTGAACAGGGAGTTAAATTGTAATATTGTAGATGAAGTGCAGAGTCACGAATGTAGGGCAAAAGCCAATGTAATGACTTACAGCATACAGGTGAAGCAAGATGATGTAATGCTTAATTGTTTAACATGACCAGCTGTAAATGGGGAAATGTGGTTGGTTGTTCTGAGTATAAATGTAACTGAGACAGAACAGACCTTACCACTCAGCAGTAAGTCTGGTGGTCATTTACTTCAATGTCAATGCTCTGAATGTTGCTATGCCAAATGTACCTTGCCTTGTATATATGTATATATGTGTGTTGCCATACTCAATATATTGTATTATAATTACTAAGAACTCTCTCATGTTATTTTCTCCCTACATCTAAATCTCTAAGTCACTCAATCCCTACGTCTCTTACTTTGCTAAACGTAAAAGTGGGATTCAACCAGACTCTAGGAACATTTTCTTGAGGCCACTGCCTCATTAAGATTCTGGAGTTTTGGCCCCACGCCAACAGGGTTATGGGCCCAGGGAGACGCCCAGAGTGACGCAGAGACGTGGTAAGCCTAGGGAGACGTGGTGCCTAGGAGACGTGGTGTTCCAGGGAGAAGCTGAGACGTTTGTTGGCCCAAGGAGAAGGCATTTTAAGGCTGCAAGTGTATGGAGGAAAAGCCAACAATTGGAGAAGCTGAGTCAGATTCTGAAAGTGACGGACAGCAGATCCAAGGAGGAGGCTTCACCATGATGCAGGCCAGTAACCTTCCATTATTACGTTTAAATGGTCATAATTATATGTCTTGGGCCTATAAAATGGAAATGTATTTAAGAAGAGAGAGTGTATGGCAGATTGTATCTAATCCTCCAGCTCAACTAGACGAAGAAGATACGGCTAAAGATGAAAGAGCATTATCTACAATAATATTATGCTTGGATGACTCCCAATTAAATTATGTGAGAGGAAAAACTTCAAGTAAAGAGGTCTGGGAGGCGTTGAGAGCCGTCTATGTGAGACAAACAGTTGGTTCCAAGATGTTAATAACACGTAAGCTGTATAAGAAGAGGTTGCTCCCTAATCAAAGCATATCTAACTATATCCAGGAGTGTTCTGAGTTATTTTTCCAGTTACAGGAGCGTGGGATGGATTTCCCAGAGGCCCATAAATGCTACGTTATCCTAAGTGGTTTGGATGAAAGCTGGGAAACACTCGTAATAAGTATGGAAAGTTTGCCAGAACAAAGTCTAACGGTGGAATATCTGGCGGGGCGATTAATGGAGGAGGAACAAAGGAGAAAGGAGAAAGCCGAGGATTTATCTGTGCCAAGTCTACACAGATGAGGGAATTCTAAGGATGATAGCAACAGAAGGATGTCTGCTGATTTCCCTACTGAAAGTATCCTGGCTGTAAAAAAGAAGAAGAAATGTTTTATTTGCGGCAGCGAAAGACATTTGGCTAGAGACTGTGTTTGTAGAAGAAGAGATAAGCCCAAGGACACTGAGAAAGAAAACAGAACTTCAGAGCGTAAAATGAACTCTGTGTCAGTAATTACTGATTGTGACAATGAGAAATGGCTGATTGATTCGGGCGCTACACAACATGTTTGTAGACAGAGAATGTGGTTTAAAGAGTTAACAAACTCTGCTAAAAGACAAGTAAGTTTAGCAGACGGGAAAAACATTGAAGTATGTGGAACAGGCAAAGTTTATGTTAAAAGCCTTAAAGATACTTTGGAGAATGTTTTGTTTGTACCTAGAATTAGCCATAACATAATAAGTGTGTCATGTTTAGACCAAGCTGGTTTTTCAATTAAGTTCAGTAAAGGAGTTTGCAACATAGAGAAAGCAAACGTACTTGTTGCAACGGGGCATTTAAAGGGGAATCTCTATGTTTTGGATAAAACAGAAGAAGGGAAATGTTCTGCAAATGTGTTAAATGATAATGTGCCACATCACAAATGCATACATAAGTTGCATAGAGACTTAGGACATGTGAGTTTTGAAGTATTAAGGAAAACTCAGCAATATGTAGGCAATCTAAATTTAAAGAACTGTGATAGATTTCTAGATTGCAATGTGTGTAAAGCCTCTAAATCAAAGAGACACCCAGTGAGTAAGAAGAGCTGTAGAATAAGTAAAAGGTGTTTTGAGCTTGTGCACATGGATATAATGGGTCCGTTCCAAGAGTCACTAGGGGGAAATAAGTTCTGTCTTACCATAACAGACGATTTCTCCAGGTACTCTTATGTCTTCATACTTAAATATAAAAGTGAAGCATTCCAAACATTCAGGGAATGGGTGGCTATGATTGAAAGAAGATTTGAAACACATGTAGCCAGCATTCAGACGGACCGAGGGGGAGAGTTTATGAGTAAGCAATTCAGAACGTGGTTAAGAAAGAAAGGGATACACCATAGAATTGCAAACGTACAAGTCCCTCAAGAGAATGGAGTAGCAGAACGAAAAGGTGGCATATTACAAACAGTTATGGATTCAATGTTGACAGATGCTAATATGTCTAAAGTTTTTTGGGGAGAAGCAATGAAATGTGCATGTTATGTTTTGAACAGAGTTTGGAATTCTGTCATTCAAAACACCCCGTATTTTCTGGTGCACAGCAGACAACCAACTTTAAATCATATCAAGACGTTTGGTTGCCATGCGTGGGTAAATATACCAAAAGCTTCACGTAGGAAGGGTTCTCCTAAAGCAAAAAGGCTGATTTTTATAGGGTATCAAACTGGGTGTAAAAGCTACAGGTTTAGTGACCAGTTTGGTAATGTGACCATCAGTAGGTCAGCAAATTTTTGTGAGAACGAGAATTGGTCTCGTATACATGCTAATGATGAAGTATTTTTGCCATCATTTAGTGATCAAAATGGTAAGAAACAAGTTAAAGAGAACCTAAGTAAAATGGAAGCTGAGGAGGAGAATAGGACATATAGTGAAACTGAGGAGGAGAATGGGACATATAGTGAGTCAGGAGAACAAAGTGAAGAAGTAGTAATTCCCAGGCGTTCTCAGAGAGCAAATAAAGGAGTCCCACCTCAAAGGTTCAAAGTAACAAATATAAATTTAATTGTTAGTGAACTTGAAAGTTATGAGGAAATGTTAAGATTGCCAACTGATCAGCAACATAAGTGGAAGGAGGCTATGCTTGCTGAGTTCAATTCATTGAAAGAATATAATGTGTTTTCACCTGTCAAATTACCTGAAGGGGAAAACGTAGTTGGCTGTGAATGGGTATGCAAGTTACAAACATTATCAGACAATACCCATAAGTACAAAGCTAGTACAACTAGGGTTTAGAAGAAGTTTGGCCGACCCTTGCCTATACATCAAAAATCAGGGTGATGTAAAATTGATATTACTAGTCTTTGTGGATGACTTGTGTTTAGTAGTACCTAATGATACTTATGTAAAGTGGTTCGTGAGAGAACTGAGTAAAAATTTCAAATTGAAACATTTAGGTCAGATAAGTAACTACTTAGGAGTAAAAATAAGTAAGGACCAAAATGAAAATTTTCAAATATGCCAGGAGAAGAAAATAGAGAAATTATTAATAGAAAGTGGCATGGAGAATTGTAACTCAGTACGAACCCCAATGGAGACAAGTTTTCAGAGAAACTTTGAAAGTGAGAAATTTGATGATGTAGAGCTTTATCAATCCAGAGTAGGGTCATTGTTGTATTTGGCATCCTGGACGAGGCCAGACGTTGCAGCGTCAGTAAATGTTTTAAGTCAGTTTGCTGCAGAGCCTCGTAAACATCACTGGAATGGGATAAAGAGAATACTTAGATATCTAAAGGGTACAAAGGATAAGAAGCTACTGTTGAGAGTAGGAGAAAGTCTGGAATTAAAGTGCTTTACAGATTCAGACTGGGCAACAAGTGAAGTTGATAGAAAATCAATTTCAGGCTTGGCAATATTTTTTGATAGGTTGGAAATCAAAAAAGCAGACCATTGTTGCCACAAGTACTGCTGAGGCTGAGTACGCTGCTTTGAGTGAGCTGTGTAATGAAATCACTTGGTTTAAGCAATTATTAAGAGATGTAAACATAATAATTGACTTACCTACACAAGTTTTCTGTGATAACACAGCATGCATACAATTAGCTGGTGAATGTAGAATTAAAGGAAGAAGTAAGCACATTGGAATAAGATTCTTTAATGTGAAAGATGCTGTGGAAAGTCAATTGGTAGAATTGCAATATTGTCCCAGTGAAAATAATGTAGCAGATATTTTCACTAAACCCTTGACACTAGAAAAACATTTGTATATATGTAACCAAATGGGTTTCTCCAAAATATAAAATTTAAGGAGGAGTGTCAGGATTTTGTTCTGTTTGGTGAACAGGGAGTTAAATTGTAATATTGTAGATGAAGTGCAGAGTCACGAATGTAGGGCAAAAGCCAATGTAATGACTTACAGCATACAGGTGAAGCAAGATGATGTAATGCTTAATTGTTTAACATGACCAGCTGTAAATGGGGAAATGTGGTTGGTTGTTCTGAGTATAAATGTAACTGAGACAGAACAGACCTTACCACTCAGCAGTAAGTCTGGTGGTCATTTTCTTCAATGTCAATGCTCTGAATGTTGCTATGCCAAATGTACCTTGCCTTGTATATATGTATATATGTGTGTTGCCATACTCAATATATTGTATTATAATTACTAAGAACTCTCTCATGTTATTTTCTCCCTACGTCTAAATCTCTAAGTCACTCAATCCCTACGTCTCTTACTTTGCTAAACGTAAAAGTGGGATTCAACCAGACTCTAGGAACATTTTCTTGAGGCCACTGCCTCATTAAGATTCTGGATTTTTGGCCCCACGCCAACACAAAGCTCTCCTCCAGCACCATATGTTACATGAAACACCCTATTTGCACCCCTGTTTCTTTGTTTGTTTGTTTGTTTGTTTTAATGTGAAAGGTTGGAGGTTCTGGGAATGAATCTGAGAAGCAAAATCTGTTTCTGTATGAGCACATCTGTTTATGTGGCTGAGGAACAAAAGCCAATTTGACTACAAAGCCTTCTGTAACTTAATTTTAGGAAGGACCATCTTCACACTTCATTGTGATTAAGCTGCTCTCAAAAGAAGATGTTGTAAGAAATATAAAGCACTCAGAAATAGCAAGATCCCATCTGATTTGGTTTGTTTACACTCCAAGGTGTACTTCTAAGACAAAATAGAAACACTAACAATTGAGGCTTCATTACATTTTCTCCTCTACAAGCATCATATCACATTCTGTTAAAACATTAGGCCCCTTACACACTTCTAAGGACTCTTCAGCAGGTTCCAGTGTCTCTTTCCAAGTCTTACCACCCCATCAAGCCAAACCGTAACATGCCATAGCTGCAGATAATTTCCATCCAATGTTTTGAAACCACAGACAGAGCAGAACAAAGTTGTAATGAATCTCCAAAGGTGCCTTCATTCTCCAGGATTAAACTGGAAACGTTCATTGCACAAAACAGTTTCGATGTTTCCTGTAACCTGGATTTTTTCATTTCTATCGCAGCTAACAAAAGCTCCTGCTTGCAACGAAACATGATTAGGGATGTGATCCCACAAAACAGGAAGAATAATTCATAAGAAGGTGAACTAGGTTTCAAAAGCATGTCCTGATGTGATTGGTTTTCAACTGGGTTCTTAAAAGAAGGTCCAAACCTGGTCCAAGGGCAGTGAAACTGGCAACTTGGGTTTTGTTCTGTTTCCTGTTTTCCAAAACCAAGGTTCATGTTGGCCGCTTTTCCCCAGCAGTTTACAAATCTGGCAAAACCATACCTTATTCACAGCTGGTAGAGCTTATGCGTTGGAACCAGGGGTTGAGAGTTCGAATCCTCACTGCACCTTCCAGGAAAGGGGATGTGCCACAATCAGAGCTTGTGTCGCAGATGAGGTTAATTACCTGTTTGGCCACAGGGCAAACTCCATGGTCCCAGAATGCCACCAGAAGTAAGGAGGGAAACTGGGAACTTTGCTTCAGTCTTTGTTAAGTCGGAACCAACTTGGTGGTGGATAATTGGTCAGGCATGATAGCCTGAAACCGTGTTGGGACTTTAAAGTGTGATGGAGATGAGGATTTGCCAATAAATTGGGCATCCAACATCATTTCTCCCAGCAAGGAGCTACAATTTCATGCCACCAGTGTGAAGAGGTACTACAAGTGTATTCATCTGAGTGTATTTACAGGAGGTTACTTAAACCACTTTGTTGCATAAGGGTCTGAGTGACCTCTGGATAGGAAGCATTGGTAAGTCGGACTTACTTATGCCCCTGTGTCTCGATGAGGCTTAAAACCCTGCATGGTTTCAGGCTATAATTTCTGAATAAGGCTTAGGATAATATGAAATCTTTTGCACATTTCTTTATGTTTTCCCCTAATATATACACTTTCTAAGAAAACATACTTTGCAGGTGGTTTCTCCTCAATGTGATGCATTTTGAACACTTTTCTTTCTCCTACATGCATTTCTGTGAGCACTTTGTAAATGTTTTGAGTTGCAAACCACATCACAACAGTCTGAAAGTGTGGCTTCTCAAATGCAGCTGTGTTCCAGTCTATGAATAGATTTGGAAGATTTGGATTCAGGAAGCTTGCAGAAAAAATGGATGGAATGGATCTCTCCTCAATGCCCAGTTGAATCTGTTTGAGGATGTCACCTGTTGACCGAGACCATTCTGAGCATGATGTTCCTCAAGTGGGATACTTTTCAAAACATTACTCATCAAAACCTTGTCAAAGAAAACTTCTGCACTGCTGTACTGATGCCAGAAGCTACTCCTGGTTCTGTAAGTATCCATAGCATTTACAGCTGATGGCAATTTCTCCTTGGTCTCAAGGATATCTGACTTTCATTGAGTTATTATTGCTGGATGGGAGTACAACAAATGATATTGCGCAACAGAGCAAACCAACATTCTACAAGACAATTTTAAAAATGGGGGCAGTCCAAACAAAAAATTAAAACTTTGAAACTGGACTTCAGATCAGCACCAAATGTGGCACAGATCTAGCAGACTGACTGCTCTTGCTCTGTGTCAAATTTGGGGAAGTTTAGACAAAGATGTTTTGAGTTATCTTTTGTTTAAAAGTAAAACTGTTTTAACTTCTCATGTGGAACATTCACGACATTGTCCAGGCCATCGAAAAACAGCCCGGGCAATTGCTTTGTGTTTGGGCAAGATGTGGTTACCTGATGAAAAAAGGAGTCAACTTCTGGGATTTTTCCTTGCATGGTGTTGTTTTGTGAATGGTAGCAAGTACAAGAGGGTAGTCCTGCAAACCATCTTGACCGCTGCCATTGTTCTCAACATTCAGGCTGCCCTTTGCTATGTAAAATGTGGCATCCTTTTTTTCCTGCCGGCAACACAAGCATGTTAATTTGCAGCAATAAACCAGAGTTTGTTTGTTTGTTTGCTTTTTAAAAGAGAAGTGAATAAATATGTCTTGCATAATCAGATACAGAAAATATTGAACTATCTCATTTTTTGCCTTGGACGTTCTAACTTAGAATTAGTTTGGTGGGGGAGAGGGGGAAAGAAATGTCAATAGGATACATCAAACACATCCTGAATGGATGAAATGATTTTTGCAGCTAGGATGTTAGAATGTGTGTGTTTAGATTTTTGGCACATCTCTCTGACTCCTTTCCTCCCATTTCAAATCAAAAGATGCATTGATTTCACCTGGTCATGGAGAGACACCTTCTATAACTAATGGCAGCAAAACAGCTCTCTTATAAAAATAAATAACCAAGAGCCACTACACAATGAGATGAAGGCTTAAAAATGGATGGCCATCAATTCTTGAAGGGCATACTTCTCCCAGTATTATTCATGGAAATAGCCACCGAAGTCAATATCTTTCCCAGCATGAATAATGGCCCCAGGTGAGGTTGAGTCAAACTTCTGGAGACAGCTCTAAAGCCTTCTCCTGATGGCTCTTGAGCTGTATACACAGAGCAGAATTATTGCCTGGTGATTTACCATCAACCACTTGCTTGAACTGCCATTTCTTTAGCTATTATAAGTTTTACAGGGTAGGGGTGCTAACCCTACGCCCAACCCTCCTCACTTTATCTGGACTTTGGACCGACTGGGTTACTTCAACCAGAAGTAACCCAAGTGGAGTTAAAAGCTCAGGGAAGATCTCAAAACCATTAATGTTCCTTGAAGCAATGTCAAAAATGTTGCAAACAATCAAGTTCTTTGGAGAATACTTGCTTCCCAATGTGTTCTGCACCAGGATCTGACAATGATGATGATGATGATGAGATTACCATCTCCGCAACCTGTTAGCATTGGAAAAATAGCAATCTTGCATGTGCTAAATCTAGATATCAGTGGGAGGGGTTTTGTAGGCTACTGTGATTGTATGTTGCTACCAATTTGACTGCTAAAGTTCTTCCCACATCTGGTATTTTGGGGCAAACTTCTTGTTGTATACATGGGATGGTAGTGTTTCATTAACAACTTCCTTTCCCTCTCTCACCTTCCTCTGACTGTACTCTAAGAAAGAGCAAGCATGCAGGCTATCTTACATGCTGGAGACTCCAGTTTATCCCCTCTTTTTCCTTCTGACTGTAACTACTGATGAGTAGAGAGACTGGTTTTTTTTTTAACTGAAATACGCTTGTAGAGTGATTTTTGTTACAGAAAGAGCCAGGTTTTGTGGGCAATTCAGGGAGGGGGTGGTGAGACTGGGGTGGATTTCTCGAAGTCTATCTGTGTGTGTGTGCTCCCCCCGCCACCTTCATTGCTAGCAAAATGAGTAACCAAATTCTTGCAAATCTTTTTACATAAATTCCAACAGTTAGTTCAGATCATGCTGAAGCATGAGAAATCTGGGGAATCTTCAAAGCTGAATCTATGATCCCTTCTGATAAGGTTGTTCTGTCAATTAGATTCAGACATGCTCACCCTTTCCAACGTTTCCTATCTATCGAGTATTTAGATGTGGTTTCCTCCTCCTTTCTTCTGGGGGCTCTGTGGGACTTTGTAGCTTGCCCAAGGCCACAAAGATTATTTTTTTTCTCTCCTACAGTTGAACTCTCACCCTCTGGCTCTGAAGCCAGGTGCTCAGGCTCACTGAGCTACCTCACCGGTGACTCTTCAGCACCCATGATTAAAAGAATTCACATCTTGAAAATAAAATACTTTGGACCAATGTTCCCTCTAAGTTTCTGTCCTGCTGCATGCGAGTCTCATTCCATTTGAAATGGGAAGTAAACAAACCAGCTGCCAGCTGCCCGTGTGCAACCCCAACAGATCTCTGGGAGAGCGCGTGCACACACACAGCTTAGAGGCAACATTGCTTTTGGCACACCATTATTACAACATACAGAAACATTATAGGACTTCTTCAAGCTCCTTTAACATGCGCAGTGTGGTTCTGCTGAGAGATCACTTTCTGTTGGCTCCCGCTCTTCTTCCACAGTCACCTAGTGGGGTCCATTCAACTGCAGAAAAGAGATAAATTGGAATCAGGCCAACCTCATCTGCCAGAGTATAGGCAAATGGCTCCAATGTTGAATCTGCTCGGGGTTTAAATCTGACTTTTTAAGGTGCTGTCCAGGGTCCTGAATTCTCTCCTCAAAATAGTTTCAGCACCTTGGAGAGCCCTTGCAAAATTCAGACTAAAACCCAGAGCTGATTCAGTCCCTCTTCTTCTGATTGGAACCATCAGCTTCATCAATCCGCTGTACTGAGAGACTAGTTAATTTTGGCCCAAGAGTTTGCATGGGATTTGTGAGTGTTCTTAATTGCTTACACATCTGAGGTAGAAAAAAAATTCACTGACCTCTAATACAGGAGCTCTTATAAGCTGTATTTGTGAAAAGGGATAGAAATGTATTGTATTGGTTCCAAGTCCCCCCATGGATGCGAAAAACACAGAAGTATTGAATGCTATACATTGTATGATGTTTGACTCCTCCTAGAGGCCAGATCTGTTAAATACACCCTGGAAATACATATAAATGCGTATTTCTGGCATCTTTTATTTAGTATTTCCAAGCAGCTGGATAAGTCCATCAGTGGATACTGATCCTGTGGATAGGGGGTCCTGTTGTATTATCATTTTGCCTCTCTTGTAATAAAAGACAATTACAGACCAGATGGAATTATGTTTGTACATATCCTTCAATGAGTTATAAATCAAAAACAGTCAGAGCAACAGTGCATGGTGAAATGGAACTGAATTCCAGAACATCACACTAGTAATGGCATGGTTTACTCAACACCAATCCTAAGCCAATCAGAAAATCAACAAAAAACTACTAGAGTGGTATTAAAGGAGAGCCACTGAAGAGATGATGGAGGTGGAAGTTGTGATTGCATTCTCTAATAAATGTGTCTATATTCCCTCCCCACCCCTCCTTAGGCTCCTGAGATAATGGTTTTGAAGAAACCTTTGCTCTGATTTGCTATAATTTTGCTTAGTGAAGGAGAGGAGAAACAAATACATAAATCCATGACAAATGTAGAAAGAACATCCAGACAGGAACAAATTCAGCTACAGGGAAAGAATTCTTTGTGTTACAGAAAATGCACGAAAAACGGGCACAGTTTAGAAGAGACGGAATGAGGGGGGGAATCTTTCTTTTCACACAGAACCTGGTTGCACTGATGACATAACTACAACCAAAGATGGATCCAGGGTGTCCTTAACTGCTTTCCAACATACACATCGGAATGAGGAACAAAAATGTGTTCAGGACATCAGATCTTGCACCATAGTTGTGTGATCTTAAATTAGTAAAGTAGGGTCACCGTTAGTAGAGATGGGCATGAACCGCTGTTTTGGTGGTTCATGCTGGTTCATTCTTCAGATGAACTGGTCTTTGGTGGTTCCCAGCCCTCCCCTTCTCCAGTGGGCACCCACTCAGAGGTAGCACCCAGAGGAGGGGGGCAGGAAAGCTAGGGTGTGCCTCTGAGTGGGCACCTGCTAGAGAAGGTGGGGTTGGAAACTGTCAAACACCCATTTGTCTGAAAGAACTGGTGGTTCATGCCCACCTCTAATCATTAAGTTGATTATTGACAGACTGAGTAATGCATGCCTCACCTCTGTCAAAATTAACAAACCCACATGCCACAGTCCATTGGCCCAAACAGATAATTGATTCTTGTTGTTTATGAGAGCAATCTTGCACATTCTTGTTTTATATTTGTTGTATCTATTCAGCCAAAATCTGCCTTGTGGCACCTCGGTTGAATATCAGGAAAAAACATCTTAACTGTTAGAGCAGCATGACAATGGAACCAATTGCCTCAAGGGTTGGGAAGCATTCCAGGCATTCAAGAGAAAATTAGGCAACCATCTGTCAGATATACTTTGACTTGGATTCCTGAATTGAGCAGGGCGTTGGACTCGATGGCCTTATAGGCTCCTTCCAAGTCCATTATTCTATGATTCTATGATTACTATGAGAGAGGGACAGAGAAAGAAGGGAATTTGGCTATGCTATGTAATTTTCTCTCTCTATGGTTTTCTACAAGAGTGGATTATCTAGCACTCAAGGTGTTTCATGCTCAGCCTTTATATGCTGTGGCCATAAAGTTGGTCAACATGGAGACTAAGAGAATCCAGTTACTTTTCTTTAGAATCCAGTAAATCAATAGGCAGCATGCACGCATGCATGGTTAATTTAATTTGCTACTGTGCCTGGGAACGGGTTAAATTAAAAAATACATAACAAACATTGCCAGGGCTCTGATTTTTTCCCATATGGAGGATGTTTTGGTTGAGAAATCTGGATTCTAGTTAAGTGTTTTCTGTTTTACCTTGATTCGTGCCAAAATTCCTGGCTAAAGGAAGCTGTCCTCAATGGGACACTCCACCCCACTCAACTTCATGTGAAACAAGAACTAAAACACTGTGATTCCAAAGACTGCATGTTCTTG
This sequence comes from Intellagama lesueurii, assembly GCA_037013535.1. Taxonomy (NCBI): domain Eukaryota; kingdom Metazoa; phylum Chordata; class Lepidosauria; order Squamata; family Agamidae; genus Intellagama; species Intellagama lesueurii. The sequence continues at coordinate 4,818,368 of JBAJHW010000010.1, read as the reverse complement.
TCTGTTTTGGTACTTCTTAATTAGTTTGGAGGTATGTGGTTCATTACTAGAGATGAGCATGAACTAGCACAATGGGAATTTGTGATGGTTTGTGGTTTGTCGGTGTCCACAAACCACAAACCATGCCGAACTTTTTTTAAAAAAAAATGAACTGGTTCATGAGAGTTCCCTATAGATAGCCCAATGGGCAGCAAAACTACACTTCCCACAATATCTTAAGCCTCCCAGGAAGCATTGGGGAAGGAAGCTCCAGACAACCTAATGTCCTATTCATCTGGGCAGTGGTGGTGGTGGAAAGGAGGAGGCCCAGAGCAAGTAAAGTAGATCCTGGGGCACATGAAGAGGAGGGCTATCTAGAGCGGGAATGAAATGCCAGTGGTGAAAAGTTTGGTACTTTGTTTCACTTTGTGAAAACACAATTCCCCAGCCAGGTTCATTATTTGTTTTTTGCCCATCTCTATTTATTACCTAGGAAAATCTTAATTTAATAAATGTAGATCTGGCTTCTCTCCAAAAGAGAAGTATCTTGTCATCCTTCAGCCCCCCTATGTAAGGATGGGACAAGCAGGAATGTACATTTCCGGTCAAGGCAAAAACCTGGCCCATGGATGCTTCTGAGTCTAGAATTCCATGTATGAGTCTCTGTGTTTGCTAGGAGTGGGAAATGGTATGGAAATCTGTTGTTACAGCTCTATGGAATGGACATGCTGAGCTCGCATCCCAGGGCTCCTCCAGTAGCATTTTGTGATTTCTCCAAGGGCAGAGGTGGGGTGAGGAGGCTTCTACTACATCCCTTACATTGTCAGAAGGCTAAATGAATCATTTCACACCCATAAATCTAGTGCTGGCAGAAGGAGAGGACCTGTGAGGAAAGTGCTAATTGGAGAGGGAAAAACAAAAAGTTGGAAAGCCGTAGGCATGTGTGCAACACACAGTGCCCAAAGGATGGCGGTGCTGAAGGTACACATGTTAAGATTTTGCCCAAACATTTCCACATGCCTGGCTGCTCCATTGGTCTTTAGGTGTTAAGCTGCGTGGTCTGCGGTCACTTGTTACTCGGGTCCTATTGTGAAGACACCTGAACATCAGGAACAAGGGGCTCAAATAGGGGACAAGAAGGGGCAAGAAGATGGCTCAGATGTAGGGCTAGCTCCTATATAGGGCAGGAAACACTAGCTGCATAGGAAATGGGGTGCTTGGAACAACATGGTGCTGAAACAGCTTCTTTGAGTCTAAAACAATGGGCCAGTATGGAGGTGGATACATGATGCATGTCCTCCTGGAAAGTTGTTACCCCATGAGCCTGGGATGTTCTTTTTACAGAGATATGGTGCCTAGGGTTATGTCGCCTTCCTAAAACACCCCCTGCTTGGCTGGTAGGAAGCAAAGAAGCTTTGAGCACCTTTCATGCTTTGAATTATTGGCAGCCACTTTGCTTACACTGGGAAAAAAGGAGAGCTGTCTTCACAGGCCCTTGCGTACGTTTTCCTCTGCATGCTTTTTATTGACATGCTTGTCTTCCGGCTCAAGGACACTTTATCACTGCATTTGAGAGTCGCTGTAAGTGCCAATCAGGTTGGGGCTTCAGCAGCTCCCTTTCTGGCAAGTTTTCAAGGTGGTTCTCAGCAAGGGTAAGAGGAGCCATTAGAGGGAAGCTAAGTCAAACAGACAAACAGCTAATCCATTGTTTAGTTCACATCTTGCCTTGATTGCAGCTAGTATTACACTTTAGAAGGAAAAAATACACCTGGGCATACACACATCCATGTGGCCTAACAACAACAACCATAACCGTGACAATGACAATAGTGTGCCATCAAGTCAAATCTGATTTATACCTTTTCCAGGATTGGAAAGTACTCAGAAGTGGTTTCCTATTCCCTTCTTCTGGGGGGCACCGTGAGGCTGTGCAGCTTGCCCAAGGCCACACAGGTTGGCTTTTCTCTTGGAGGCACATTGGGGAACTGAACTCCCAACCTCTGGCTTGGTAACCAGATTCCTAAACCACTGAGTTATCCATCAGCTGGACATACACACATCCATATGTCCTAATAATAGTAGGAGTAATAACGGTTGTGCTTGAGACTTGTCACTACAGGGACAGAATTGGAAATGTCTGGGAGTGAGTAAGGGAGTGGGCTATTGTGTGGAGAGGGGTGAAGAAAAGTGCTCATGGGTCTACAAAAAAGGTTTTATTGTTTGGGAATGGTGTTGGGCTTTCCTTATGATGGCCAACGTGCCTAGTTCTTCTTAAATGTACAAGATGCCAGTTATTCATATACATGGCTGATGACCAACATGGGGGACAACGGCACCTCCAGCATTTTGGGAGAGACATCCCACAGCCTGGCCCATGAGCCACCTTTGCTTCACCATATTCATACAGGGGACAAAGAGACACTACAAGGGTCTGGAGAGTTATTTTTAGTGACCCCAGGTATGATGAATGTTTGAATACTTCAAAGGGACACAGACATTTTTAAAAACTGTAGATATCTCCCACGTGGCTGTAGAATCACCGAACTACATAATTATTTTGCGTAGCAATGTTATTCAGAAGGAAGTCCTATTCAGTCCAATGGGTCATATTTCCAAATACATATCTATAGATCTGTAGCACTAAACTAATAGTGCTACAGATCTATAGACAGCTTTGGGTAGTGCACCCTTGTGTTGTGTTGTGTTGTGTTGGGTTGGGTTGGGTTGGGTTGGGTTGGATCGGATCTGTAGAGTGTGGGTGGATGTTGCTTTTCCTTCCTTCCAACCGGCATTTGTACATTTGCCATTTCTGACTCTCCAGGTTTGTTCTTCTGCTTGAATACTTTTCATTGGGATTATTGATTTCCATAGTTGCATTCACTTGCATTTTCACAGCTCAATTTCAGTTCATTATTCTCTGCTCTTTTCTTCACTTTCACTTACTTCCTATGCCTTAGGAAGTAAGTAGCTTGCTTTCAAAAGCAGGAAGCTAACCCACAATTTTGTCTTTAATTTCAAGGTAAAGTGTTACCTTGAACAATTTTAAGGTAAGGAAAGATTTCCACCCCCTGAATGATTTGAAGGAAATATTTTTTTTTTTCCATCTCAGTACTAAACACTCTCACCTCCTGATACAGTACTAGAAGTATCCATTTCCATCTTTACATAATGGAAAGAGGGATGGGTGCTTCTGTTAATTTATTTCTGTTGAGGGTGAGTGGGAGAGAAAAGGTACTCGTGAACACAAATGGGTAAAGAATATTTGCCCCAAAAAATTGTTCCTATTTTATCAACTCAAGATGTGATCTGGCAGGAAAGACACATCCATTCATATGAGAAAGGTGTGACTTTTCTTAAAGTAACTATTCCATCTGCCACACAACTGCTCCAGCCCAGCCCCCAAAAGTAGAAGCCCTACAGCTTGGGCATGGATCAAGGTCGGGCCACAGCACATTTCCCCATCCATCATGTGACCTCCAGAAAACAGATTGCACCGAACCGTCCCACAAGTGCTCCAAATGATGATGTATTTCCTCCTGTGATCACATCTTTAGTGAGTAATATTCATGTGTCACAAAATGCTTCACCTCCAGGTGAAGGTCTGTGCAAAAATCATCATCATCATCATCATCATCATCATCATCATCATCATATGCCATGCTGCGTACCTAACATGAAAATAAGCATCTGAAGTGCTGAAGGGCTCAGTGGTTTAGGGATCTGGCTGCAGAGCCAGCGGTTGGGAGTTCGATTCCCCCACTGTGCCTCCTTGACAGAGGCTGGACTCGATGATCCAGAGGGTCCCTTCCAGCTCTGCAGTTCTAAAATAAGGATCTATAAAAAGAAAATGAAAATAAATGAAGGGATCCTGCTGCCAGAAAGGTAGTTATGAGACAAGGAAGACCGAAAGCTAGGTATGTGAAAGCAGTGGCAGGAGGAGAAATGTGAGCCCGGAAAGTGATAACAAGGAAACGTTTAGACGTGTGTTCTTGCTACCAATTCTAAGTATTAAATTCTCATAGCCTGAAAAAGGAAGCAGGGACAACTGTGAACCACTGTAATTGGGAAGCACCAACCACAGGAGTAAATGATAGCCTTCACAGAAAAGAAAACCTCAAAATGGAGGAGAAGAGGGCTCCAGAGGAAACTTCCTTCTTTTTCAGTGTAATATATCCCACATAATCCTTATTGAGTCCTGCTGTAAGCGTGTGGAGATCACACACATTGAGAAAGGTGGGCCTGCAGCATCCCCATCTGCTGGCATTTTCCACATGAAAAAGCAACAGTATGAAGAGGAGAAGGTTCCTCAGTCCAGGTAGCCTCTCCCAAAGGGGAAACTTTGGTTCACAGAGAGAGGCTTCTGGGCCTCCACATCTCCAGACGGCTTCACACCCCTGAAGAAAGAGAGGAGGTGGGGTAGAACTCTCCCCTCAACATGTGTGAGCTCCACACAGTTAAGTAACAACTGGGCCAGTCACACACACACACACTTTCTTCTTTGTGATGCTTTAAGGCAGGGGGTGAGAAACCTTTGTGAGTCTAGAGACCAGGTGTTCCAAGCACTTAAAAAAAACACAGTCAACCAACTCTGTGTTTGTTGTGTCCACACATAGCTTCACAATGGGAAAAAAGCACTGGACCTGTCCCATTCATGTGCTGGATGTGAGAAACACTTGGGGGGGGGGGTTAACAAACTCTTGACACCTTGCCTTAACATATCGAGGCAGACTCTCACTACGAACGAGCCATTTTATGCAACATCACCCCTTTTATTTGCAGGAATCAAGGCTAGAATTATTCTCTTTGGAAAGAGAAAAAACAATACAGGAGAAGTTAATTTTGGAGTCATCTCTTTTCTTGAAGCACTGAGTGCAATTCATGTAGGGTTCCCCACAACAGTGGTGCCCAAGCTTTGAAGAGGTGCAGCTTCTGTGGCTTCCTATTACAATACTTTTTTGGGAGGGGGGCAGGGGGAGAAAGGCAGGTTTTTTTTTCCCTTCGCTGAAAGGAGAGGGATGCACGAGGCATCTGTGCCTCCCTCCACAGATGGTTGAGTTAGGAGCCCCTCCGAAGGATAAGTAGGGCAAGAAGACTTGTGGGCATGCATTTTCCCAGAGAGGTAGCTGATTTCTGTGCACACACAGTTCCACCGCTGAAAGTATGCAGGCACAGAGGAGTTTGAGGATATCATTGTTGGCAAGCAGAGGGAGTGCTGTAGGTACGCATGGTACGAAACAGGGCAGGGATTGCTTTGCATATGCCAAAATGAGCAGTTTCTATGCTCTGCATGAAGGCGAGCAAGTGCCCTGCAGTAAGTTCTCCACTGGAGTCTGGAGAGAAGTGGAGAGACCCCAGGAGGCAAGAAGACGGGAAAAGGGGGGGAAAGCCCACCAAGGGAATCTCCAGTCAGCCAGAGAATAGAAGGAAGGCAGAGGAGGAGCGGCTCGCCCACCCTGTGCGGGGGTGGTGTGTGCAAGCATGAAGGGTGAGAGGATTCCATGGTGCCCCTGGCTGGGTTTGGTGGTGCCCCCTGGTGCCATGGCACACAGCTGGAGAACCACTGCCCCGCAGCCATCTGTTTAAGGTTGCACCAGGAAAAAATTGAAAGTAGTGGTTTCAACCTCTAAAGCCCCATGACTACAGTTCTTGAAACCAGGATATCGGACAGACCGTATCTCCCTGTAGGAGGGTTCACAGTTTCCTCTTAATCCTACCACTTCTCAGGCACGTTTAATAAGGATTGATGAAAATGCCTTTTTGATGGCTGTTCCCAGACTGTGAGACTCCCTTTCACAGGACACCAGGCAGGTTCCCTTCCTTGCTATCTCTGCATTGTATCCTGTGTTTTTAAATTATATATATTGTTCTTATTATGAGTTTTAATGTTATCGTTGTTTAATGTTTAATTAATATTGTAATAATTTATTGTTTGGCTCTAAACTTTGTTTCTTTTAAGCCACCTTGGATCCTTTGGGAGAAATGTGGCCTGTAAGTAAGTAAGTAAGTAAGTAAGTAAGTAAGTAAGTAAGTAAGTAAGTAAATAAATAAATAAATAAATATCCTTCCACTATCGGGCATTTGGCAAGCGTGTGGCTCTCGAAGAAAAGGTTTTAGCAGGAAATTGACTTTTTCAATGAGCTTTAACTTGCTTCATTACATCGTTGTTTAAATATGTAACATTAGTAATTGTGCTTTAATATTGCAACTTATTGCATTTTTAATTACGTTTTATATTAAAATATTTTGTAAGCCACCTTGAGTCTTTTTATAAGAAATAAAATAAACTACTACTACTACTACTACTACTACTACTACTACTACTACTACTACTACTACTAATAATAATAATAATAATAATAATAATAATAATAATAATAATAATAATAATAATAATAATACAGTTCTGACTTATGGAGACCCTTTTTAGAGTTTTGTAGGTAGAGAATATTCAGAAGTGGTTTACTACTCCCCTCCTCTAGGGGCGCTGTGGGACTGTGCAGCTTGCCCAAGGCCACCCAGGCTGGCTCTACTCACTGAAAGCACAGTAAAGAATCAAACTCCCAACTTCTGGTTCTGCAGCCAGATGCCTAACTCAGTGAGTTACCCAGCCATCATAAGAAGATATGCAGGTTATGAATAAAAGGTATTTCTTTATTTAAAATATTTTTACCCCACCTTTCTCCTTGAAAAGGACTCTAGGTGGCTTTACAACATTGAAAGACAATTTTTGAAGTTGAAAACAATGACTATACAATGGTGATTAACATTATTAAAAGATAATATTTAAAGCTAAGAACAATGAGTAAAGAGGCATTTTACATCCTTCAAAGGCAATATTGAAGCTAAGAACAATAAGTATACATTTTTAATGCCACTCTGAGAAATAGAAAATGCAAAAATGGAAAACACAAGTAGTACTAAAAGTCCAGTCAAAGTGGTAATGCATGACAGTCCATATTAAAAAAAAAATCACACACAGGTAGCTGGTTACTGTGGGAAGGCTTGCCTGAGGAGAATGGTCTTTTCCTGCTTGAAAAGGAAGGAAGGAAGGAAGGAAGGATGAAAGGAAGGAAGGGTGTTTGAAACATTGACTTTTAAACAGGAGACAGAAGCAGTATTTCAACAAGAGCACATCCCCCTCCACCCCATTGTGACAATGCCAGACAAACAAAACACATGTCACACTTATCAGAAAGAAAACGGACCAGAATAGGTAGAGAAGACCATGCAGACAGGTGTACATCCTTTTCAATGCAGATATTGACAGCAACATCTCGGGCAGCTTGACAAAATCAATTCGTTGTCCCAGATTGCAGAGATGTGAATCAGTGCAACGTCCTTGGAAAACTGTCAGCCTTTTTAAATTATTTTTTTTAAGAACTTCATTTGCTTGCTTGCACTTCTTACCCTCATCCTAGACCTGCCTCAGAGACATCATACAGTTCACAAAGCCTCGTGCGAAATAAAACATGGGTCTTTAACATGCTGCAGGACTCATCATTTTATTTCGGTTCATTTTTTAATTAGAATTAGCCAACATTTACATGTTTCTCTTTAAGGATGATAGAAATGACCCAAGGACAAAAGAGTGAAAGTAATACCGACGTAGTTGCCTGTCCAGGCTAGGAGCTTTGAGTGCTTACCGTTTATTTAAAAAAACCAGAGTTTTGAAATCTGCCTTTCAAGCTGCTTTTTTCCTGCAAAAAAAAAAAAAAAAAAAAAAAAATCTGCAAAATTTCAACAGAAAGCAAAAGTCATGCCATGTGAATTTCTCAGGGTCTCCGTACAGTGGCTTTCTGTTGTCCCACACTGGGAAAATATTTCCTACATTTTCAAGGTTTCTGGAATGTAGCCAAAATACAAATGATTTCTTTGCCTGCTTCACAAACCAGACCTGGATTTCTAGACACGGAGTGAGTGTAATTAAGATGAGTTTTCATGCAGCCACCACCAGAGCATAGACGTTCAGCTGTTGCAAAAAAGAGATAAGCAGTTATAATGCTTCCTTTATCCTCAGATGCATCTACCACACCGTTGCTTATGTGACAGTAGGGTAGTTTCATTGCTGTGATTTTTACACAATATATACAGCTAGAATTACAATATCTAGTCTAGAGATAGGGCAAATATACTGCCATCTGGTGGTAAAAATTATACTATACATTATGTTACAAAGAAACAGCAATGTTTGGATACCTACATTGTCTTAAGATCAATGTGTACAAACAAATGGAACCAGAGGTATTTACACATTTTGGGGTGACCACAGGGTGGAGCAAAGAGCCCAGAGGTAGCAGTAGGGAACAGCACCACACGCACAGGTCTCTTATACTAACTTCAGCATTTGTGTGCCGGTATTTGGAGCAGGGAAAGAGAAGCAGGATCTGTTCTCAATCATCCCAGAGTTCAGGGCACGTAACAATGGGCTCCAGCTACAGGAAGCCAGATTTAGGCTGAATATGAGGAAAAACTTCTTAACTGTTAGAGCTGTATGACAATGGAACTAACTACCTTTGGTACTCAGTTCCATTGTCATTGGGTGGTGAGCACTCCCAACGCATTCAAGAGAAAATTGGACAACCCTCTGTCAGATCTGCTTTGATTTGGATTCCTGCCTTGGTTGGACTCTGCGGCCTTGTAGACCCCTTCCAACTCCGTTATTCTATGGTTCTATGATAACCACAATCGGAAGACGTCACTGTCAGACAGAAGTAGAATCCCAAGGCAAAGGAGACAGAGGGAGGTCAAAGGATTGCCTGTTTGACTTGTACAACATGTGCAGAAATTTATTTATTTATTTATTTATTTATTTACTTACTTACTTACTTACTTACTTACTTACATTTTCATTCCACCCGTCTGGTGGCTAGGCCATTCATCTGGGCAGCTTACAATAACATAATGTAAACATATAACAAAACTACTGTAATAAACTAATAAAACATCACACAAAATGAAATCTATAATAAAATAACTAATACAATGTGCGTGGGGTGGGGGGCAGGCGTGGGGTGGGGGGTAGCCCAGGTAGGTGGGGCTCGTTAGCCTGGGAAGGCAGCCTATCTAGGAGAAGGAAAACTCCAATTCCAAACCTCCACTGCCTTGTGGCTATATCCACTGATGGAAAAGGCTTCAGGAGTCAACCTCGAGGCAAAATCCGGAGCCGGAGTCCCGGAGGCAGTTCGTGTCGTTCTGGCAACTCCTGCGACATCGCTGGAACCAATTGTATTGGCTCTTGCCTTTCCATTGGACTATTTCAGCGACGTGGAGAGGGGGGATATGCTGCTTGGGTAACAGCCTATCCTCCATATTGTTTTTCCCAGGCTTCGTGCTCTGGAGAGGACACTCCAGCTTCGCATACAGCGTCGAAGTCCTCCATACAGAGCATGTTACCATAGTCTCTCGAGACTGAAGGATGCCTATGTAATGTAATGGGGTGGGGGGTGTAAATCAATTTCAACACAAAGGTACAATAGATGGTGAGAAAACAGCGACAGTTGGATAGAGAACCTATCGTTGTGTCTTACTAAATTGTAACGAGCCTTTTCTTCCTTCTTTGCCAACAAAGGCCTTATTGGTAGGAACACTTGGAAATACATGCCATTACCATACTACAAGAATGGGCTGTACAGCTCAATGAGGTGAAGTGCCTGCCTGTGGAGCCAGGGGTTGAGAGTTCAATTCCCTACTGTGCCTCTTGGGATAAGAGCCAGCCTGCATAGGCTTGGAAGACTCCCAAGTATTTTTTGCCTGCAGATTAACAGAGAAAATATGTCAGCCTGGTAGGAAACACCAGAAGTTGTGAGGATCAAGAGTCTGTCTGGTAGGGTCTGCACTACTAAAAAAAAAAAGGAAGTTGCTTTAACCCGGTTCTGGACCATTGCCCTGTCTCACTTTGTGTTGTCTTAGTCAGCGGTGAGACAACACCCTGTGTTCATGTTGAGGTTCAATGCATTCACAGAATGGGTAGATCTGAAGAGTACTTGGATAAGAAGGTCTTATGTCACTTTATGATCCATGATTATGGAACACCAACAATGGTTGCTCTCAAGCTGAGGATGGAAGTCCTTGGTTGTCTAATAGCCCAATGGGAGAATGAGAAACTACCTTTTGTTTCGATCACCATTAGCCAAATGTTGAAGTATTTTTTGGTCACTTTCAACAAGAACTTTCACATTTGCAGATTGCAAAGAGCGGAAAATGCTAATTTTGTACAAAATGTTTTGAGCAAAATGGGAAACCCCATTTGCCCCACGAAAAGGGCTTCGTCTCTTGCTCTCACGCTGGAGGTGAGAAATCTCAGTGGGAATGAATGAGCTCTTGACAGACTCTCCCACTGTGTCATGGTGGCCTATCTTTTTGAAAACAACTAGATTTATTCCCCCTCCTATCTCAGACACATTCTATGGTGCCAGATTTAGATTGCCCGATAGATCAGAACAGCTTGGACTGGCTAGACAGAGTGCTTCAGGGCCCCCTAAGCTCCTCAAATCATGAAAGAAGAAAGGCTAGGCAATGTTGATAAGAAGCTGTTTATCTTTTTATCCAACATCAGTGGCTACGTCTTGCTGGGAGGAAAGAATGCAATGCACGGAATCAGCCTAGTCTTTGGCAATGTGTTGTCAGCTGATGCCTGTCTTCTTGATGCCAGCAATAGGTTACGTCTTGCATCTTGGTGAGGTCTCCAGGATAACCTGGAAGAATTGAGCTGGAAGTAATCTGGAACCATGCAGAGGCGTGTATTTGATGGCATTTATTCTGCTTTATTTGACACAGCGCCCGCTCGCTGTGGCTCTGCCTTCAGTGTACTTACAGCCTCACGCTGCTTTCTCGCACATCGACCCTTTAAATGGTTGCCCATGGAGAGATAGGATCAGTGAGGACTTCTTCCCCCAAGGAAGACATTCACTTCCTCATTCCCATTTTCCTTCTGTGCTCTGACAGGCTGTTCACTCCATACATGCCAGGAAGGGCTGAGATGTGGGTTCTGCTGTCTTAAAAAAGGACAACTCCAGTCCTCCAAAGACTTGGTAACAAGACTTTCCTGTACCGGCATTGTTGAGTTTTGTTGTATCAAATGCAGCGTCTGGAAGGTAGTTGTTACTGCTCAGCCTGATAGAAAGAAGACGTTTCCAGCTTGTTAAATCTAAATTGTTTTGTCATGGATGCTCCAGGATTCGTCAGGGCTCATGGCAGCCTATATGTATTGGTTAACAACCAGCCAATCCCCTTGTTTCCACTCCAATTACAGTGCTTTTCAGTATGTAAGCTTCAGTTAAAACCACTGTTTCTATGTTAAAGCTGGGTGGCAGAGAAACCATTTCCTTTAAAAAAAGAAAAGAAAAACAAACATGTGTCCATGTTTTTATCAAGCCCAAGATGCTGCTCACTGGCAGAAGCCAACAGGATGAGGTGCAATCTTGTTGCTGCTGAATCAATAGACCAAGGATGTGAAGAAGACTCACAAAACCCATCATATTCGCTTATTTAGGCTCTCTGTACAAGACACTTCAGCGAGGAACTGTTGAGATGCATGAAGTTCCTCACCTCTGGCCCTCAGCGAGACAAACAGTTCTCTTCTTTACATTTATTCATTTATTTATTCATTCATTTCATTTCATTTTTATACTGCCCATCTGGCCGAGCACCATTCTGGGTGGTTTACAAGAAACACACCACCGCCTAATTAGAATATCAAATCAACAGAACAGAAAATAAAAATAATAATAAAATACAAATAAAGAATACAATCGGAATGCATTGTTGCACAATTTGCGCAAACTATTTCTGTGTAAAAATGAGAATCTTTCCCTCCCCTTTCTGAAGCAAAGCAAATAGTCAGAGAGAGAGAGAAAGTGACAGAGATGCAGCAGACATGAAATGAACGGCAGGTTGTTAAGAAAGATGACAACCTAGGTGTGATATGGATATAAACTGCTTTATTGGACCATCTTTTTCAGTATTGTTTACATTGACTGGTAGTCTGAAGTTTTCCGGGTGTTTATCTAGGGATGTGATCATTCCTTGCAATTTTCTGGGTTTTACCATGCCGAGATTTCCCCCTCACCAGCAAGAGTTCCCAGCTTCCTGCAAATATGAGATTCTAGTCTTGTTCCTCCTCCCCTTTTCCATTTTTATTTTTGCCTATCCTCCTGGGCAGAGCACTGGCAACTTTTGTACAGGCGAATGCCTTTTCCAAGTGAATCCTCTGCAGGAAAGATTCCTATGCAGGAATGGTACCAATCCCGGACAGCTTTTTTTTTTTTCCCACCCAGGGAAAAAAAATGACCACAACATTTCTCAGGACTCCCATGTCATTGCCCATAAGAAAACATGAAAAACAAAAAAGGCCCATAGAGGGAATTCTAGCACAAGAAGAAAATAAACATTTTCTTGACTTCTCACTATGATTCCCATTCCTTGTTCTGCTAGATAAGTCTTTCCAAGCACTAGATGCTAAGATCTTGGATTGTACACCATAGTTCAGTGGTTTAGGGATCTGGTTGGGTGTTCAATTCCCCACTGGGCTTCCTTGACAGGGCTGGACTTGATGGTCTATAGGGTCCCTTCCAGCTCTGCAGTTCTAAGATGATGATAATGATGTTCTATATACAAAGTGGGTGCTGAGCTACACGCTTCCCCACTCATAAGAGATAGTCCTAAGAGCTATCCTCATCATCGTTACTGTCGCTAACCATTCCAAAAAAAATCCTCTTTAGAGGGTCAAAATATTCCTCAGTCATTTCAGCACTGATTGCAGATATACCAAGACATCAAAGATGATTTCCCAGATCTGGAGATATTTTACAGTGCTTAATTCTTGGCATTGTCTTAGGCTTGTACATCCTCACTTGAATCATTGATGAAGAGAATCTGCCATTTCCCCCCTCCTTGCCCTGTTAAAGGGTAAAATAAATTCTTGATGGGAATTCTCACATTAGAATCTATCTTGAACCAGCGTTCATATATATTACACTGCCTCCTGTTCTGAACCCAGTGGTGGATCTCCCTTTAGGTGACATATTTTGATGGTCGCACCTCATCCGTGTTCTGTGGGAACCTTATAGGGCAAAGTAGAACTTAGAATGTCATGGGATAATCCAGTGATAAAAGTGCAACAATCAATAAAACATTCCTTGCTAAAAGAGAAAGATAAAATTAATTACCAGGTGAGTTCATTCTCTCTCTCTCTCTCTCTCTCTCTCTCTCTCTCTCTGTTTTACTACATGATGTTCAAAAGGCCTGAGCAAATTGAGCAGGTCCTCAATTGGCAATTAAAAGATGATAGAGAACATACTAGATGAATCTCTCTGGAGAAGTGGTTTCATAGCTGAGAGCCAACACTAAGAAGGTTCTCTTCTCTTTTGGCACCCACCTCCTTGGGTTTAGCAGTGTCACCTTGTAGAGGGTCTTTTAAGGTGATATTAATACCTGGAAGGCTGGCTGGATAGCTCGGTTGTTTAGGCTGTGGAGCCAGAGGTCGGGAGTCTTAATTCCCCACTATGCCTCCTAGGGGAAAAGCCAGCCTGGGTGGCCTTGGGCAAGCTGCACAGTCCCAGAGCGCCCCTAGGGGAAGGGAAGGGTAAAGCACTTCTGAATAGTCTCAAGCTGGAAAACCCTGAAAAGGGTCACCACAAGTCAGAATGACAACACATGATCATGATCATGATGATGATGATTAATAATATCAGTGGTCCTTTGTTGCCATTGTAGTTTGTGGGACAGGAGCATGAATTGTCGCGAGCGAAAGGCAAAACCAGAGACAAATGTAAATATTCCCTTTCTTGGTGAGTCTGCTTCTCTCTCTCTCTCTCTCTCTCAATCTCTCTCTCTTGCAAACCGCTTTCACCCAATGATATCCCTTGTCTGTGCTCCTATGGCAGAAGGTGGCATCCAGGAAGCAGAACTTCCTCCTTTTAAAATTCCGAATTTTCTCCTTGCCTGGATTCAGTGCCTCTTTGCATGTCTTCCCATGCCTCTCCCCTCCCTGCCTTGGCGTCTCCGAAGAAGAGCTCAGTTTCCACTGGTTGACTCTCCTACCTTGGGAAAAATCTGTTCCTTTGCTTGGGGAGATATTCATTGCCACTTTAAATCACATTACGGTGGGCAGAGCTAAAGGAAATATGCACACACACACACACTCAGGAGCATAAAAATAAACGGATGGTTTTAAGGAAGCCTACCCCAGCTAGCTAGAAAAGGAGCCACATCAGAGCCAGCAGCCTGATGATGGTGTTCTTTTTGGAAAATAAAAACAGGATGCATTTGTAACCCTTCTGCAGCTGTCGGCTGGCTCTAAAGAGCCGGGAAGGCTTTGGGGAGCATTTTTGAGAAAATCCACCTTGTCTAGATAATCTCTGCCTCTATTCCAAGAGGAAGAAAGAGGAATGGGAGGCGAGGGGGAGGGCATAGAAGTGACTCCTGGAAAATGAGATTTACTGCTGCTCCTAAGGCCAGCGGTCTCCCCGGCCTGCCTTCCCCTTGGGGTGGTTGAAAAGGGGGTTAACTTCTTGAGGATGATGAGGAAGGCGGTGGGAGGTTTCTAGTTCCCTTCTCCGCCTCTCTCTCCCTCCCTCCCTCCCTCTTTCTCTCTCTCTCCCCCCCCCCCCCCCAAATCACCTCCTTTCCCATTTCTGTTTTTCTTCCCTCTGGTGCGGTGCGATGCGATGCGGGCACGACAGGAGCTCAGCGCTGGGAAGGAAGATGCTCCCTTGGGAAGGAGACCAGGGACTCATCACCTAGGTGGGAAGCAACAGTCACACCCCTCCTCTTGCTTGCTTTCCTTCTTCTTCCTCGCCTCCCCTGCTCCGGCCAGAGCAGGGCGCTGAGCATCGCCGATCACGGCCATGGGGGGTCTCGGGGGCAGCAGGCGCCCCCTCGCCAGCATCCTCTCCGCGGGCCATCCGTCTCTCGCCGTGACGCGCCAGGCTTCCCCACCGCTGGCCAAGGCGGCTCGCTTTAAAGCAGCTGCCGGGGGCTTTTGAGGGGGCTTTCCCCCCCCTCCCCTTTTCCTCCTTCCTCTTTTTTTGGGGGGGAGGGGAGGGGGCTTCCCTCGCCCCTTCCTCCTGCAACGGGTTGCATCCGAGATCTGGCAAAAGGTACGGTGGTTCCCTCTCTTTTCTTTTTTTGGAAAGGCGGGTGGGGGTGGGGGAGCGGCGGAGGGGGGGGGAGTTGGCCGGTTTGTGGCCAAGAAGGGGGGCTTTTCTCGCTATTTCTTGATATTTCCCCTTTTGCTTCTGTCCCGCCCCACTTACGACCCCGACGTCTCTCTCTCTCTTTGCTTCTATGGGGTGGGGGGGAAGAGAACTGGAGAGGTTTGCACTAGGTTCCCCCCCCCCCGCCTTTTTGCACAAGAAACTTGGAAGAGACACAACATGTTATATATTGTATAAAATAATAAGATATTGAAGATATAACCCTCTTTGTGTGTGTGTGTGTGTGTGTGCATTCTCTCCTCCATGTATAAATTGGTGGAGGGGAGAAAGGGAGGGCTGTAAGGACCTTGGCGGAAAAGAGGTTTTCTGCCTGGTTTGGCGCAAAAAGGAACCAGGCGCGGGATGTGGGAGAGGGGGCACCTCGGTAGGCGGTCGTGAGAACCGGGACTCCTTCGTGGGCCGGCGTGGACCCGACGCCGGACCTTGCGTGTGTGTGAGTGTGTGTCTGTGTGAATGCGCGGGCGCGCGCGGGCGCGCGTCAGCTTGCGGAAGGGGGCGGCGGCGGCGGCGGCGGCGGCGGCGTGCGGGTCCGCCTGGGGCCCGCGGCTGGCGGCGAGCGGTCCCGTCTCCTCCGCGCGGGGTCGTGAGAACGCGCGCCGGTCCTCCCTAACGCGGGTGCGTGGCCCAGGTCGGTGCCGCTGGGCGGCTCGCCCGGGTGGCTTTCCGCCTGCCCTTCAGCAGCCATCAAAAAGAAAAAGGCGTGCGTTTGGCAAGCCTGCAGAACGGTCTCTCCCCCCCCCCCCCTACACCCTTGCAGTGGACCCGGGTTGTGTGAATGCGGTTTGCTCCCGTGTGCGTGCGCGGAGGCGTTTAGGAGCAACTTGGAGCAGGTCTGGCCGGGGGATGCGGTTGGACCGGCGGGAGTCTTTCGCCGGCGTGCGTCCGCTGCTCTCCCTCCTTGTCGCTGTGCAATGCGCGCGCTCCCCGCTCGCTCGCTCTCCGCGGGCTCCTTCTTGCCGGTCTTCTTCGGGTGTCCTCCTGCGTTAGAGCGAGGTGGCGGGCGGGGGGCTTCCTGGGCAGCGTCTCTCGCCGTCTCTCGCGCCCTGCCCGTCTTGGGGAGATGCAGGAAGGACGCCAGTGCCCCCGCGCGCAAAGATGCCTCCCCAGGAACCGCAGAGCGGGGGGATCACAGAGAGGGGGGGCGGACCGACGGCGCCCTTTGGGGTTCGCTGGAAGAGGCTGAGCCAGGTAAGCGTAGGATGATGCTGGCGGAGGGGGTGGGGGAGGCAAGGCGGGCAGAGGCTTGCTCCTGGAAAAGGAAAAGGAGTTGTATGCAATACAGCAGAGAGGCGATCCGTGCCTTGCACATTCCTCTCTTCCTGGCATCTCTCTCTCTTTCTCTCTCTACCCCCGCCAAAAAATAATAATAATTCTGATGGAAATCCACGTGAAATGGGATGGGGAACTCCAGGGCACCTTCCGTCTCTCCTTCCCCCCCCTCTCCTTCTCCTCTCCTCTCTCCCCCCCCCCCCCAGCGCAAGTCGCCAGAAAAGGAACCAGCCTTCCCCCCCCTCACCCTCCCCTACCCGGTAGGACAGAGAGGGATGGTGGAAAGAGGGAGGGAGGGGAGGAAGAGAGAGAGACCCTCTTCTCCCCGAGACGAGTTTGAGAGCCCCCCCTTCTCCCCCCCGCCGGGGTGGGGGTGCCCACACTCGCCGGAGCCCGGCGATCCGGGAGCGGCGAGGCTGCGGCAAAGCATTGCGGTGGCGCCCTCAAACACCCCCCCCCCCGACACACACACACACACACACACACACACACGCACCCACCCCCGGGGAGGGGGGGAGGATGGAGGTACTGGAGAAGCAGGGCAACGAGTTGGCCCGCCGGAGGGGGCGGTCCTGGAGAGGAGGAGGGGGAGAGGCAGGGGGCTTCCTCAGCCCCCCCCCTCAGCCAAGGGACCCGTCCCCAAGACGCTCCCCCCCCAGTATTCCTTGCTCCTCAATGCCAGAGCCCCTTTCCTCCACTGTGCCCTCCTCCCCCCCCCCAGGCTTCTTCCTCCTCCTGCTGCTGCCCCACAGAGAATCAACGCTGTCTCCCCTCCTCCGAGTCACCCCCCCCTTCCCCACTCGGCCCCTTCTTCCTCTTCCCATGCTCATCCCTGACTCTTTCCTGCTCAATCCTTCCTTCTGACCACCCACCCCTCCACACACACACCAATGCTGCCCTTTCCATCCCCCATTCCCCCTCCGTTGAACTGGGTTGTCTACCTTTCCAGATCCCCGCTCCAGCCAAGGCTCCCTCTCTCATGGGGGGGGGGGGGGAGAGGGGGTTGACCTCAATTCCTACCCTATTTTCCTACTTGTTCCCTAGTGAACTCCAAAACCTTCCACCCCTTCTCTTCTGATCCTGGTTTTCCTCTCTGGACCTTCTTTCCATCCCACAACCTTCCTCCCCTCCCCCCTTGCTCATTTTCTTCATCCCTGCCACCAACCGCCTTCCAACCCTCCCTTGGCCTTCATCCCTTCCCCTGCCTTCCTGTCTCCTTCCACAATCTCCCTCTTTTTGCTTTCCTCCTACTTGCCCCCCCTCCCCCCCCCCGTTTTCATTCCCATCTTCCGAATTCCATTGTTCTCCAAGACATGGGGGACTCCCTGAGCATCCTTGCAACTCTTTCTCTCAGCACACCATGCCGACACACATAGACACCGCAGTGGAGCAGGAAAGGACCTCCTTGGAGGGCAAAGGGTTGAATCCATGCCTCCTCCGTGGGTGAGGCAGGCTCCCAGCTTGCAGGAAGAGGGGAAACCCCAGGGCTGACTGTGAAACAGGAGCTAGAGCTTGGGCCCGGTCGAGGAGGGCGTCTTAGGCAAAGTCTGTCTCCTGTGCTAATGCATCTCATATGCTAAAGTTGCAAGTCTATGTCCCTCTAGCAAATCATGACTTTGTATTATGCTACCAGTTAGGGTGTCCTTCTGGGGTGTTGGATGCCCCCCCCCCCCAGCTTCTGCCTTTTATGTTGTTATTGGAGAGCTGCAACCTTTGTAGTTTATGTTTCTTGTTCGATTCTGCTGACAATTCTTATTTGGGGTATATATATACTGTATGTAAAGGGCAGGCATATATTAAGGACTGGCCAAAAAAACCTCCGAATCCATGGAATACAGCAGGCATTTGCAATGAGCATTGTGTAAGGGTGGGCGACCGGCCGTCTTTGCTTCTGGAATCCACTGCTTGCTTTCGTGTGCCGGCATCTTTGCTCTGGACTTCTCCCCCTATGCACCCCACCCCCAATACCCAACCACCAACCTGTGGTGTGTGTGTGTGTGTGTGTGTGTGTGTGTGTGTATACCTTTCCTTTTTGTTTTGTTTTTTTGCAATGGATAAGTGCACAACGACCCCATCTGTGATCCAAATCTTTCAGACCGTGCCAAAATAACCGCTCTTTGGAATGCTAAGTGTACACTGCAATGGAAACACTCTTTAGGTGGTTTTAATTGGGTTTCAGTATGCACATCAAACCCAAGGCAGATAAACGCTCTGTATCCGACTGTTGTGTGTGTATGAGAGAGAAGGAGAACGAGAGAGAGAGAGAGAGAGAGAGAGGAGGAGGAGGAGGAGGAGGAGAGAGAACGCAGCTATGGGTGGATAGAAAGAAAGGAGGTTATAATTTCAAATGCAAGGTGCATCCATGCCCTCTCTGGATTACTGCAAACATTTTATTTCTTCTGCTGTGGTTGATCATGGGCAGTGACGATAGCTCATTGCATAGCTTTTATAGATAACCAGTTCTTCTTATAGCATTTTTTAAAATTATTATTCTGGAGTGGTAGCTACTGAAACGTAATTTTTTCCTCTTGCCATTCTTCTCTTCTTTTATAGATCATCTACCTTTGTTCAGGAGCACTGAGGTTGACTGCGAAGCCTAAGAAGATGCTTCTGTGGTTCCTCCTGGTGTTGTCCAGCCCAGTGTCCTCTACAGATTCAGAGATGGAGCCATCCGTGGAAATCTGCGAGGTTTGCTCCTGCGTGTCGGTGGAGAACGTCTTGTATGTCAACTGTGAAAAGGTTGCTGTCTATAGACCGAACCAGCTCAAACCTCCGTGGTCTAATTTCTACCACCTCAATTTCCAGAACAACCTCCTCATCATCCTGTACCCAAATACGTTTCTGAACTTCACTCATGCGGTTTCCCTCCAGCTGGGTAACAATAAACTGCAGAACATTGAAGGAGGAGCCTTCTTGGGTCTCAGTGCATTAAAACAGTTGCACTTGAATAACAATGAATTAAAGATCCTCCGGGCCGACACCTTTCTTGGCATTGAGAACTTGGAGTATCTCCAGGCTGACTACAATTTAATCAAATACATTGAACGGGGAGCCTTCAATAAACTTCACAAGCTGAAAGTTCTCATTCTTAATGACAATCTGATTTCTTTTCTTCCTGATAATATTTTCCGTTTTGCTTCTCTCACCCACCTGGATATACGAGGGAATAGAATACAGAAGTTGCCCTACATTGGGGTTCTGGAACACATTGGCCGCATCGTTGAGCTGCAGCTAGAAGACAACCCCTGGAATTGTACTTGTGACCTGCTACCATTGAAGGCATGGCTGGAGAACATGCCCTATAACATCTACATCGGAGAAGCCATCTGCGAGACCCCCAGTGATTTGTATGGGAGGCTTTTGAAAGAAACCAACAAACAAGAGCTGTGTTCCATGGGCACGGGCAGTGATTTTGATGTCCGAATCCTGCCTCCCTCACAGATGGAGCCTGGTTACAGTACTCCCAACGGACACACAACACAAACGTCCCTGCACCGATTGGTCACCAAGCCTCCCAAAACAACAAACCCTTCCAAGATTTCAGGAATCGTGGCGGGCAAGTCCTTCTCCAACCGCAACCTCAGTCAGATCGTGTCTTTCCAGACCCGAGTTCCCCCGCTGACTCCCTGCCCGCACCCCTGCGTTTGCAAAACACATCCTTCTGATTTGGGATTAAGCGTCAATTGCCAGGAACGAAACATCCAGTCGTTGGCCGAACTTGTCCCGAAGCCACTGAATGCCAAGAAACTGCATGTGAATGGCAATTATATCAAAGATGTGGACACGTCTGACTTTGCTGAGTTTGAAGGACTGGATTTACTCCATCTGGGCAGCAATCGGATCGTGTCAATCAAAGGGGAGGTTTTCCGCAACCTTACGAATTTGCGGAGGCTGTATCTCAACGGAAACCAGATTGAACGCCTGAGTCCCGAAATGTTCGCTGGCCTTCACAACCTTCAGTATCTGTACTTGGAATACAATGTCATCCGAGAGGTTTTAGCCGGCACTTTTGACTTGATGCCCAACTTGCAGCTGCTTTACTTGAACAATAACCTCCTACGCAGTCTGCCAGCCTACATTTTTGCCGGCGCTCCCCTGGCTCGGCTGAACCTGAAAAACAATCATTTCATGTACCTGCCTGTAAGCGGTGTGCTTGATCATCTGAAGTCCCTGACACAGATCGATCTGGAAGGGAATCCATGGGACTGCACTTGTGACTTGGTTGCTTTGAAACTGTGGCTGGAAAAGCTCAATGACGGCATTGTAGTGAAAGAACTGAAGTGCGAGACCCCCGTGCAGTTTGCAAACATAGAACTGAAGTCCCTCAAAAATGAGATCTTGTGTCCCAAACTTTTGAAATCTTCTTTTTTCACGAGCCCTGCGCCGGCAGTCACATTTACAACACCTCTGGGCCCAGTCCGGAGTCCTCCAGGTGGCCCAGTCCCCTTGTCTATTCTCATCTTAAGCATCTTGGTTGTCCTTATTTTAACAGTCTTTGTGGCTTTCTGTCTTCTGGTCTTCGTCCTCCGTCGCAATAAGAAACCCTCGGTGAAACATGAAGGGCTTGGGAACCCAGAATGCACCTCCATGCAGCTGCAGCTTCGCAAACATGACCACATGTCGAACAAAAAGGACGCCCTGGGAGCGGAGGCCTTCATCCCTCAAACCATTGAGCACATGAGCAAAAGCCACTCGTGCGGCTTAACGGAAACCGAAACGGGCTTCACGTTTCCTGAGCCACCGGGGCAGAAAATCATGCTGCGAAATAACAGCGACAAGGATAAAGATTTGTTGCACATGGATCCGAGGAAAAGACTGAGCACCATCGATGAACTGGACGAACTGTTCCCAGGACGGGATTCTAATGTATTTATTCAGAATTTTCTCGAAAGCAAAAAGGAATACAACAGTATAGGGGTCAGTGGCTTTGAGATACGGTATCCAGAGAAACAGCAGGAGAGAAAAAACAAGAAATCTTTAATAGGGGGGAATCACAGTAAGATAGTCGTTGAACAGAGAAAGAGTGAATATTTTGAACTGAAAGCTAAACTTCAGGGGTCTCCAGATTACCTACAAGTTCTGGAAGAACAAACGGCTTTGAATAAAATCTAGGTCATGCAATCTTATTTCCTACAGAGAACATTTATTTAATGATGCAAGTGCCTTTGTTGACTTTTAATTTCCAAATATGATATTCTACAGGTAAGGCATAGAGGCAGGTGAAATCCAAGGGTGTGTGATAAAACTCTAGCTGCAACCAGATGCTGTCTGACAAAACTCTCACTCTGTGGAATCCGGGAAGGGTTACTGCAAAACTCGATTGCCAAAGTGTTGCTTCGTATATGTGTTCCACTGAATTTAACCTCAAGAGGCATCTGAGTTTTGTACCCTCATTGCGAAGCTTCCGTCGCCTTGTGATTTGCGAAAGCAAATGCACAAGAAGAGAGAAAATGTGCGTGTGTAAGAGAGGGAGAGAGGTGGTGTGAAAAGGAAGCTGAATCATCCCTTCTGCTTGTGGATTAAAGTGGTTGGAGGAACTGGGATTCAGCCCCTGTAGTAAGCGATGTTGTAAGCAGCACTGTTACCTGAAAAAGTTTTTACAAAATAAAAACAAAACACAAAAAAAAGCATGCGAAAGAAAGAACACTCGATAGTACGTGTAAAACTGGTTACCTTTATGGCCTGCATCTTGAAAACTGCTGGATTTATAATGTTAAATTGTGCAGAAATCTCTGTTTAAACTATGCCATGCATTGCATCCCAATGAACCGATCGGACCGCC
Organism: Intellagama lesueurii; assembly: GCA_037013535.1. Lineage (NCBI taxonomy): Eukaryota > Metazoa > Chordata > Lepidosauria > Squamata > Agamidae > Intellagama > Intellagama lesueurii. The sequence continues at coordinate 4,796,123 of JBAJHW010000010.1, read as the reverse complement.
TGACGCATTTGACGACTCGGCGTAAAACCGGACCGGCCGGCGACATCGACCCACAGCCGCGATGAGCCGAACGGAAAGCGCAGCAGTGGCAGGATTTGGAAGAAACAAACTCAATGTAAGAGCAATGTATGTCTTCTCAATCCTGATTAGCCCATTTCTCAGTGACGTGAAACTTATTTCAACCCCACCCCACCCCGCCCGGAGGTTGTCCAAAATTTTCAAAAAAAAAAAATTTGCTTGCTGTGTGAGCGTTTCAGAAATTATTTTTGTAATATAATTCATATTTATGAAGTACTTTGTATACTAAATGGGGGAAAATTATGTACTCCTCAATATGTATTTAAATATGCCTGATTAGTTTCCTGGCTTCAAAAGGTGCATTAATCATTCAGTATAATTTAAAAACAGAACCATATACCAAACAGAAACTGTTGCTGAAATGTATAGATTTATTTGAGAGTCAATGTGATCAGGTCTAAGGATAATAATAATGATGATGATAATAATAATAAAATTATGTTCTGTACTACTCTTGTGAAGGTCGCAGATGATCTTAATTTTGTTCATTGAGTTTCAGTTGATTTTTTAAAAATTGATAAATGATGTGCCTTTTTGCTTGTTATTGGGGGATGTGAAATGTTCACACCTTATTTAAAAGGGCCAAAGCTGGCTGGATAGCTCGATGAATTAGGTATCTGGCTGCAGAGCAAGAGATACTGTGACAGAAGAAGAACCCGTTTTATATAGTAGAAATTTTGCTAGCTATAGATTTAATCCATCAACTGGCTTTTATTCACTAGAATATGGAGCCAGATATTTGTATTTTGGACGGTAAGGACCATGTGAAGCTCTCAAATTTGGGTCTCTGTACCGGACTAAAGAAAGCACACAGAACAGAATTCTATAGAAATTTGACCCACAATCTTCACTTTTCAGAATATGAACTCTAAAAGGAAAGCAGAAACTTGGAAATGAAACAGAGGTCAGCTGGACTTCTCTACTGTGGGAACTCCAGATTATACTGTTCTCAGACTACAATAAGCTTTTTGACTGATGGTCACTTGGGGTCATCATGTATGAGGCCTCACTGCACATGGCAGAAGAGCCAGCCTGTGTGGCCTTCACAATCCCAGGGTGCCCCCCAGAAGAAGGGAATGGTGAACCATTTCTGAATATTCCCTAGCTGGAAAACCCTGAAAAGGGTCGCCATAAGTTAGAATGGACTTGAAGGCACACAGTTATTAATAGAAGGCCTAAATCTGTCATGAGCCTGGTGGTAGAGTCAGGACTTCTGATTCCTACCCACCTGCCTGAAGCTTTTGAAGTGGACCAGAAAACAACTCTGGAAAGGAGGATTTCTGGTTTACCTTGTCAGTTGCAACAGGACCTTGTAAAACATGCAGAGGTGGGCAACCAGCATGAATTGTGGAGTCCCCAGTATTTGAAAACCATGTCAGTTTTTCTCCAGGACAATGTTCAAGAATACCTCCAATCCTATGCATTCAGCTATCCCTATTTGCTATGGACTAAGATATGTGAATGGCCTTAACATCTGCAGAATCAAGATGGTGAATGGCCTTAACATCTGCAGATCATCCTTTGCCCCAGTCATCAGTAATCTGTGTCATGGACATTCTAATAGATTCTGGTTCCTGCTTTGGTGATTTCTTAGAATCATAATATTATTAGAACTGCAAAGCTGGAAGAGACCCTGTGGAACACAAACACTAGCAGGGAGGCCCAGTGGGGAATCAAACTCCCAACCTCTGGCTCCACAATCAGATGCCTAAACCACTGAGCTATCCAGCAGTTCTGAACCCTTTCCTCTTTTTTTCCATGTTGAAGATATGAGATTAACATGTTTCCATCTATTGATAGGTTTGGGTTATTGGTTTTTTTTTCAGAATTTAACCTTCCCTGTTGATATTTGGCAATCAAATCTCTTAAGGGGAGGAGAGAATAAAACTCACCTGTAATGCATGCATGTGTATGGGCTCGTAGACAGGTGTTTTGGTATGATGCTGTACAGAGCCTAACATTCATCACCTTATGCTGGCCAGAGTACATTCTGAACTGTTGATTACCTGTTTTAGGACATTTTTTAAAGTATATACTTTAACCCAGAGAACAAACACTTCTAAAAAATGGGGAATGCAGTGTATGTAGCAGTCAGGGCAGAGCTTTAAGTGCCGTGTAATATAAGCTAGTGGCCATCAGTGTTTGTGCAAAGTTTTAGTCTGAATTTAAAGAACCTATCCAAGGTGCTGAACAACTTCAGTACTTTAGACAGCTCCATTTCAGTTCTTTTACTCTGTGTATTTGAAGTAAAACTCAGAGTAGATTGTTTAAACACCTCACGGATTTAGGAGCCACAGGTTCCCGCTGCCAGTCTGCAGTGACTGTGACTCTGTGTGTGTGTGTGTGTGTGCACAGAGTGAATGAGAGAGAGGGAGAGAGGTCTTGTAAAGTAATATTGTTAGTCATTGAAACTTTGGAGGCCATCACACCTGTGAGTTGTTTCCCGTTTGGTGGTCCATAAATTGTATAGGTCTGCTTTCTTGGGCTTTTCATCAAATCAGAAATATGAATCAATTCACAATAATTACCTTGTACTACTCAGTTACCTCTTCCACTTCAGCTGTGATCCCTAGGCATAGATCAGGTCTGATGTATAGCTGAGGCACAGAGTAGTTCCATGTGCAATGAGCAGCAAATGTACATTTGAAGTGCTCCACTCAGACATCCATGGGGATGTTGACCAATACAAGATCTGAGCTCATGGGGGTTGCGATCTCTGAACCTACTTAGTCAGATAAGCAGTCCCTGTTGGAGGCTCAGGATAATCTCAAACAAGTAATAGGCATGGAAATTGCTGCTGTTCTGAAGGGACAACAGGATTCCATGATTTAATGTTCCTCTATGACAGTGATTCCCAGCCTTGGGTCCCCAGATGGTCAGACTACAACTCCCAGAAACCCTGGCCAACACAGCTAGTGGTGAAGGTTTCTGGGAGTTTCAGCCCAAGAACATCTGGGGATCCAAGGTTGGGAACCACTGCTCTGTACATTAGATTCAGGTGTAAAATGCAATGTCGGGAGGGAGAAATCACTTTTCCCCCTGAGTTTTAGTACGTGTAGGGATTCCTTCCCCCACCTCTCAATGAGAAAACATTCAGTCTTCAAATTGCCATCTGCGGTCTATAGCAGTGAACATTTTGGATGAAAATTTAAGCTAGGTCCTAAATGTGAACCACTTGGCATACTTTGGGAACACCTACCATCCCAAATGTCATCCGTGTGGTTGTCATGAGCTAGTGAAAACATTGCAATGTCTTTCTTGTCATGGAATTCTTGAACTGCATATTGTGGAAAAGCAGAGATAGTAAAAGTTTTTCTTTTTTTCTTTTTGTACTACAGGTCTTAAAATCCCACAACCATTGGTAGGATTCTGACATTTGTAGCTCCAAAAAAGTAATGTTTTCCTACCTCAAGGGAAGTGAACCAAACCTGATTACTTGGGGAAGATGTGTAGGGTTTCCTTGAGAGATCATCTAAACAAGCAAAACTACTTCTTTTGAAATTGTGTTGGCCATCCCATTCAAAGAATATTTAAATACACTCACAGATCACAAGCCATGTGGAATCCTGACCAAATGGCTCTCAAGCTTGGTGAAAGCTATGCCCCAAACAGAATATTCAAATCAAAATTCACAGATATGGAAATGAACATAAATTCTAGGTGTCCCTTCTGTGCACCTAAAACTTACTGGCTCTGTGGAATGGGTATTGACCATAAATATATCTTTTTTTCCTTCTCATGTTTTGTCAGCAGGCAAAGTGAATGGTTATGATTCTAGAAGAAGGTTTGTCTTGTTCTGGAGACTATGTCATTGGAAACAACTGCTCTGTTAAGCATCTCTAGAATTTTGTTTGCCCTCTGCTCATGGCATATTGTGGTCCATGATCTGCATGTAAATACACTGGCTGAAATCCTGTTGCTTAGTGTACTAAACGTAGTAGGGTAGGTTCACTAAAATCAGCGGGTATTTGTTGAGTTGACTTTTCCACCAAGTTCCACTGATTCAAATGGGCCTAATCAAGTTTTGAAAATAAAAGAATTCTCAACTAGAGTTGTTCCATTTGAATCAATGGAACATGTGGAGGAGCTGACCTACCAAATTCCCACTGATTCAGTAGGACTACCTACTGCAGCTTTCTAAATTAAGTAACAGGATTTCAGCCACTCAGTGTTTATATCTGGAAGGTCCTGTCTGGGGTCAAAGGGATGGATGGGTGATTGTAAGAATCTGTTTTGAAGACAGGAAATGAAATGGTAAACCTCTGTCTGGGACAAACCTGTTCAGAGTAAAGATACAGGCTCAAACAATTAAGTATGGTTTTGTAAATTAAATGAACATGTCCATAAACACTGCCAAAGAAGGAAGGAAGAGAGTATGTTACATCCCTTTTCTAGATGGGATTAAAAAATATTTTTAGGACTGATGCTCGATCATGCTAGCTTCTCCTTGCAGTCTACAGACATAGCTGCACAACTGTGGTGCTTGACTGCACTGCACTACCAACTGTCCATAAAAATTATATTTAGGTAATGGAACCATTGAAATAATATGTGAAAGGCAAAGAACAAGGCCAATAAGTGAATATTGAATATTTGTCTACACCATATGAACTCCCCTTTCTGCTCAGTCTGAATGAGACTTTTCATGATCAAATATCTAGTGCACTGCATGTTCAAGATGATAGAGTAATTAAATCTCAAGGAATCAAGGTATATCACGTGAGCAATGTGCATGTAAACTAGTACCGAGTTCAAGAGATCTACAAACCTTCTGGCTGGATTTACAGTATTCATTTTCTCTGTGGATTGTCCAAGAGGAAGAGGCCAACGTGGCTGGTGCACCTGCACAGAATGTAGCTTGTTGCATCATGGTGGAATACTTTCTAGCCTTCTCACTTGGGTGGCTTACACCCAAGAAATGCAAAGTATTGCTTGATGTCCTCCAGGTCTTATGAATCACCTTTTCCATGGGACTATATCCATGATAATATTCTGTGTCATGGGGGTCTCACACCATGGTACTGGAAGGTGCAATAACTTCTAGGATGCCTTCTGGCACCCCTCCCCCAGAGTCTCTTGCCCATGTTCATTTTTCTTGTTCACTTGCCCACTTATGCCACAGGAACAATGATAAGAGTGATGGGATAAAGCAGCATCACTCTTCATTTGCCTTGTACTGTTCCTTGACGGGATTGTGAATCAGGCCCAGACGGAGACAGTCTTGTGTCCATATAACCCTGTTGCTGAAAGAGCTACACTGATTACCAGTTGCTTACCAGGCTCAATTCAATGTGTTGGTTTTAACTTTTAAAGCCCTAAAGGGTTTGGGTCCTGGCTACCTAAGGAGCTACCTCTCTCATTATGAGCCTGTCCAGATGTTAAGATCATCAGGAGAGGCCCTCTTAAAAATGCCAACAGTTTTAGAAGTCCACCTAAATAGCACATGGCAGATGGCCTTCCCCTGAGTGTCTCCAAGACCAGTGGTTCTCCAGCTGAGGTCAAGTTGTAGGGAACTGGCACATCCAATAAAACCCAAAAGATACAAAGAGAAACAGTCTCAGGATGTCTGGAATAGGTAACAATATGTGGTATCTTTATTGTGTGGTGAAAAGCTTAACGTGTTTCGGCAGGGCCTTCATCAGAAGCAAAAACTTTGTATTTCTCCAGTCTGTATCAGCTCCGAAGCTAATCAGGAATCATCTGGGGACCTTAGTTTGAGAACCACTGGGACTCCCTTCCAAAATGTGATCTGTTTGCTATTTACCTGATTTTAAGAAGGAAGCTAAAACACATCTTTGTAGACCTGCGTATGACCTCTAACGGGCCCTGCCGTGTTGTTTTTAATTGTATATTTTCCTGATTTTAATGGTTTTTAATATATCTACTTAATTTTAATGTTTTACAGTGGGGTTGGTTTATATGATTTTATTATTTTTGAGCTAAATGTGATCTTACCTGTTTTCATTCTTCTAAATGTTTATAAGCTTCCTTGAGTGTTGTTTCTTAGCAGAAAAGCAGGTTTTAAATTCATAATAAAGGAATAAATGCAGAAACTAAAGCGCTCAAGAACTGAAGCTTGCACCGTTCTGATGAAGGATTATAGCATATATTCATTTACCCCTTGTTTACGGATTGGATCACAAAAACACACATAATTCATTACTATACTGTTCACTATACATTTGATGATTTTTGCAGTTGTATGATGTGAACTGTATGATGTGAATGGACTCTTTTCACACTCATTGAGTGAGAAGTGGTGTGTACAGTCTAGCTGTGGTTTCCAACCTGTCCATTCACACATGAAAACCATCACTTGCATTGCAGCTATCAAGAGATGATAGTGGATGCGAGCTGAAATTGAACATATCTATCCCTTGGTTTATCTGCAGGAGTTTCATCCTTTTTGATGCAGCCCAGACTTGGGTTTATGGGAGAATGCATGTCTTGCCTTCACCTTGGTTTATGCATTTGAAATTTATTTGTGTGATATGTATAAACAATATGTATAATAATTTTATAACTGCAAGGTGGGAAGGGACCCTATGGATCATTGAGTCCAGACCCTGTCAAGGAGGCACAGAAGGGAATTGAACTGCCAACCTCTGGCTCCACAGCCAGATAAGGGGAAATGTTAGACTATGTGCTTTGAAGGGGAATTTAGAAACATTTTATCTTAGGACTACAGTTCTTAGAACCCTCCCCCTCCCTCCTTAGATATTGGCCATGCTGTTTGGGGATCCTGGAAGTTGTAGTTCAAAATATAACTTCCCAAGCATTCTTCTGAAGTCTTAGGAAATCAATTCCACGCATGTCAGTATTTGAACATAAATAATAAGAAAAGGGACGTGGTGGCGCTGCGGGTTAAACCGCAGAAGCTTCTGTGCTGCAAGGTCAGAAGACCTGCAGTCGTAAGATCGAATCCACGCGACGGAGTGAGCTCCTGTCACTAGTCCCAGCTCCCGCCAACCTAGCAGTTCGAAAGCATGCAAATGCAAGTAGATAAATAGGTACCACCACGGTGGGAAGGTAACGGCGTTCCGTGTCTAGTCGTGCTGGCCACGTGACCACGGAAGATTGTCTTCGGACAAACGCTAGCTCTATGGGTTGGAAACGGAGATGAGCACCGCCCCCTAGAGTCGGACATGACTGGACAAATTGTCAAGGGGAACCTTTACCTTAATAAGAAAATATGTCTGATTTGAATGAAATTTGAGAGATATCCTGTTTAGATGGACAAGATGATTTTCATGAAAAAGACGGTACCTTAAATGGAGAGATCTGAACAGGGAAAATGATTTATTGTAACAGAAGACTCAGCTCTGTAGGCTTGAGAAAATATATTGCCATTGACTGTTACCCTTTTGTTGATTTCTCTAGATTTTGGTTCATTGTTTTTAGACAACTAGCACACATATCTCCTTGTTTTGGCTGGTCTTCATGGAATAATTTATAGCTGCATGAGAGTGCATCTATGATATTGAGAAGCAGAGCATATCAGCAGCATATAAGGCAATTCTAAAATTGCGGCAGCCCAAAAGAAAACAAAATTGGACTTTGGATAAGCACCAAGTTTGACACAACTGTAGCAGACAGTCTGCTCTTTCCCTGTGCCAAATTTGGTGCGGTTGGAACATTGGGTTCTTGAGTTATGATTTTTGAAAAATATAAAACTGTCCCTCCCATTGATAAATAGGCAAGTCCAAGCTACTCCAGATTTAAAACAGCTCTGATGAATTAAAAAGGCAAATCTTGCTTATCTTGAAAGACCATTGCTGGCCCCACCTGCTTTTCTTTATTTGGAAAGAATCCAGGCTGTAGGGTCTGAAATACAGATCCTCGTTTATCTTTTATCTTAGTAATTGTACCAGGATCTGTGAGACCAAACAGTCTCCTGACATAAGTTTTCAAAGAGGAAAGCAGTTTCATGTCTGGGGCAATCTGATCTTTTGAAACTGCCAGTCAGAACCCAATTAGTCAGTTTCTGGAATTTCCCCCATTTGATTGCTCTTTCTGAATGGTAGTGAACACAAGAGGGCATCCTGTAGACCATCTTGATTGCTGACATGGTGTTGTCAATATTCAGGCTGCCCTTTGCTATGTAACGTTTGGCATCCTTTTTCTGCCAGCAAGGCAGGGGTGATATTATGCAGTAATATTGGGCCATTTCCTGCCATTCTGAATCATGGATAGAGAAACAGAAGATTCCACATTCATAAGGTTTAAAATGATTGACTAGATAGTTCGGAAGGCGAGTGGGCTAAGACACCTTTAGTCAAGTGTTAATTTTGAACTTCTTTGGTAACTGCTGAGAATTTTTTTTTTCTGGGATGGTCCTGAGCAGGAAGCCAGCATAAGGAAAACCTTGCTCCATGAGACCAAGGGTCCATCTAACCCAGCATCCTTTTCCCAGCAATAACCAACTTGATACTCTCAAGAGGGCCAGAAAAGTGAGAACTCTACTATGCAATGTTGCCTTAGATTTGTTCCTCAGCTGTCTTGGGTTCCTTCAGTAGTGGGCCTACATTTTGGAGGCCATGAAACTTAAACTGTTATGAGGGGCCCTTTACAATCAGCAACAAGGTCTAGGTAACCACTGTTATCTTCTTCAGTGAGGTGGTTCCATGACAGATCACTGCATTGTTTTTAAATGTGGATTAAAGACACTTCTGGGGCTCCTCTGGGATTAGGGGCCCTGAAGCTTAATCTTCATTAGTTTCATAATAGACCCACCCTTAGGTTTTCACTACCTGGGTTTCCTTAAGCAGTCATGGTGATTCAGAGCCTGGAGAAGTTCCCCTTTTGAATTACAGCACCCAGAAACCTCCAGCCGAAATGGTTCAATTCCACAATCTATGAGTGTTTTAATTTTTTTTTTAAGGACATTTCACAGGTTCCGTTGCTAATGGCATTAACGGGTTTATGCCTCTCTGGCCATTCTTTTTGAAGCAGGGGTGGAGGATGCTTTAAAAGACTCTTTAGCTCAGAACTGGGAAAGGACTAATTCCTTGTAATTCATTCCTTTCGCAATAACTAACAAAGTGTAACAAGGGCATATTATGCTTTCTGCATATCAAAGATACCTTCCAATCAGAGCCTCACAAGGCATGACTCCGGTCTTTCTGTGAACTGGAAATATTCAATTTCTGTTATAGTTACAGGCATGTAGCCTCCCTCAGTGAGAGACACAATATATGATACAACAGGAGTCTCATTCTGTTTATGGGTGCTGAGGCAACATGAGGTGGGTGGAAGGAAATATGTTTTGTGCCACAGTCCAGTGGCTCAAAGCATTCACATTATTTTGGTAACTAAAAGCATCAATTTTAATTACTATTGAGAAACTGGGCAAGTAAGGCTTCCTTTGAAACTATAATAGCAGCTGCTTTTTGTGGCTTTGGAACAACAGCTGTCAATTATTATTGTCAAAGGTATCTTTTCAAGCTCTACTCCAGATGTTCTTGGCTTCTAATGCCAAGTTCTGATTTATCCTAGGCGAGATATAGAAGGGTTGGTGGGACTTAAGACTCAGTGATATCTGGAAGCCCATGGTTTGTCATCCCACAGAGGATCAACATTTACCAACAGAGGATCAAAACTGACCACAGGACCAACCAAAGTTGGTACTCAAGGCCATGATGTGTGTGTTTCCAATGCTTAACTTCATTATCCCATAGTTTCATTAAATCCATTTTGCCACAGCAGTCTGCATGACAGATTCTTCTCACAATCCATGCCAGTTCAGGTTCTCTTCCTCTGTGTTTGGTTGAACCCAAGATGAACTTGCAAGACTATGTCACTATTTGTGCCCCATAATAATAATAATAATCATGTGCCACCAAGTCACTTCTGACATAGCAAACCTTTTTCATAGTTTTCTGGGTAGAGAGTACTCAGAAGTGGTTTACCTTTCCCTTCTTCTGGGGGTATCCTGGGACTGTGCAGCTCATCCAAGGCCACACAAATTGGCTCTACTCCTAGAATTGAACTCCCAACCTGTGGTTCCATGGCCAGATACTTAAACCATTGAGCTATCCAGTCAGCTGGAGATACCTTTATTAGCCCATTAAAAGATCATTGATGTAAGCTAGCTTTTGACCTTGCAAAGGTCTCCTCTATGTGCACCACAGAACTGGGGGTGGTGTAGGACCAAAAACACAAACATCTTAGAAGTCATGGCCAGATGCACTTTCTTACGATGCTCTTCCTTGAGTAGTTAAGTATTGATTGTTGCAAATAGTCATTTAAGAGCAGAATGCAAACCACAGAGAGCTTTTAATAGGTTCCACCATGCAAAATGCTGCATAATGTGTGGTCAAGTCAGTTCCAATGTATGGCAGTGCTTCCCAGAGTTTCCTAGGCATAAAGCATTCACAAGTGGTTTCTCAGCTTTGTGGTGCTGTGACACCATGCCCATGGCTGACACACTGGCTCTTCCTGCAGGAGGGAGAGGTGGAACAAGGAGGAAGACCTTGGAAAGGGACTTGCCAGATGTTCTCACATGGAGCAATTGTCAGCACCTCAATGCTAGAGGGAAATATTTCTCTTCCAAATTTCTCTTCATATTTTGGACAATCAAATTACCTGATTTTCCTTTCACAGTGTTATTGATGCATCAGTTATCGTTTATTGTCCCGACTGAAAGCAACAACAAAACACTGTGTTACTTTTAGGGAGAACACTTCCTGTGTGTATTTGGTTTGGAAAAGTCAGCAGGGCAACCCCAGAAAGGTATATCTAATCAGAAGATGTTCAATGGCACCTACTCCTACATCTAGGAAGGCTTGACATCTAGCCTCATAGAAGTAGACCTTGAAAATAACCTAGTCGAATTGTGGGCAAAATGCTACCCTCTAGATGCCATTGCCTGCAAGTCCTAGCATTCATCATTGTTAGCTGTGGGTCATGGCCATCAGCTGGGAATGATGAGAGCTGGAGCTTGCCAACAGTGGATGAGTTGCACTTTGCCATTATCCTCCACTCAAATGATGGAAATCTACCCTACAGGTTGTCTCTGTGGTCTTCAACCCATCAGGAATTTTTATTTTGGCAATTGTTTTAGAATTCTATGGACAGATGTAAGAGATGACTCCTCTGAAATGTGCAACAAGCTAGAACATAAGAGCATAAGAAGAGCCCTGCTAGATCAGGCCAGGGGCCCATCTAGTCCAGCTTGCTGTATCCCACAGTGGCCCCACCAGATGCCTCTGGGAGCACACAGGACAACCAGAGACCTGATCCCCCTCCCCTGCATCTGGCATTTTGAGGTACCTTCCTTTTAAGCCTGGAGATGATAAATCCCCATCATGGCTTGTAACCTGCAATGGACTTTTCCACCAGAAATCTGTCCAATCCCCTTTTAAAGGCATCTAGGGCAGATGCCATCACCACATCCTGTGGCAAGGAGTTCCACAGAAATACTCATTTGCAATCATCCTCAGAGAAGGCATTTACTGCTGGTTAGCTGCAAACAGGCATGAACCCACCTGCACCCCATGTCTTGTTTTAATGCAATGCCTTGCAAAGGAAAAGTTGGCATCTGATCTCTCTCTCTCTCTCTCCTTGCCCCATGTGTCTTGCTCTTGCTCTCTGGGGTCAAGGGGAAGACGGGTGAGAAGGTGCCACCAAAGCCTCCACACCATGCTGGTCAAGGTGGCTCCACTCTCCCCATCTGTTGCATGCCAAAAGCAGGCTGGGGAGCTGGCAAGCAAAAAGACTTCCTGGGGAAATCCTTGCTGTTAAAGGAACTCTCTGTGTTGTGGTTTTCAGGGTCTGTGAATTATCTGCCCCTTCCGTCTGCTCAGCCCATTGCCCTACGCCCTGTCTCCTTCTCAGATTGTGGGTCCCCCAAAGATTTCCAATGAGGGCAATGCTTCCCAGCCTTGGGTCACCCAGATGTTCTTGGACTGCAATTCCCAAAAGCCTGCATCACCAGCTGTGCTAGCTGAGGTTTCTGGGAGTTGCAGTCCAAGAACACCTGGGTTGCCCAAACTTGGGGACCACTGATCCAGGCGAACCTTCTGGGGATGTAAAAGCTGGACAGAAGCCCTACTGCAGTTTTTAAAAAATGTCAGTTAGGTGCTTTGTTAAACCACAGTAGGGCTTGCGTCATGTGCCACAAAATGAGTCACTGCGAATTCTTCCTTGTTTTCTGGATGTGTCGTTTCTGCCAAAGTCTGCACCCCACTCCCATTCTGAAGTAATTGTGAGTAGATGTAGTAGGGCTGTCTCAGTGGCGATGGGAGAACACAGTCCAGCAAAATACTTGATTTTCTTAATACAAAATTCATGCTCTTGTCCAGTTTTCCTGTGCACCTGTTTTTCACCACCATCCCCAATGGCGTACCTGATTTCTTGGCTTGTCTCCCAGATAGTTTGGCTCAGAGGTGGAGGATAGAGGGATCATGTGAGCAACTGAGAAAAGGTATTCCATGTCCTTCAACCTGGCCTTGTTTACTGGGTTTCTCATGCAATCAGACCCAGATGTGAGTAAACCAAAGGTGTATATGTACATGCCAGTGGGGAGAAAAATAGCATAGAGCTTCCTGATAGTTCTAACAGATAACACAGTAGAAGAAACTGTGGGAAGCCAATGCCGTACATGTTGGACACCCCCTTCTCCTTGGCAGTATCATATGGATTTTACATGCCCCTTCTCAACATGATGTCTTTTATTCCTGAAGAGCAAACATATTTCAAGGTACTTGAAAGAAGAAGTCAGTGCTGTCCAATAAGAATAGAGCAGGAAAAGAGGAGGAAGAAAATAAACATTCCCAAAGAGGTAGGCAACCAGGATTCCAGGTGTTCTTGGTTTGTCCATTTTTTTGTTCAATAAAATAACACATCAACAACTTAGAGAAAACTGCTAAGCAAATAAATCCATGAAGGGATTTACATCAATGCTGATATGCTATTCAGCAATTGATTCAGTGGGTCTATTATAACTGGGGCCAGCCATTAGGAGGAGGATATTGATGATAACGATGTTATTTGCCATCAAGTCACTTTTGGCAACCGTAATAGGGTTTCCAAGGTATGTGAAATGTTCAAGGAGTGATATACCTTTGCCACCAGTGATTTTCTGTGGCCGAGCAGGGATTTGAATCCAGGTCTTCTGGGTACTAGTCCAACACTTTATCCACTGTGCTACACTGGCTCTCACTACTCACTCGTATGCCAAGACCAAACTGATGCAGAGTTTTGAACTTTGATTAAAAATTCAACCTGTGCAGCAGAAGTGCAGGGACTTACAGAGCAAAATTAGCTTCAATTCTCCCCAAGAGTAGACCATTATTTTGTGTGTCTCATTAGCTGGCACTTACAGTCTCAATAATTAACTTGAGGAGTAGAGTTAGTTCAAGAGTAAGTCCAAGTTTGGCAAAGATTGGATTTGGGATGTCCGAGTTATAGCCCATGTACGAATCATCAGCTCTGAACCCTGAAACGAACCACAAAACAACCCAATTTGGGGTCTTTTGCTTCGTGGTTCATTTCATGCCCATCTCTACCTGAGATTCATGATTCTCTCTCTCTCTCTCTCTCTCTCTCTCTCTCTCTCTCTCTCTCTCTCTGAGAAGCAGAACCCATCTTCCACCAACTATGGGAACTGACAGTTTTCGACCACAGTTTGGAAAAGTTACTTTTTGGGCCATAGCTTTCAGATTCCCCCAGAACGGGTGGGAGATTTTAGGAATTTTAATCTAAAATTGCAGCTTTTCCAAATTCTGGGACTGAAAGAATACTGGCGAATTCCATGTTCTCATGGTTTTGGGGGATTTCAACATAATACAATCCACAATGAGGAATTTGAAAACTCTGTGAAAATGCTTTCCACTGTAGAGGGCCTTGTGATGTCAGAAAAATGTTCAGCTCTCCTTGTGGGTCAGAAGCAGAATGTTGCAATTTCTTGCCCTATAAACAAAGATGAAGCAAGTGAGAATTTGTCTCCCTAATGGAGGTGGTGTCACCTCTTGCTGAGTTTTCTCGGTGAAGCCCATGGAGGCATCGAGGAGAACCTGCTAGATGGCACTTGACTGGCGTTAGAGATCACACCATGGAGGAGAAAATTGCAGGCGGGGAAGAAGAAGAAATCAGCAGAGTGGCTTTCTTTTTCTGGTGGTGAGAAAAAAGAAGAAGAAAAAGCTCAGCCACTTTCTTATAAATGCGTCTTTGGGGAAAAAAATAGCTCCTCTCTAAAGGAAGTCAGAAATCCCACTCAGTACTTGAGTATGTCCAAAATTATCCATTATGTTGGATGGAAGCCAACGTTGTCTCTGTTTCTGAGACTTCAAATTACTTTTCCTCCTCCAGCTTTTTAAGACTTGGTGAGTTATTTTTCTTCAAAGAAGGGTGGGTTTGCCGGAGCTCATCCTACGAACAGTCTGTCAACATACACTCTGTTGACCAATCTGCCTGTGATGGGTTGCTTCACATCAGCTGTTCGGTACTGTTGCTCATAGCAGTGGTCCCCAACCTTGGGCCTCCAGATGTTCTTGGATTTCAACTCCCAGAAATCCTGGCCAGCAGAGGTGGTGGTGAAGGCTTCTGGGAGTTGTAGTCCAAGAACATCTGGAGGCCCAAGGTTGGAGACCACTGGCTTATAGGGTGTAAGCAACTAATTTGCCCCCCCCCCCATGTAGGAAATCCTCACTTGACTTTGACTTTCAAGGCCGAGAGAATCAAACAGGATATTGTGAATGGAATTGTTGGCCTTTAGACATTAAAATGCTACAAACTTTGTTGTGAATATCCATCTTCACTGTCTTCTAATCCTGTCTCTGACACATTTTATTTCCCCTCTGTAGCTTTGAGCAAGCTGGCAAAAACAGCCGGCATTGATTTCCCTATCTGGGGGTGGGGAGGGGGAACCACCAAGGATAATAATGCTCAAATGCTTGAAAGAGGGTGTTGTGAGGCTTCATTATATTTGTAATATGCTTTTTGAGATGAAAGCTCTATGCAAATAATGAATATTATCAGCACCCAGTCAATTTCACAATGGAGATACTGCCGGTTTGCGACAGAGTATTTTCTTGTTCATAAACAAAATAAGCAGCACAGATGAATGGAAGCCTTCCTCCCATACTTTGCTGAACATATTTTCTATTTTTTTTTTATGTGCTTTCTTTACACTTAGCTACAAAAACAGTGACATGATTTCCAGGGAGACAGGAGAAAACAGATATGCTTGAATCATCCTGAACTGAGTAAAAGAATCTTTGCTCCAAAGAGAATATATATATATTCTATGAGCAGTGTGGACACACAGACACAAACAGACACACACAGAACACCTTGTTTGTTGCTACAGCTACTGCTCAAGCATTCCTTTGTATTGCTTATTAATAGAGTGAAATGATCCACTGAAATCTATTCATGGCAGCTAATCCTTAGCAGATGGTTCCTTGGTATCCAGAGATCTGTCTCACATATTTTGAAGGACTCGCCACCAAAGATTAGAGAAGGTGACCTTTTTTCCACACTGGTGTGTGTGTGTGTGTGTCAGGCATCTTAATTCAGAGAAGACAGTCCTCTACTGAAAAGTATGTGGAGAAAGAGCATGTTCTCTTTAGATGTCCTCCGACTGAAGGACTGTCAGGCCAAATCACAATTTAAATATACAACAGCCTAAGAAAGAAGCCCACAAGCTTTGATACTACCCATCACGTTAGTGCCAGATGATGCTATGGTGAGATGCCATTATCTAATTATACTTAGTTCCAAACAGCAACCTCTCTCTGTCTCTCTCTCAGAACATGCACATTTTATGTAAATGTGACTCCTCTTTCATCTCTCTCTGTCTCAATCTCCCTTTTTTTGGAGAAGTGTTGTCTCTCTTTGACTCACAGGTAAGAGGTAGAGCGCACTGCCCCAGACAAGGAAAGGCAGTGTGAGGGTGCATGGGTGTATGTGGTGCATAAAGAAGAGTTTGCAGTTGTGGAAGAGCACATGAGCTAAAGAGGCGTTACCTGAGGTATGGAAAAATTAAGTAAGTCTTTGCTTGTCTTGTCCTCACACACAAAGATGAGGAACCACAACATTCTTCTCCTCACTAGGAAGGACGGTGAATAATGTCTTGATGGTCTTGGAGGAGTTCTTCCATCGACAAGAATTATGCTTGCTGTTTTGTTCAAGAATCTAAGCACTGGATAGATTGTCCAAGTGTTTTTTTAACAATCAACCAGTACCTCTGTGCTCTCTCTCAATCTCTCTCCCTCTCTCTCACTGTGTGATTGTCTTCTCAAAGAGGAAGAACACTAAAGCCATTTCCCACCAATAACAGAGAACTAGTTATTTCTCTCACTTGACTGGAGGTAAGGATCCTCATGAAAACTTTCAGATTCCTTATCAACATGCCTCATTGTATTGAGGAAGCCTAAAATTAAGATATCAAGAAAGTTGTTGAATATTTCTTCCAGCTCAGTTCTGGAAGTGTGTTATGGGTGTAAATGCACTCTTCCTGGTACCTGCTAGACTGTTGCTCAGCTGTGAGGAAATTCAGGGCCTGGATCAATAAACTGTCTTCCTGGAGTCCTGATGCAAGACTTTCCTTAAAAAGCTGTGCATTATTCCCCAGAAAACCATCATTTTTTACGATTGGCCTATTTTGGTACATTCCCACCAACTCTAAAAGGCTGGAATTCATGTTTTCTACAATCTATCTCTTCTCACTGTGCCATAGTTTTGTGTGTGTGTGTGTGTGTGTGCATGTAAACCTAAGCAAACCAAAAAAAACCACATCTTCCTCTCAAATGTGCTAATATATTAGTAAAAAACGCTGCAAGAAACCAAGGAAGGACACATCTCAAAGATTCAGCAAAACAGCCCATGCAGTTAGAAACAAGCAAGAAAATACATTTTCACCCTCAAATAGTAACAATTTGCCACCATCAAGTCCACATACCGTTTTTCCTCCGGAACGGCTGCCACATTTTACAGCCTCGGTTCCCTTGGCTCTCTGACGTACACTTTGATTACTTTCTCCCCTTCTGGTACAGTTCTGGATGCCCTTTTAAAAAATCGATTGGAGACTGGCATCTGGACATATTCTTGTTGGGAATCATCGCTCAATATCTCCAATCTGGTGAGAACATTTATTATTATTGTTGCTGCTGTTGTTGTTGTTGTTTTAAAAACAAATTCCATGGTGCTGACAGGAAGGAGGGAAGG
This sequence comes from Intellagama lesueurii, assembly GCA_037013535.1. Classification (NCBI taxonomy): domain Eukaryota; kingdom Metazoa; phylum Chordata; class Lepidosauria; order Squamata; family Agamidae; genus Intellagama; species Intellagama lesueurii. The sequence goes on along the minus strand of JBAJHW010000010.1, from coordinate 4,778,876 downwards.
AAAATCTACTGTGTGTAGTGCTCTGAAGATGGCAGTGTAGCAGCAGTGTCTAAGCAATGCCCGTGTTTGTTGCTAGGGACCTGGAGTTTTAAAATGCATTCTAGCTCCTTCGGCAAATGTGATGCTGAAGGTCAGTTTACCCTAGCGTCTCCCAACATTGCTGCTATAATTAAAGACACATTGGATTTTTGTGTATGGCTTTTTTTTAATCCAATGTTCAGAGCTGTTCTATATCTGTAGGTGGTATAGCTGATTGTGCTGACTTAGTACCCTGGTTATTATCTATTTAAAAGGCACAAGCTGAGATGGGTGGGTGGAGAGGCCAAAACCTTCTATTGCCTGGATCTATGGCCTAGTTTTCTGGAAGATTTGATGAAATGGTAAAGCAGCTTTTGGACTATATTGCTTTGTATATGCTAAGGAAGGGATTACTTTGAATAAACATGCCCATGTATCAAAAACGATAAAACAAAAGAAAAGAAAAAATGCAGACACAACTAACTGCTAAGTCAGGTTGGAGCTAAAACTGTGCGCTTGCACTGTTTTTGTGTGCACGCATGCAAAACTCCACAATTGTTCTCCCTGGCTGTAAAACAGCAAAGCACCATCCTGCAGATATTGAACAGAAACCTTTAAGAACCCCGTTATTGAAGACGGAGTACAAGCACTGTACTCAGACCTCCCTGCCACTAGGGGGCACCCAATCACATTGGGAATGGCGCACTACCTTCTTTTTATAGGATCACAATTAAATTGGATTGTGGATGGATGAGTTCACAACATGAAAATATATTATGCGGTTCCTTTGTAAACAGAGTTCTTAGACTGGCCAAGCTTGCAATGGAAATTGGAAAATAAATACAGTCAACCCTTGACTTACAAACTTAATCCGTTCCGGAAGGACGTTCTTAAGTCGAAAAGTTCGTAAGTCGAATCAGCATTTCCCATAGGAATGCATTGAAAACCAATTAATCCATTCCGGCTGTTTTCGGTTCTTAGGTCGAGGGGCGGTTTGTAAGTCGAAGCATTAGTTCCCATAGGAACTAATGCAAAGCCAGTTAATCCGTTCCTACCACTAGGGGCAGAATTTTTTTTCTTTTTTTTCCCTTTTAACCTAAGATGACTTAGGTTTAAAAAAAGGAAAGAAAAGAGGGAGGGAAGGAGGGAACAGACACCTTTTCAACAGAACACCTTGAAAGTTCAAATTTCACGCTTTCCCCGCCTCCCGTGCGTTTTTTTTTTCAGTTCGTAACTCGAAGCAAAGTTCGCAAGTCGAGGCTATATTTTTCTATCAGAGCAGTTCGTAAGTCAAAATGTTCGTAACTAGGGCCATTCGTAAGTTGAGGGTTGACTGTAATACCTCTCGCTCAGCAGCCATAAACCCCTGAGCTATCCAGCAATTATGTGCAAGCTTAACACATAAGCAGTTCTAAACCTTCTTCTCTTCAGGCTTCTCTTTGCCTGCATGTAGAGAAAGCAAAAGTGGAAAAGTGAGGCACTAGATGGCCTTTTCTAAATGTGTGGAGGAGACCGAGTTAACTTATGACTGAAGAGGGGTTTGGGATCCAGATTCCCGTCTCCATTGAGCCATGAACCATGGTGAATGATCCTCACTCTTCCTCAGCCTGGTTTCCCAGGCAAGGCTGCTGTGAGGATAAAGTGAAGAGGAGGACAGCCATGTTCCCAAGTGGTTTTAATTGGAAGAAAAGCAGAATATAAATATAACAAATAAGTAAAGAGGTACAATAGCTGAATTATGGCTGAATTACAGCCAAAGCAGTATGTGAGCTGGAAGGGATAATATTTCAGAGGATACATCTTCTGCATGACTAGTAAGAAAGGTTCTACCTTGCTATTTGTGAACTGAATTCGAAAAATACAAAGGAAGTAACAATGTGATCTTGATATGCTTTTTTCTCCTCCTTCCTGTCTCTGTATTTTCTCCTCCTCCAACACCACCTCCTCTCTCTCTCTCTCTCTCTCTCTCTCTCTCTCTCTCTCTCTCCCTCTCTGGTGAATTATAGATGAAATCTACATCACAAGATCTGTCTTCTACATTGTAAGCCAGGAAAAAGGCTAGTGGGACATCATAGTTCAACTAGCGCGTTTGTCCTTAAGCAGCTGAACAAAACATGCAGGTACAACCTGACACCTGACACTCAACATCAAAAAAATAAGATCATGGCCACTGGTCCCATCACCTCCTGGCAAATAGAAGGGGAAGATATGGAGGCAGTGACAGATTTTACCTTCTTGGGCTCCATGATCACTGCAGATGGTGACAGCAGCCACGAAATTAAAAGACTATCCAACTACATATATGTAGCAATTTCTCTGCTCTATCCCATTTCTGACTCATCAAATCCCCACTAATTAAATGGGCCTACTATAATTGCTGCTTTTGAATTGTGGTGCTGGAGGAGGCTCTTGAGAGTCCCCTGGACTGCAAGGAGAACAAACCTATCAATTCTGAAGGAAATCAACCCTGAGTGCTCACTGGAAGGACAGATCCTGAAGCTGAGGCTCCAATACTTTGGCCATCTCATGAGAAGAGAAGACTCCCTGGAAAAGACCCTGATGTTGGGAAAGTGAGAAGGCAAGAGGAGACGGGGACGACAGAGGATGAGATGGTTGGACAGTGTCATTGAAGCTACCAACATGAATTTGACCCAACTCCGGGAGGCAGTGGAAGACAGGAGGGCCTGGCATGCTCTGGTCCATGGGGTCATGAAGAGTCGGACATGACTTAACGACTAAACAGCAACAATGACCTGACACCAGAAGTTGTCTCCTTCTGCAGTTGAGAAGTTCCTAGATGAAGAACAAGGACCATTGTTTGCACAGTAGGATAGGGAAATGAGGTATGCTACTATGTACAGAGAGCTAAAATAATTGATATTCTGCAATCTAATTGGGTAGCAAGATATTCAATTTATTAGTGTAGTGTAATTTATTTATCCGAAGATAGTCCTAGCTAGAGCAGACCCACTGAAATGTGATTCATATATGCCATTTATTTTAATTACTGTACTCTATTCATTGTAGTTGTAGTCATTCTATCCAGTCTGGTGTATCAGATAGAATGACTGATTAAAACTCTGGAGGCTTGGCTTTGAATCCCCACACAACCATGGAAACTCACTGGGGGTGTGGAACTGGTAAAACCGCTCCTTAAATACAGTATCTCACTTATCTTGGAAGACCTGTTAGGCTCTCTAAAAGTCTATTCTACCTTGGTGGCACATAACAACTCTAGCTAGGACTAACTTTGGATTTATCCCATTGATCTATACAGTCTCTAATATTTGAAGGACCACCTGATCTGATATGGATCTGTCCAACACTTGACACCTTATTTTGATTTCTGTTCTTTTCCCGCATAACTAGTACCCATAAATAGTCCAGTACAGTAAGTGTGATGACCATCACCCTACTTGATGGTTCAAAGGGGTGGGAGAAGTCACACTTACTTCCCCAACAGCAAATAAAGAAAAATAGTGCTGGCTGGACAGCTCAGTGAGTTAGGTCACCAGCTGTGGAGCCAGAGGTTGGGAGTTTGATGCCCCGTTGGGCCTCCTGGGAGAAGAGCCAGCCTGTGTAGCCTTGGGCAAGCTGAAGAGTCTCACAACACCCCTAGAAGAACTGGCTGGTTAACCACTTCTAAGTATTCTCTACCTAGAACGGCCTGCAAAAGAATCACCATATGTCAGAATTGACACACTTTGAAGATGACAACGATGATGGAACCAATGTAAGAAACAAATTATTCAGTTCAATTACATGTTAAATGTTAGGGGAGTTGTGATGTAGTGTCATTTCGAGGGAGAAGCATTCCTGCAGGAAAACAGAAACTGAATTTGTTAATCCATGTCTCTTATGGACTTGGTTTTTTTTCCCCAATGACTACCCAACCATACCATCCATCTCAATGCACACCAGTTGCCACTACCTCAAAGAAACACCTCATTTCTGCATTTGTTTTATTTATTTATTTATTCGGTTTTTATACCACCCATCTCACCAGTGGTCACTCTGGGCAGTTCACAGACAATAACAAAAACCAACATGACCCTAATCAAGTGCCTTAAATTAAGAAATTAAACTAAATAATAAACATGTTAAACAAAGCTAAAAAAAAAAAAAGGCACAATTGGGTAAAAGGGTGATGCTCTTAGGCATCTTAAATTGGCATATTTTGAATGGCCTGACAAAATAAAAATGTTTCTAGAAGCCTTCTTAAAGGACATCAGGGAGGGGGCCATGTGAGTTTCAGATGGTAATTCATTCCAAAGGTGGGGCACCATCACCAAGAAGGCCCTGCTCCTTGTTCTCTCCCTCCAGGACTCCCTCAGGATCAACACCCTCAGCTATCCAGCCTGGGAGATGTGGGTAGGCCTGGAAGTCCCTGTTGGGAGCAAGCATTCTGCCACACATGACCCTGATGACCCCTTCTTAGCTCTATTGTATACCATCTTCTCTTTTTTCTCCCCAGAGGAGGCAACAGGAATGGTCCATCATTCTTGTTCACGAAGCCCTCTGTGCTCCTACCTTTTCTGCTTTATTAGAACTTGCTCTGCTGTGAGTGCTCCACTTCTTGATGTCAAGAGGGTGATCATGTGTGGTGTGTGGGCTTGGATTTGTGTGCTCTGTGTCAACGGAGAAGTAACAAAGCAGAAGGAACCATGACTTCAAGTCATGTCATCACACTGCATCAGAGGTGGCTTCTTTTTCTTCTCTTCCCCCCCTTAGTCACTGAAGCAAATAGGTCGGACTCTTTGTTACAGGAGACACTGTCTCAGGAGGGCAGTAAATCCTACAGGTTCTTTTATTACAGCTTCTTCCTCTCAAAACAGTATCGTCAAACAAAATGAGCACATCTCAGAACGCTTACCTCCTAGAATGTCTTTGAGCATTAAAAAAAAATGGAGGGGGTTGAGTTCCCTATGCTTCTGCTCACAGATGAGATATGCCTGAGGTGAAGAACTGCTGGATAGCTCAGTAGATTAGGCCTCTTGTTGGGAGTTCGATTCCCCACTGGGCCTCCTTGACAGGGGCTGGTTGCAGCTATTCCATGATATTGTAGAGACTTTTTTTAAAATGCAAGTAAGATTGCACCATCTTGGTTCTGTATGTATGCTCACTGGTATGCAACCAAAGTGGATCCCCTAGCTTTGCTTAAGTTGCTGCAGAATCTAACCACTTATTAATACAATTACCTATTCCTGTAAGAGACAGAAGAGGGTGCAGAGGTTGCTTTTGTTGTTGTTGTTGTTGTTTCGATCCAGTGGTTTCCCACCTTGGGTAACCCAGGTGTTCTTGGACTGCAACTCCCAGAAACCTGGGCCAGCAGAGCTTGTGATGAAGGCTTCTGGGAATTGCAGTTCAAGAACACCTGGATTACCCAAGGTGGGGAACTCCTGTTTTAATCTTTTATAATCCAGTGTGGCACTGGTTGATTGGCAAGCCAGTCCAATGCTATGCCACTTAAATAAAAAAGGGAGACAGGAGGGGATGTGATCTTTTTTTGGTTGTTTTCCTGTCCTTTCAAAGGGGTGGGTGGGTGAATGGGTTGAATAGAGTTCCTAGAGATGTGGCATGGTTTCCGGCCCTTGAACCCCATGCAAGGATCACCCCAAACCCGTATCACACCTCAGAGTGACCCTGTTTAGCCTGATCCAGCCCAAGACTATTTGGCTGTCTGCTTACACCGTTCATTTCTTCTAACTAGAATCCTCTCCATTACACTGCAACAGAGTGCCAAGAGGCATTTATTGCTGGAGGTACCCATCTGTCAAACCCAGCCACCTATGCTTCTGTTGCCTTTTACTTTCACCTCTGTTTAATAATGTAACAAAGAGAGAAATGTTCCTTTTCCCTTCTGCTCCCCTTTTAAGCAGTGAATGTGTGTTCTGCTTTGAAAGCATCTGGGTAACAAACTGAGCTTTATGTTGTCAACAATGAGGGTTTGCCACTGGTTCTTCATCGCAAATCCCAGTTGTGTGACCTGTTAACAGTACATCTAGAAGAGAGGGGTTCATCCAGCCTGCCACCTCCACCTTGACACTGGGTCAAAATGTGAACCTTTTGGCTTAAACATACAACCTAAAAGCCTTTGGGGTTAAGTTTCAAGGCGTTCATAGACTGATTCAGCTCCTCTACACTTGCTGTTGTTAATATATACCATTCAAAATGATTTTAAGGTACTGGAATTTTTAATATTGTTTTTATTCTTGCTCCCTACCATGAGAGCTCAAGTTATAGGGTGGAACATAAATGCTGCAAATGAATAAGTAGCTGGCTGGATAGCTCAGTGGTTTAGGTATCTGGTTGCCAAGCCAGAGGTTGGGAGTTCAATTCCTCATGGTGTTTCCTATGAGTAGAGTCAGCCTGTGTAGCCTCGGGCAAGCTGCACGCTCCTAGAGCACCCCTAGAGGAAGGGAATGGTAAAGCACTTCTGAGTATTCTCTACCTGGAAAACCTTGGAAAGGGTCACCATAAGTCAGAATTGACTTGGCGGCACATGATGATGGTTATTAAATGAGTAAGTAAGTGAGTAAATAAATCAAACATACACATGTACAAGCATATAGATGCTTCTATTGGGTCTTTGGAGGAATCGTTACAGTAACGAGGCAGAAAGCAGAGCTACCTTCTTGCCAGCACGCGCCATAGAGATCTCTGGGAGATTGTTCCTTTTGCAAAATACTTCCTGCGGTGGGTCAAGAAAGGGGTTTTATCCACCCTCCAAATCTTTTTCCCAACATGCCTGGATGTAACAATGGAATATTCTCCAACCTAGGAATAGGAAGAAAAGTCACTAAATGCCATGTCCTTAGTGACTTTGCCAACTCAACTCAATGACCCATCCAAAAAAGGTTTTGAAATTTCAAGACATTTCTCCCCCCCCAAAGAAAAAGAACTGTGTTTTCCCCCCATGAAGATCTCTCTAATTCAAGTAATATATATCCAAATTAGAGTCCTTTCTCTAGTAAGTAAACAGAGACAAACAGCACCCAAGACCTGTCTGACTGGAAAGAAAGAGGCAGATAACCTATGCAGGGCTAACATAAGAAGCAAATAACCCATTTAGGGCTTGCATTTGTTTAATTTCTATGAACCTAGGGAGGTGTTCCAGTTCTGCTCAAATTTTGTCCATATTTTGCACATACACATCCGTGCAATGGTGAGGACAGAATCAAGAGTGTAAGAAGGCCTCGCCTAATCCTTAGGTATGAGGAGAAGAATATTTTGGTGAGCTGTTATCCCTAGAAAGCATGATATAAGCAAGGATGTACATCTTACATTGGACCATTCTGGGGTTTTCACTGAAACCTAATAATATTGAGCGGATAGCAGCAGCAAGAATGGAACCAGGCACTGTTCAAATAGGCAGATGGTTTCCCCACAGAAAGCGACGGCTGCTTAGGGTGTTGGGATGTGTAACAGGATACAAATTTTATCCCGGAGATTTCACACCTTGCTAATTTCATCCTGCTTCTGCAGACGGCCACATTTCCTCCCCTTCCTCCATCCCAAAGCTGATCACGAACATGTTGCTATGTGTCTTGCCCCCATGCCAACTGGCTTTTCTCTTCCTCCCCCACCCCACAGCATCTGGGCTGTCTTTCAGACCACACTCAAGTTTCCAAACCGAAAGGTATGTTTTGTTCTATCTAATTGCCCTCACGGGTTAATTGTGTGGAGCAAAGCTCAGTTGCCCCAATTAAAACAAAACAAAACAAAAAACTCTTGAATATTTATGTGTTGAGGTTGATTGTTTTTCTGCTTTGAGTACAGCAATGACAGAAAGGGGGCATGTGATTTGCCCTGATATGAATAATCATCCCTCTATTTATAAAAAAGAATACATCAGTGTGTCAACACAGTTTTAATGGCATAAATAATAAATTGATGGGCACCAAAATATGCCATTCATGGTATATGCTGCAAATACAATAGTACACAGTAGAGATGGGCATGACCCACTGGATCGGTGGTTCGTCCCAGTTCGTTTATCACTACCACGTGTTTGGTGGTTTGGCACCCCATCCCCTCCAGCAGGTGCCCACTTGGAGGCAGTGTCCCAGCTTCCCTGCCCTGCCTCCAAGTGGGCACTACCTCTGAGTGCCTGCCCATCGGAGGGGGCTGGTCACCAAACTGCCAAACACCTTTTGCAAGAGTAAATGAACTGGGATGTGCCCATCTCTAGTACACAGAGATTCAACTGTTATTTTTTCCCATGCCAGCAGTGTGCAAACTAAACCTTCTTTTGAAGCTGAATTGTGATCCCTAGAAGCTTTCATTCCCAAAAATTCACATTTTTTGCCCCAAATATCCGTAAACTAGCATCCGTAAACTAGCATTATGTTATGAAGATCCCTTCTGAAGGTATAAATTCTTCATTCTCCTGCATAAGAATGAGAAACTATCCCCCAAAGGGGTGGGTGGGAATATATATATTCTGTGAGTCCTGAACAGAGTTTCTACCTTTGCAAAAACATTTTTTGTGCAAATGATAGAACAACTCAATTAAGGAAATAGTACATAGAAAATGCACAAGCTGCTGTTTTGATAGACCTTTAAGTATCAGAAGCCCTGGATCGGTTCTTCACATCATCCTGAACAATCACCCAGTTCTTTTGTTCTTGCTCTGCCTGTGTGCTTTACTTCTTAAACAGAAAGAATACTTGATTTGCAGAGACATTTTCTGTGAATTATTGAGACTCACAGAGCTTGAAAGTGCCACACTCAGTTTCAAGACAGGCATCACGAACAAGAATTAAACCATTATCAAGTCTCCATCACCTTTCTAGATCCTATGCACATGCACGGAAGCATAAGTAGAAGATGCACTTGGGGAATCACCATGAAACTACATGTGATGGGATGACCAGCTAACTGGTTTTGTTCTTCTAAAAAGACACCACTTCTTCTATCATGAGATGGACTTCTTTTCTGTGTAAGGAAGAATGAAAGGTGACCCTAACCCTTTTAAAAGAGTAGTAACAGCCCATGTTTCCTGAACAGTTCAGAATTTTGGAAAAAAACAAAACAAAAACAAAAACTTTTTTTTCTACCTGATGAATTGCAGAATCTTTTTCCACACTTTCTCCCCTGCTCAGCAAAACACAACAAAAAAACAAAGCACGAAATGCATACATATGCAAAAATGAAACAAAACACGTACACCCTCTGATTATTCAGTGCAACATTGTGGCTCTAATTTTATGTATCCCTTTATTTATATGTTTGTTTGTTTGTTTGTTTGCTTAATCATGTATATCCTCTTCTTCTGCTCTCAGGAGCTTATGTGGGGTACGCTGCTTTTGCATTATGTTTGAGCTTTTCCAAATATGTTGCATGATACATTTTACATTCATTTTCTCCTCCTCCACATTTCTCTGTTCACCACAGCATGTATATAAATGCCTGGCAATGTAAAGTAAAACCTAATCCATCCAGTAGATTGAGCAGTGGAGGTTTGGGGTTGTGATGTTAGTGGGGGCAGTGAATCTGTTATGGGTATTAGTCCAAACTTTACAGGAGGTAACACATAAATATTCAAGAGAATCACAAGAGCCATCAAACTGAGAAAACAACACTGAACTGAAGAGGAAAAACAGCCACCCACAAATAAAGTATTTCTGCCATACATCAAAGGGGTCACGGACCGCATGGGGAAACTTTTGAAAAAACACAACCTACAAACAGTATTCAGGCCCACCATAAAAATACAACAAATGTTACGGTCAGCAAAGGACAAAAGGGACCCCCTCACCACTGCAGGAGTATACCGGATACCTTGCAGTTGTGGCCAGGTATATATTGGGACCACAAAATGCAGCATCCACACTAGAATCAAAGAACATGAGAGACACTGCAGACTAAAACAACCGGGAAAAATTGGCAGTAGCTGAACATGCCCTGAAACAAGCTGGACATGAAATTCTATTTCAGAACACAGAAGTACTGGACAACACCAGCAATCATTATGTTAGACTACACAGGGAAGCCATTGAAATCCACAAACACCAGCAGAGCTTCAACAAAAAAGAAGAAAGTCTAAAACTCAACAAAGCCTGGCTCCCAGCACTGAAAAATACAGCCTGCAAAAGGTCAACAAACTCTACCCAGCCACAAGGGCCGGTGATCACTGCACACAAAAGACCAGCTAACAACACCGATCAATCACAGTGACAGATCATCTCCCCCCTTATCACAACATACACCCATAACAAAAAACACCCTGATCACCATAATCACCCAATCTCCTTAAAAGGACAAAAAGCTGATCCCACAGCTATAAATACTCAACTATCCCACAAACTACACCAGAACACAGACAGGGTTCTAACTCCTGTCCTCTGAAGATGCCACCCACAGAGACTGGCGAAACGTTAGGAAGAAAAACCTTCAGAACACAGCCAAACAGCCCAAAAAACCTACAACAACCATCTTCTCTGTTATGCTTCAACCATGTTTCCAATTCCCAAATAGACATTGGCCTGTGGGTATTTGCAAGGAGATATGTAATAAGAAGGAAGACTCAAAGCCCTGATCTGGGAGGGTTTGGTGGTGGTATGGTAGAGGTAGTCAAGGTGCTCAAAGGGTGTAAAATTTGACAGAGAGCTTCTATGTGGTCCAGGTTGCCATAGTGACTATTTGCCTATTGTCTCTGCAACTAGAGTTACTAGTACATCATTTAGGAGATCCCTTTTCTTACTGTTATTTCTGAGAGTTTACACACACAGTGGATCAAGTGTGAGTATAAAAAAATCAAACAATGAATAGATTCTCCCTTGGTTTACATATATGAACTTGTGTGTGCCAGCAGTTGAATAACATTGATTTTAGTCATAGAAACATTTTAAGGATGTGTCTACTCTATAACATGTGAAAAAATAGGTTAACAATACTTGAACATTTTTCCTTGGTATCAACGTGTGCTTGAGAGACTTATAACAGTTTCATAACCGCTTCCATAATTGAAAAGCACTATGTCTCAACAGAAAAATATCATGCTAACAGAGAAACAGAAGAAGCAGAATAAGCCTCATCCAAACTATCATTTCTTCTATCTGGCAGTTAACTCTTCCAAATACACATTGGCTAATACAGACAGAATCTGATTGGTTACAATCTTCTATTATGTAAATAACACATCTCATTCATTCTTATATACACATATATACATACTGGTTTGCACAATAACATATTCTAATGTTTCTTGCGTTGCTCATCATTTGGGCTCAATAACTGGGCAAATCAACAGAGCTCATGAAAAGGATGCAGATGGTGGAATATGGATGAGACTTGGAAATCTATTCTCCCAGCTAATGGGAAAGCCATGTGTCTTCATTTTTGTAACAATAATAATACACATCAAGAAAAGCACTGTATAAAAGTGACCGTAGTATTTTTTTTTAAATGATGGGTTTGGGGAAGAAATGGAATAGTTCTTCAGCATGCACTTGTTTGTGAACTCTCAAGAGGAAGCTTCATCCATTTATGTGGATAAATAGCAAAAGTAAAAGGTCTGCTTTCTGCTCCTCATCATTATCTATTCAAAAATAACACTGTGTTTAAGTGAGTTCCCTCCAGTAATGCAAAATGCACGCACTGTGCCCACTTCTACTTAAACTCTTCTTTTCACACTCAACCATTTGTTTATGGGGCTCACCGTGTGATTGTTACCCCGGTAACCCAGCTGAGCACAACTTGGATTATATACGGATTGAGAGACGTGGCCATTGGTATATGGTTTGGGAGGGGGAAAAGATCGAGATTAAAAGTCCTCAGACTCATCAGGTAAGATCCCAGATGGTTTCGAATGATGGGTGATTTTTAGGAAGAGTTCTCTTCTTCACCAAGCAAGTAACAAGTGTGGATCATGGCTAATTGAGGATAGCCTACATATACTGAAGTAAACTCACATTGTTCCCAAGCCATGTTTCAGATAATGACTGTTAAGTCCTCAAATCATCCATATTGCTACCAAAGGAAGTCAAGAGAATGGTGACCAGGTAAGAGAAGGGTTTAGAACAGAGGTGGGCATGAAGTGCTGGTTTGGCAGTTCATCCCAGTTCGTTTACTGCCACAACAGGTGTTTGGTGGTTCAGCGGCCCATCCCTCCAGTGGGCACGCTCCATCCAGAAAAGGTAGGGCAGGGTAGCCAGGATGCTGCCTTTGAGTGGGTTTTTTGGGGGCTGAGAGGGTTTCCCATTCCCAAAGTGAAAAATGATTTCCATCAACTTTTGAGGGGGGGTGTCTCCAAGGCAGTTAGCATTGTGATGTTTTGAAAACGACAAAGCTACTGGCTTTGTCTGTGGTGCAAAACACATTGAAGTAATGGAATCCCTCTGCCCTGAAATTATAAATTATAAAAGTCACTGAAAATAATTAAGCAATGAAGAAAAGCTGCAGTTTCCATTTGTATCATTACACTTGTATTGTAACTGAACAGTGCCTTGATTGCAATTAATGGCAAGTAGTTCATTATGCATACTTAGTTACTCCCAAGTCCTGCTGGAAAGCCAACATTTCTGAGTCAGAGGACCAGTCATAGTGAGCATCTCCTCCTCAGCATCATACTGGCCATCACTGTTTTTGTCCTCTATGTTATCAGTTAAAACTTGACCATCAATTCAACTTTATGCCAGATTCTGTACAGCTGTCTGGTGGGGTTTTTAACACAGGCCTAGGGCAGTGCTTCCCTCCCTTTAGTAACCCAGGTGTACTTGGACTGCAACTCCCAGAAATCCCAGCCAGCACAGCTAGTGGTGAAGGCCTCTGGGAGGTACAGTCCAAGAACATCTGGATTACCCAAGGTGGGGAAGAAAAGAGTGTGAGGAGAGGATGTGAAAGCTGGGTTGATTTTAATGGAAGTCTGCTGAAAAGAGCAAATCTTCAAAAACAATGAAGCCATGAAAGAGTGTTGGTAAGCCCTAGAACAGTGATACTCAACCTCTGGACTCTCCAGGTATTTCAAACCACTGCTCCAGAATCCCTACCTAGTGTGGGCTTTGGGAAGCTGAAGTGCAAAACATCTGGAAGTCCTAATGCTGGGAACAGTGACCTGGGTTACTCTTTCCTATGGATCTACAGCAGCGGTTTCCAATCTTCAGTAATTCAGGTGTTCTTGGAGTGCAATTCCCAGAAGCCTTCACCACCAGCTGTGTCAGACGGGTTTTCTGGGAACTGCAGTCCAGGGACACCTGGGTTACCCAAAGTTGGGAACCACTGATCTACAGGGTTCTCGAGCTATCAGCCATGTCCCCTAACTCTTCTCAGAACCCTTTGGAATGTGTAGCACTTCCAGTGCAAAAGATGTGTCAGTGTGTATGTTTGTGTTCTGTCCAATCAAGTCAGAACTGATTTAAAGTAGGACTTACAAGGTAAGTGAGATATTTAAGGAGTGGTTTTACCAGTTCCAGTCCACCAGTGAGTTTTTCCATGGTTTAGTGGGGATTCAAACCCTGTTCTCCAGAGTCCTAGTCCATCACTCTATCCACTACACCACACTGGGAATCCTGCAAAAGACATACTGGTAAGGAAAGGTTCTCTGGAGCCAGAGGAAATCTGATGTCTGCCACCCTGAGCATTTTGACAGAAGCAATATTGGCAGAGTTTGTAGGGGTTGATTTTCAACATGAAATGGGGAAGAGCGTTTAAAGACTCAGGAAGGAGGAGCACGAGCTAAAAAAAGGCTCCCCTCACATCAAGCGTGGTAGTGACTAAATCTGGCTTCCCTTTTAATCATGCACAGCCTGTTTCTCAAAGCACTCGGCTGGCATTCTGACTGTTAAGCTTTCTTGATCACTTAAAAGTGACATTGAGCAGAGGGGGCGGAGAGAGAAATGGCAGAACAGGCATTCCCCATAGTAGCCTGATTTTCTCCTACTGAATAACTCGTCAATGTCATTCTTTTTTAAAAAAATGTGCAAATCTACCACTGAATGTTTCAACCCACTCTCCCATTATTTTTCCAATAGTGCTTGTCAAGGTTGCATATTGATTAGATCCTCTATGCACCAGGTTTAAACAAAACAACCTGGTCTACATTCTAGGACCTGATGGGGCAATCCCAGAGGGCAATTCCATACATCCAGGGTTAGCTGTTGATATGACTTTCACGGGGCCAAAGAATTTACTCTGGATTTTAGTCTGAAATAACAGGAGCTATTCAAGGTGCTGAAACCCATGCCCCAGAAAAGTTCACCACCTTGGATAGATGAGAGAGAGAGAGAGAGAGAGAGAGCAAAGTGTGCTGCTGCTTATACACTGCCTGATAGTGCTGAAAGCTCTCTCTAGGTGGTTTGCAATTTAATTATGAAGGCTACACATTGCCGCTCCCCACCTAGCAAGCTGGGTTTACCAACCTCAGAAGAATAAAAGGCTGAGTCAACCTTGAGCTGGCTACCTGAACCCATTGGGATCTAACTCAGATTGTGAGCAGAGTCTTCACTGCAGTGCTGCAGTTTAACCACTGTGGCACGAGGTTCCATTTAAAGTTCCATGAGATCAGACTATTTAAAGTTCTGTCTCAATTCTAGGGCAGATGCATCACCCATCTGGCATTAGCCCATCTATGCATGTCTGTACACCTGTCTACAGTAGACATATCAACCAAGAGCATTATTAAATGTATTCTTATGTACTTCTATATTGGATGTAATCTGTGTTTCCCTTTCCTCCATCTGTTGATTGATGAGTTCTTAACTATTCTTGAAATACTTCTCTGAAGGCTTAGTTAGCTCTTAACGCCTTTTGCCTCTGACCTCCACTTACCACCAGGATCTATCAATCCATCACTCTACAGATGCAAACTGGTGTTTTCAAGCCTGAATTACTGTAACAGCCTTTTGGCGGGACTTCCTTTTTCCTCATCCTCTTACCCTGGTACAGAATAATGTCATACGAGTTGTTTTAGATTTACCACATTATTCCCATATTTTCCATCATCGTAGATCCTGAATTGGCTGCCTATATGGTCAAGATCATATTTTAAAATCCTTCTCCTGACATTTAAAGCCCTACATCCTTCATCTCCTTATTATTTAGCAGAGCTGGTGGCATGACATATTCCTCTTAAGGTCAAGGTGCTATCTATCTATCTATCTATCTATCTATCTATCTATCTATCTATCTATCTATCTATCTATCTATCTATCTATCTATCTATCTATCTATCTATCTATCTAGCACTCTACACCAGAGTGCATTCCAATAAAATCAATGATATGCAAACATGCTACACAACCTTTAACAACAATCTCAGTTTTATATAGATGGATAGATTGTGTGTGTGTGTGTGTGTGTGTGTGTGTGTGTGTGTGTGTGTGTGTGTGTGTGTGTGTTAGAGATGAATGGTTTGACAATTCATCCCAATTTGTTTACTGCCACAACAGGTGTTTGGCAGTCCAGAGGGCACCCACTCAGAAGCAGTGTCCTGGCTTCCTTGTCCTGCCTCCTCTGGGTGCTGCTTCTGAGTGGACACTCTCCAGAGGAGTGGGGCATCAAACTGTTGAACACCTTTTTGGATGGCAAATGAACCAAGACGAACCACTGCACTGGCAATTTGTGCTCATCTCTAACATGGCATGTCGATGTACAAGTATGTACATCAAAATAAAGCTATCCAGAATAAGCAATGATCAAGAAGAATTAACCAACTGCTAAAAAGCAAGCTAAAAATTCAAATACATTAGCATGGTTGCTGACCTCTTCCTGCACCCAACACCTATAGCTCCAAGCTGAACCGATAGGATTTCAAGCCACGTCTAAATTTGTCCATACAAAGGCACTGGGGGTGGAGGGAGAATTCCACAGCTTATTGTTATAGTTGGGGATGCCATTCAGAAAAGGAATTTAGGCAGCCAATAGAATGGCATCACAAATGTGGTTTGTCATAATATGAATGTATCTGTTGATAAACCTTCCTGAACCAAGTCAAGTTGTTTTGACCAGTCCACAGTTTATGGCCCACTGATACAATTCTTCTTCTTTTCAACCAGGTGCCTAAAAAGCAATAAAATCATTTCTGTTGGGCCATGCTTGATTTCAAAATAGTTTGCTAACCTAACCACATGAGGGAATGGTGAGTAATTCTCTGTGTCTCTTTTCTCACTCTGTCACTCCTGTCCTTTCTGTCTTTCAAACCACTTCTTAGCTAAACTAGTTGTGGGGGTGGGGGGGATTAGAAACCTTTTATCCCAGCAGGGCAATAAAACTTACTTTTAAGAGCTCAGCATTTCTACACATTCCTTTTAATCTTGCAGTCACTTAAAGGTATGGGGAAAGAGTAAGACTCAACAGAATTACATCATGTCACAAGCTGATATATTTATGCACAGAATCCTGAGTTCCCAAGGACGTCATTTTGGTACTTGCCTCCTCCAGCATTTTAAAAGGGATGAGCTCTGATAGAAACTGGTAAGTCATACGTTAAGGATGCTTTGTGTTCTCCAATAATTCAACAAAGGCACCCTGTGAGTGATGTGTTAATGTTGCTGAACAACTGTACATACCATTGTCTGCTTAAGTTTACATCAGTGCTAATAAAGAATGCAGTCATCACACATGGAAGATGATGTCTTCAACTCATAATGTTTGGCTGGCCAGAAATGTATATTCCTTCTGACAATGTGGTAATGACAGGGGAAGAATCCGTTATCCAAAATAACAACATACACTTCTCCCTTCAACCATGCAGGGGTTGGGAGGTGGACCCCCCAAATATAACTACAAAGCATAAACAGTTGATTCACACACACACACACACACACACACACACCTGAGATGAGTTTAGTGTGTCAACTGTACAGCATGTCCCAGGATCCATTCCATCCACCACGTGGAGCTGCCATGACAGGAGAGAAGGCTAGCTGAGCCCCCCCACCATCAGACAGGGTGCTGCCTCATCACCAGCAACAGAGGTGGCAGGATAGAGAGGTGATGGGGCAACGGGAAGGGGGTGGGGCCATCAATTTTGCAGAAATGAAGCACTGGACGGGGAAAAAAATCAGCTCTTCATTTCTTTTTAGCAAAACGGAATGCACTAACCGAACCTTGAACTGAACAACAAACCAGCCTGGTTTGTGGGGTTTTTTTTAGTTCATACTTCGGTTCGTGCTCAGCTGTACTCAGCAACACCAAGGAAGTGTTAAGCATTTCTGTTACTGATCTATTCCCCCCCCCCAACAGCTTTTACAAAGGCCTACTCAAAACGCAAACCCCATGAGATTGTACTGTATCTCTTAATTTCACCAACAGTATCCTTTCAGAGTTTAGTAGGTGGAATGACTCAGCAGCTCCTATCCAAAGGTGATCCTGCAAAGAGACAGGATATGGAAAAATTTATATATGCAATTTCAGTAGCAAACACATTAGAATATTTCTAGTAACATCTCAATACATGGCAAATGGGTGGCACAAAAATCTTTGAAAGTGTAATTGCTTTGCCTGTGTAATACGCTTCAGACCCACTGCGGGAACAAATTTAGGATGTTCCTTTTGGTATTGTAGAACGTCCATCAAAATGTAGAATAACTGTCTCTATTATCCTAACTTCCTGGCTTTGTTTTTTTCTATAATTGCATACCGTAAGATATACTCCGGAAGCAAATTATAAGAAGCTTTCATCCCTTCTTATCTCTAAGCAGTCTCCACTGGGTTGCCACCCCAGACTCTATCAGGAGTAGCCCTACATCATTTTTAGAGAAATGAACTTCCTTGAAATGTATTCAAAACAAGGGAAGTTAATAAATAAGTCCAAAAGTTGTCCATGAATGATTCCTTGTTGTGAGAATTTAAGTGTCATGAGAAGGTCTTCAAGCATGGCACATAACACATCTCACTGGATGAATCTGCCATGCAATACTGATACAGCTGGTGTAGAATTGAACCACATTATCTTTCTTTGGAGGTTTCCAAGTTACAGATTCTAAAAGTAAAATGGCCTCAGAATATGTTTTTTTCAGTGTCTCCTGAGAATGTCCAAGTAACTTGGAATCATGATTCACACTTTGAACTTGTAGAATCTGAAGGCCAACTTTCATGGGCTGGACTCAACCCAATTCCTTCTACTCCTGGGACCTCACCCTTAAAAAACACAGTGAGAATGTTGCCGATTGATGATGTCAGAAGAATCAATGGATCTTCACATTAGAAATAGAATCATTATTATATAAATGGCTTGAGTCACCAGGTAGTGCTTGAATAACATAGAATTAAACTAAGATGTAACTGTAAGTTGAAACCTGGAGGGCAATCAAATTGTAGAAAGGCGAAAAGTCGACTTGATATCGCAACATGAACAAACAGATTGGATGACAGTACATTTTGTGTTCTCCTTCCCCCTCTTTCCCCCCCATATCCCCCTCTACCTTTTGTACTCCTTACCTTATCCCTAGTTTTTTTTAAAAAAGAAATAGAATCATCCATCTAGAAGTGAAGGAACTCCCTTCTTATGCAGTTCCTAATGGAGAAGGATCCCTTGACCAGCTGATTTCCCTTTGGATATTTCTGGGTCTTCGAGTGAGACAATTCTCTCATAGGGAATTGCACAATTTCACTGTTGATTGAATGGCTCCTCTTCTCCTAACCTTGAAGCTCCTACTGCTTTTCCAAACTTATAGAGTGGTTTAGGTCTAGTCTGTGGGACGCAGCAGGCCCATAGCCATCTGTACAACTTCATAGGCTTGTGAATCGTCAGATGAAACAAAAGCACTATCCATGATGGTTCTTTGTGTGCAACACAATCTAGGAGAGTGTGTTTCATACTATGCGCCAGTGGCTTGTAGGCTTGTTTTAAGACACTAAGAGCAACTGTTTCACTCGATTCTGAGAAAAGGTAAACTACAACTTTGAACCATCAAACAAAAAATGAGGAAACCCTGCAACTAGAAAACACAGATCTTAGAAGTGTGTCAGCCACCATCTGAACTTTAAAACCAACTGTCTACGTCCCCCCAAAGAGTAATATACAAAGATGAGGAACTGGGGGCGGGCGGGTTGGGCTTGCACTTCTTTCTGTGCTCTTCCAGATCCTACAGAAGATCTGTTGGATAGTGGAGGGAGTTAGGTGTTTGGCTGCAGAGCCAGCGGTTGGGAGTTCGATTCCCCCATGGGCCTCCTTGACAGGGGCTCGACTTGATGATCCAGAGGGTCCCTTCCAGCTCGGCAGTTCTAAAATTATATATTGAACACACATACATTTTCCCCAAAACTTCCAATTGCTGATAGATAGATAGATAGATAGATAGATAGATAGATAGATAGATAGATAGATAGATAGATAGACAGACAGACAGACAGACAGACAGACAGACAGGAGGAAATGTATGTGAAAAAATGAAGTAACTTAATTCCAGGAGCCATGAACATCCAGCTGTCATTTTCCCTTTCTCTGCCTACGGTGGTCAGCTCCTTAGTCAAAAAGACAGTTGTTAATTGCGCAAGCTGTGGAAACCGCAGAGATGTTCATACTGGCACATGGGAATGTGACAGCAGCCATGCACCCTCAAGGTGAAATTTGCGAGTATCTTCCCCCTCCCTATAATTTGTCATTTGTTCACATTTTTAAAAAGAAAGGAAACAGATAAAATAGCAATGCACATTTGTTATTATATACTTGTCTCTCTTTTTTTGCACTGGGATAAGGGAATCAAGCAAACCTTGTTATGGCTTCAGGCTACCGGTTGAAAAAACTGCAGGTCATTGCAGCATACCATAACCTCCAGGTACCTCTAGAGGGGTTTCTACTGCCTTTGTCTTTCACATCGTGAATATGCCATGCTTAATAATTTGGCTGGAGACCTGGGCAGCTGCTTAATAGAGTTGTCGCGGAGGATGCCATCAAATGTGAAAAATAATTAGTGTCTTTGATGGGAGGTATCCCAGCACCTCTGGAGATATCTACTGGGTTGCATGCTAAATGCTTAAATCGACTGGAAATTACTCAAGTATTTTGAGTACCCTTCAGCCCAGTTCAGAAGGAGGAACATGCACGTGAGCAGACCTTGTACATACAGGTCCTGTCTAGGGCATACAAGATGGAAAACAGCTCTTAGGATATAATCTTCCTTCTTATTTTTATCCACAGATCAAGCTCCTGATATGGGATAGGCTGTGTGGGCAATTGACCGGCTCAAGGTCATACAATAATTAGAGATGGGGACCTGCATACCTCTGGAAAATTCCAGCTCTCTGGCCCATCCTTCTCTACCACAGCACCCTGCAGACCCCAAATCCATTATCCCCAGGCAGCATGCCAAATGACAGAGATCATGGGTATTGTAGTCAAAAACATCTGTAGATCATGAGATTGAAAAATGCTGGTTTAATTAATATACCCCACTGACTCCGTCTGGGTTTAGACTGATGTTTTGTGCCAGCCATGGTATCAACATTTGAAATAATATATTTTTGTTTTTTGTTTATTTCTTTGTTTTCATTTATATGCCACCTTTCTCCCAAGTAAGAGACCCAAACCAACTCATAAGTTATATATATAAAAAGCAGACAATAACTACGAGAAATGATAACATTAAAAAACACATAACAGTATCAAAACAATTACTTTAAATGGTTTAACACCCCCCCTTAAAAAAGCATTAAAACACACATAAAATAACAATAGTGCCCAGCACATAAGATTAACATTTGCCCAATTGATTGCTAAAAGCCTGTCTGAAAAACAGTGTATTCACCTCTCACAAGAAAGACAAGAGGGAGGGAACCAACCTAGCCTCCTGAGGGAAGCCATTCCATAATCTGGGAGCAGCCACAGTGAAAGACCTCTCTCACATACCCACTAGATGAGCCTGTGAAGGTGTTCAGACTGAGGGAATGGCCTCCCGTGAGGATCATACCACCTGAGAAGGCTCACAAAGGGAGACGTAGTCCTCGTGTACCCAAACCATTTAGGGCTTTACAGGTCATGCCCAGCACTTTGAACTGGATCCAGAAATGAACCTGCAGCCGGTGAAGCTGTTGTAACAGGAGAGTTATGTGTTCCCTATAACCGCCCTGGTCAGCCCCATGTAAAGTGTGTCACAGTAATCCAAGGGGAAAGTTGTTAAGGCATGGGTCACCATAACCGAATCAGGCATCTCCAGAAACAGGCACAGCTGGCACACGAGTACATATATGGATTAAAATTCTGGCTATAGGATGGCTGTAGTTTCCCTTGGTCCATAGTCCCCCATCCAACTGATTTCTTGAAAATGTCTGTAATGTTTTCTCCCCTTTTGAGCTCCTGTTTTTTCTTCTTGTCTTATTGCCGGCAATGACATTGTCCTGACATTGGTTATTTTTCCTGCAGGTATTGCTAGGAATGGCTCTGGATAAAAAGGAAATAGCACTTGCTATTCAAGTCCTAATGCTGTCTGTTTCTCCCTGCCCCCAACCCCCTTGTTTCCCTTCCTGGAAACAGATTTGGGGGAAAGCAACTTTAACTGATTTGACCAAACTCCGGGAGGCCGTGGAAGACAGGAGGGCCTGGCGTGCTCTGGTCCATGGGGTCATGAAGAGTCGGACACGACTGAACGACTAAACAACAACAAAACTTTGACTGAAAAGGAGAAGAAAAGATCTAACCAACACACTGTGTACAGAATTGATTTTAGCCAGTAATGAGGTAAGCAGTGGTATCTTGGCACTTCAAACTGTAATTAAATCAAGAGCGGTGTTTGTCATGCTATTTCTGAAACTGTCACACACTTCAGAAATCAGGGATGCTACAGGATAAGCATTACTAAATATGAAACTGTATCTTCCACACTTGTCAGCAGCCGCACCTGTACTGGTGGATGTTCCTGGAACAAAGTCAAGGTATCTGTTGGGCTGATTTTGTTTTTTGCAGGAATCTTCCCTTCAAACAGGAAGTATTCCTCAGCGAGATGCCAAAAACTCAGGAATCCACTCCATACAAAGAGGTCTGTCTTTCAGGTATCCGTGAGAACTGCCATGGAATCTTTTTTTAAAAAATTTTATTTTTATTTTAACTATAACATAAACATAAAATACATAAACCAAAATACAAATTAACTGTGTTCCCCACCACCATAGACGGGACCTCTTGCAATAATCCTCTTCTTCCTCCATCTATATTCTTCTTCTTCTTTTATTGTCCTCTTCTCCAGAACTGCATTGATTCTTGATTTGAAGCTTTCCCTTTTCCTCTTGTTAACACGTATTCCAAAAATCTGCCCTATATATCATAAAAATTATTCTTTTTCATCTCTCCTTTCTTAACCTTTAAGTTACAGGTTAACTTATCATTTATAGCTATATTCCATATTTCATTATACCATTCTTCCATTCAAAATTCAGATTTTGATTTCCAGTGCCTAGCTATTATTAATCTAGCTGCTGTTAATAAATTGGTAATCAATTCTTTAGTCATCTTATCATATTCCACATTCTCAAATATTGATAACAAAGCAATCTCAGGATTAAATTCTACATCTTTTTCACATATGTCATTTAGTTCTTTAAAGATTAGTTTCCAAAATCTTTGTACTTTTTCACATTCCCACCATATATGAAAGTATGTACCACTTTCCTTCTCACATTTCCAACAGACATTCAGATAACTAGCGTTAATTTTATTCAATTTTGTCGGTGTTAAATACCATCTTAAACCCAATTTGAATTTTTTTTCTCTTATTCTCACTGACATAAATCTTAAAACCCTCATTTTCCACATCTTCCTCCATTCTTCATCATTTATTCTGCCATGGAATCTTGAACATGCTCAACCTCATTTTGTTTTAGAAGCTAAGCAGAGTAGTACTTAGTTGGTACTTGCCTGAGAGGCCCCCAGGAAATGTGAGTGATCTCCAGGAAGAACAAGGAAATAATCTAGCCTAGAACCATGGGCAACCATCACTGCTAGTCAAAGTAGACAATAGTAGTCTACTTAGTCAAGAGACCAGAGGTCTGATTCAGTATAGGCAGCGTTCAATGTTTGTATGCTCCTGTTCTTCTACAGAAGGTGTGTGCGCTGTGATCAATAAGAATCACATGACAATGGAGGATGGATAAAAGTGCTATCCTGTTGATCCTATGAACATACATATCTCCCCCTCTGTGCAAGTTGCATACCTACAGGGCTCATTTTCTGAGAAATAGGAATTAGCTCAGCATTTTGCATGTTATTGTTGTTATGCGCCATAAAATCACCCTCGACATGGTGATGGTAGGAATGAGTCATCTCCAAAATGTCCTTTCTTCAACATCCCTGTTTAGCTCTTGCAAACTCAAGCCAGTGGCTTCCTTTAGAAAATCAACCCATCTTGTATTTCATCCTCCTCTTTTCCTGCAACCTTCCACCTTTCTCAGCAAATACTGCTTGGATTATTGTAATGCACTCTACATGAAGCTGCTTTGAAAGATGGTTCAGAAAGTCCAACTAGTCCAAAATTCAGCAGCCAGACTACTGACTGGGGCCAGTTAGAGGGAACATGTAACACTCCTGCTACAAGAACTGTACTGGCTACCAGTCCGTTTCCAGGTCCAAATTAAAGTGCTACTCATTATCTATAAAGCCCTGTGTGGCTTGGGTCTAGGCTACCTGAGGGACTTTATCTCCCCATATGAATCTTCTTGGTGCCGGCTGGCCAGCTGGCTGACCAACCAACCAACCAACCAACCAATCAGCCTCAGTTTTGCCTGCAGAGATAGTTCAGGCTTTTTGTACAGACTGGCTAAGTGTGTATGCCTAGTCCCTATTCACAGCCCTAGCCCCCTGGAAAACCACAGTTCTCCTGGGCCATGTTGGCTTTTGGACTAATATGTGACCAGTGTGCCTTTTCTTCTTTTCCTTATAGCAGTACTATTGCTGCCACAGCTGAAATGTGTTATTTAAAGCAAAGAAGTAACAGGAAAAGTGGGATTAGGAGGCTGGGTGAGACAGATGGAAAGAGGAGTGGCTGAGATTATACACAGATATGGGCATGAACTGAAGTATGAACCAACCCCTGGCTCAAACCCAAAAACTGGTTCATGGGGGGGGGGGTGTCATGATAGTTTGTGGTTTGTGGGTAGTAAACCATCCGTTCTCTGGTTTGTGCCCATCTCTAATAGTAACACATTATTAGGACTTGCTCTATCAAAAGTACAGGTTCCTATTGTTGTCCTTGTTTCTCTTTGCTCCACTGAAATTGATCTCTCCCTCTTTCACACTAGCAGGTTGCCAATGTCGGTCCACGATGCATGACTCTTCCCAGAAGACAAAGCCTCCTTCGGCAGAAGCGGCCCTGCCTTCCATATCGGGAGGTGCAAAATTTGCAGAGCGAATGAAGTTCCCTGGGAGTTGTTTGTCTGCCACGTTCCGGAAGACCGTTGCGCAGAGAAAGGACGGGTCAAGAAATGAAATACAGTTAATGAGTGGCAGCCAAGTCATGCTCAAGAGAGCAGTTTTGAGATCGTCGGCAGTTATGTGGAAACGATGTATCCAATATCTTGTCCTGCTGGCTAAAATGTAATAGGGACTCAAGGGGAAAAACGTACTTTGTTGGCAGAAAGATTCTCCATTTCATCTTTGCTGCCAGAAGGGAGTTGCACAGAGCCTAGTATCAAATTATTTGTCAGTTTTTCCTTCTTTCATTCCCCTACTTCCTTCTCCCTCCCTTTTATTAGAGGCATGCATTTATGTAAGGCAAGCAGGCTAATGGACCCACTCAACTAGGCGAGAATATGACAATAAAAGCAAATAAGTGAAGACAAGAATGGTCTTGTATGGTTCAGATTATGGCTCCCATTCCCAGCTTCTGGGCATGTCCTGGGACTCTCCAGCAGTAATCCGGAGACCTCCACATCATCAGCCACACTGAAAAACCATGAAGACCTCCAAATGTTATAGCAATGCAATGCCAATGAAAATACTGTCATCAAGCAGCATAGCTGACAGTGAGGGATGGTGAAAGAGTCAGTTTCACAACATCTGTAAGGCTAAAAGTCAAAAATAGGGATGAAAATCTTCCTTTATTTCAACTTCACAGGCAAAGAATTATGGTCTTTCCCTTCTTCCCAAAAAGCTTGATGAAAAATATTCTGCTCTTTTCAATATAATTCTTGCACTGGTCAGCATGATGTTTTGGGGCGGGGGGGGGGGGGGAACAGCCGTGAAGACCTAACAATAAGAACAACACTATGTTGTCTAATTAATTTTGACATACGGTGACCCTTTCCACAGTTTTCTAGGTATAGAGGAGTAAGGAGTGGTTTCCCATTCCCTTCTTTTGGGGGTGTCCTGAGACTCTACAGCTTGCCCAAGGCTACACAGGTTGGCTTTTCTCCTGGAATGTGTAGTGAGGAACTCCCAAACTCAGAGTCTGCAGCTGGATAACTAACTCCCTGAGCTCTTGAACCAGCAAAATGTCCTGTTTTGAATCATGGCAAGGGAGGGGAAGAATTGCACAAATTGCCGAAAATTGGGATGATTTCTGCTTTGCTGAATAATGCAAAGCACTGGATGGCTTGTGTGTGTCTTTCGTAACCATCAGCAGTGGGTGTATGTGTGGGAGGTGCACTCATGTGTGTGTGTGTGTGCATACATGTATGTGTGCTTTGCTTTGTTTCTCAAGACAAAAGGACATGGCAGTTATTTGGTGCAAATTACAGACACTTAGAAGGAAAGAGCTCTGTGTCGCTCTTGGCTGGAGGCATCTCATACAGCTTTAATATTCCTCACTGAGATGTCTCATTTTGTCCAGATATCTCAACTCAGTGAGAACAAGGAACTGAGGAGGAGGAAGAGACAATACTATTACAAATCTCTATATTTTCAATATAATATATGAGCTTTTTGTGGACTGTATGAAATTAACTCTAAGTAATTCCCAGAAAAGTCAGAATAACCTGGTTTATCTTCTGAGTCAATCCGAAGTTCAGAAAACAACACCCACCCACACAGCACATCGACAGCCATGTCAGCATGCTGGGGCCTGGTAATGCCTCCTAAGTGGAATTCTGCAAATCCAATCACCCTCTGGAGATCTCTGCACCATCAGACACACTGACAATCCATGGATTGTCATGCTGTGCTTTATGACATCCAGCCAACAAGTTGAAACATTTCTCTTTTCCTTCACCCTATCCATGTTTCTGGCTGCTTCTACTTGCCCAGAAAACAAATGAGACTTGGGGAAGGAGAGGATGCAGTTTGGGAGAGTGTGACCTAGTGAAGGGATTTGGGTGTAAAGGGCAGCTGGTTAGGATCGTCCTTCTTGGGCTATTCAGAGTAAGCTTTTAAAGAACGCACTCCTCATTTGAGGTTATCTTTCCAATGTGCAGTAAGGTACTTGTCTGGTTTGGGAAACTAAGCAGGGTCAGGCTGGGTTGAGAATTGGATGGAAGACTGCTAAGGAATACCAAGAAACTCCAGAGATGGCTAGGAAAGAAGCCTTTATGAAATCCTGGACAGCCATTGCTGTCATCAAGAGTAGACAAGACTAGGTTGGGTGAACTGAGGGTCTTGCTCAGTACAAACACTTTCCAAATGTCTGGTGGTCTCCTCACAGAACTTCTAAGAATGCCAAAACATTTATAAATCTATATCTTTTTTCAACACCATGAAATCCAAGGTCTTACACATCAGCCGCTGAGATTATTAAGGAGAGGGTTGAGGAGGAGGAGGAGGCGAGGAAGAAGAAGAAGAAGAAGAAGAAGAAGAAGAAGAAGAAGAAGGCGGCAAGTTCCAGAGGCTTACCAGGTAATGTTCACCCCTTGAAAACTGCTATAGAGTGCATTTCCCTAACAGATAGAAGTACGTAGTGTATCTAAAAATCTCCTTTGGGGGAAAGCAAAATGGGACATCCAAAGCAAAATAAGACATCCTGTTTCAAAGTAGAGTTGCTGCTTCTTACAGTTTTCATGAGGAAAGTTCTCCCTTTTGCCATTTTACTGGGGTGGGGAGGTCCAGAGTTCTGAGTCTGGGGGCCACACAAAGGGTATGCCGCCTGGCAGGGAGATGTATGCACACTCAGCCCTACCTGCATAAACTGGTGGCTAGTTTGGAACTAGGGATGTGATTCTTGCAGCCTCTTGCTTTGTATGGTCTGCATTGGGAAACCAAGAAGGGGAAACACTTCTTTTCACAGATTTGTGTCTGTGAGATTTCCCCCCCCCCCAAGAAATCTCACCAGATTTCTTGGCTGTTTGATGGTCTCTTCACCCCCAAAGCCAAGAAAGACTGATCTGCCTAGAATTGTCACAGTCGTTGCATAGAATGGCATCTTTCTTGCAGACAATTCCCTGGAAGAGGCACCAAGCAGCACAGAATTTGGCAGCTTCTTGTACAAGAGAGCAGATGTAAAAGAAAACAAACAAATAAACAGGGTTTTGTTTCTGCAGGATGACGAGAAATCATGCTCATGCTGAAGGAATCCACTCAGTGAGAGTTCGCAGCTTGGCAAGATTTGGAAAATCATCAAGAATGAGCAATTTCCAATATCCATCACTTCCCGGTTCAGAATGGCACCAGGAAGAGTTTGCCATTGCTATCCATAGGTAGCAACCGTCTGGGGTTCCCAGCTCTTTGTTGTGATGGGACTGAGGATTAGAGGCAGGGGACATTGTAGGATTTTGAGATAGGATTTGAACAGGAGATTTTGCTGCTCATATTTCCAGGCACCGTGATACACCAGTTCTACAGCTGCTGCTGAAATTCGGTCTCAGCTGCATTTGTTCTGAGAGCAGGAGCTGGTGGTTTGGCATTGAAGAGGGGGTTGTTTGCTCAACAATGAATCATTCCAGGAAGACAGAAAGGAAGGAAGGAAGATCTGGGGTGGGGAGGGACTGAGAGGCTGACTGTAGGATCAGGGAGAGCCTTTTTTTTCTGTCTTACACTGGTCCAGACTTTGTAAGTAAACATGTTTCACCTGGGAAAGTTCTTGGTAAATCATAGGCAGCAGCACCTTGTCGGATGTAAACAGCAGTGAGCTGTTCCCTTGTGTGCGCTGATTTCTGTTTGTCTCTCTTCTTTCCAGAGCATTGAGACAGCATCATTCACGGCGTGGTGCTTCTCCAATGCATCCATCCGTTGTGGCTGTCAGTTACTTTTCTCTACAGCATGGCCACAGGAGACACCGATTCCCCCCCCCAAAAAAAATATATATAAAACTCTTGAAAGGAAAGATACACCAGAAAGAAGAATCATGATCTTTTCAGACTACACGATCTCAAGTCAAGCGAGTGGGATGAACATAGGCCAGTTGGGTAAACTCTAGGTCAGGTAGGGATGGCCTGCATCAAAACATTCAGCCAAGAGCCACGAAGGCTAATCCTTAAAGGCCAAAAGGGCACCACCCCTGACTCAGGCTACCCCCAGCCAGCCCACTCCTTTTCAGAGGCGCATGGTCACCCTCCTCTCTCCTGCTTTGTGCATGGATGCTTGTTTGCCTGGCTGTGTACATTTCAGGGATATAAATTGCAAAGTCTTTCACTCTTGGTGGGAAACCTAGAGGGGGAAAAATTGCCACTTATCTCCTCGCAGCCAGATTTCCCTACACAATGGTTGTTGTTAAACTTGCTATCCCCCAACACACACACACACTGATAAATACCCATTGACTTTCTTACCAACCAACATTTTGAAGGAAATCAACCCTGAGTGCTCACTGGAAGGACAGATCCTGAAGCTGAGGCTCCAATACTTTGGCCATCTCATGAGAAGAGAAGACTCCCTGGAAAAGACCCTGATGTTGGGAAAATGTGAAGGCAAGAGGAGAAGGGGACGACAGAGGATGAGATGGTTGGACAGTGTCATTGATGCTACCAACATGACTTTGACCAAACTCCAGGAGGCAGTGGAAGACAGGAGGGCCTGGCGTGCTCTGGTCCATGGGGTCACGAAGAGTCGGACACAACTTAACGACTAAACAACAATAACATCTCCCTGTTATGTCTGAAGAAGTGTATTTTATCCACAAAAGCTCACATTAAAATATAACAGTTAATCTATAAGGTGCCACTACATTTTCATCTTCTCTATTTGTCCTTTTAATTTTATTTTACCTATAAAGATTCTTGTTGTTGTTGCGTTCAGGGGTATTGTGAGTTTTTGCTTTTGATTTGGTAAATTGATTACTTTAGGGATTTTGAAGAAGTGTCATCCCATTTTTTTTTCTCCTCAGAAAAAAATCACCAATCTGCATAGGAATTATTACAATTATTATGCCAACGGGAACTTTTCCACCCAAATTCACCAGAAAGAGTGCTGAGTTCTGCAGAATTTGGCAAATTCTTGCACAAAAGAGTAGGGGGGAAAGACCCCTCAGAGTAACAAAATAAGTGTGGGACCAAGGTCCCACGTTTTCATGTCACAGGAAACCAAGGCATCTTCCCAGTGCAGGGGACATGTGAAATGCCTAGCTGGCAAAGCAACTGTCATAGCCATACCTGGATTACCCAAGAAGCACAGAGTTAACACAAGGTAGGAGAAGATAACACATATCTCACATCCTTGAACCTGTCCTTAGTTTTCCTCCAGTCCAGGGAAGAAAGACGGTTCATCATCACCTAAGTGCTGCCACCGTTGCCTACTAGATTTACAACTCAGTGTAATATATCTCAGTTGGAACAGAGCAAAGAAAAAGACCATTAATAGGCTGTGCATTTTAAGAAAATGAAGTTAAATTGATTACAAAAAAAAGATTGACATTTTTAATCAATTCTGTAACCAGAAACTAATGCAGACTTTAATTGGCTCTTATTTATGTCTTTTTTTTTCCTGTCAGTCTGTGTGTCTTACTTGGGAAAACATCTATTTCCAGTGAGAAACTGAGATTTCAAGATTAATGTAGCCTTGATTAAAAGCCCATTTTGCCCAAACCCATTCTCTCTGAAACCTGTTAAAGCAGCTGACTCCTGTCTGCTTCCTATTAGCATTAAGACAGTTGAGTAACCATAACTCTGAAAATTAAAACTGAATCCCACCCATATTACTCAAATTTATGGCAATGCCATGCAAATTGAAATAAAGTTCACCTTTAAAAAATTCAAGAAAGAACCTCTAATAAACATTCACTGCTGTACACCTATGACCTACTTTCAGAATAAATCTTAGCAGTGACACAAACACTGATCTGTAATTCATAAATAGAAAGGAAATTAAAGCAACTCAGTGGCTGCCACTGAAGTTTAGTAACTTGCTTGTGTAATATAATTGTAGGAGTGTATGCTGAATTTAAAAATGAACGAACGAACGAATGAATGAATGAACGAACCAGCCAACCAGCCAGCCAACCAACCAACCAACCAACCAACCAACCAACCAACCAACCAACCAACCAACAAAGACAAAGGTACCAGCAACTGGGAATATCTATTTGTTTAAGTATTTACTTTTGATTTGATTTATATTTTGCTTTATATATACCTTTTTGCCAGATCTGGGACCTAAGGAGGCTCACAACATGACTTAAAAAAACAACACAACAATTAAAAACAAACAAACAACTTTGACAAAATGTCCCATGATATTCTGATTAGCAAGCTAATTTGGTGTGAGCTCGATAGAGCAACTGTCAGGTGTAGTTGGTTATAGAATCATACTCAGAGAGAGTATATTGATGGCTCCTCTTCAAACTGGGAGGAGGTGAGAATTGGGTACCTGGACCTGGCGTTCACCAACATTTTCATTAATGACTTGGGAATGAGAAAATGCAGGGAATACTTACCAAATTTGCAGATGACACAAAATTGATTGGAATAGCTAATACGTTGGAAGACAGCAACAAAATTCACAGTGACTGGAAACCAAGCTTTGTGAGAAAAGACTGAAAGAACTAGCCATGTTTAGCCTTGAAAAAAGTAGATTGGCAGGGGAGATTTATTTATTTATTTAAAATATTTCTGTCCCAGCTTTCTCCTTAAAAAGGACCCAAGATATGATAGCATCTTAAGAACAATACCAACAAACTGGAGCAAGTTCAGAGGAGGGCAATGAAGATGACCAGGGAGCTGGAAAGCAAGCCCTATCAGGAAAGACTGAAAGGACTGCACATGTTTAGCCTTGAGAAAAGAAGACTCAGAGGAGATAGGATAGTGCTTTTCAAATACTTGAAAGGCAGTCCTACAGAGGAGGGGCAGGATCTGTTCTTGATCATTCCAGAGTGCAGGACACATAATAATGGGCTCAAGCTACAGGAAGCCAGATTTAGGCTGAATATCAGGAAAAACTTCTGAACTGTTAGAGCAGTATGACAATGGAGGTGGTAAGCACTCCCATGCTGGAGGCATTCAAGAGAAAATTGGACCACCCTCTGTCAGATTTGCTTTGACTCAGATTCCTGAACTGAACAGGTCTTTGGATTTGTGGACCCTTCAACTCAATAATTCTATGATTCTCTTATACTATACTCCCAAAACCTCTGGTCAAAAGATGATTGAAAATGGAACATACTGACTGGGAGATTCTGGAAGCAAATTGTTCAGAAATATAACTTTTCTAAGCACTGGTTTGAGAGCATATTTAAGGATTACAAGTGCATTAGGGGTGTAACTTTTCAGAGAATCCAGCTATCAGGAGGGAGCATTAATGCCGTTGAGTTAAGTCCATGTACTGAAATCTTCGCAGGGTTGAAACAATGTCTCTTGTGTGAGATATTCCCCACCTTTTCTTTCCCTGAAGCTCTTTTTCCTACAAATGTTAGCCTTAGGACATTTCTCCTCTTCTGCAAAAACTGAAGCGGGGAAAATGCCCACTCAACACATTCATTTTCTTCTGTCCTTCTTTCCTCTTTAAATAGTTGGGCAAATCTTGCACTGGCCTTTCATAATCACCATAAATTTGCAAACCTTGTCATCTGTCAAATGCAATCAAGGGCTTTGTCGGTGGTATCCTCTCTAGGCAGGTGTTCATGTACAACTCCTCAAACTTTCTTTTTATCTGCCAAATGCATTGTGAACCTACAGATGCTTCATTCTTTTCCTAATATAAATAAACGTTTTTATCTATTAATTTGAAACTACAAGTTTACCTTCATCAAATATTTGTAAACAGAACTGATTAATATCTGAAGTCATAGTCTCGCCCCGGCACTCTTTATCGGGAATATTAATAATCAGGAAAAGCAACAGGAATGCCTTTGTAATTGCTAACTGTTCCATGTTCCATGCTTATCTCACGGTTCCTCTCAGTGGCCTTTTTCAATGTGTTTTCTTTTATTTTACAGTTGAACCACAGTATCCATGGGGGATCACTTCCAAGCCTGTGGATGGCAAAAAAATGCAGAAGTAGCTAACACTATACATAGCAAAGTCTCTAGTGGCCAGTTCTGGTAAATACACCCTGGTTATTTCTTTAATATTTTCAGGCAGTGGATAAGTGAATCCGTGGATATTAATCCCGTGGATAAGGAGTCCTAGTATTTTTTATTTTAAGTTATCACAATCTTTCCTCCTTTGAGTAGAAATGGGAGGAAATAAACCTTTTACTTGAATTGCACTTATACTCATAAGGATTTAATTTCTAGATTTATGATCAAAGGCTAGGCTTTTTTCTTTCTTTCCTGGGAAACTGTTTCTGTTTAAGGGGCCGGGGGGGGGGGGGGAGAGAGGATGGAGAAACACACATATAATTGCTCCAGTGCCCAACAGATTGTTGTCGCCATTGAAATTAAGACATATTTGTCTATGCATGCAGCATGCCGTTCATCCTTATGACAAACACAACACAGCTTTGCGCCACCCGAGAAACCAATATGGATAGTTCACATGCTTGGGTGCTTTTTTCTCGGCACGTTATCTAGCCTGTTATTAAGCTGTGTACTTAACTGGAAACCAAGAATTACTGGCCAGAAGCGAAAGAAGGCACTGCAAGGCTGGGAAAGACAATGAGCCGAGCGCCTGCCAACTAGTAGGGAGTGTGGAATTTAAATACGAATCATTAACTACAGAAGATTCTCCAGACCTGCATTCTACTGAGTATTGCAGTGGATCGTCCTATTCTGAGAGCAGCTACGAGTGGTTTAGACAAATACGGGGGAAGAAAGATCTGGGTTTGCATCTTTTTCTCCCACTCCATATGGTCGTCCGTTCAATGAAATAATTCACATAATAATAAAAACTAACCGGAAATAAGTGAGAATATTAGAACTATCGAATAATTCACTGCTTGACAGCCAATTGGGTTGTATGCATAAAGAGAAATTAAATCACTCTTAAAAATAGTATTTGGCATCTAAGAGAAATACATATAAACAATCATAAAAGCATAAAGTAATATCGTCGTCGTCATCTCAGAACTGCAGAGCTGGAAGGAGCCCTGTGGATCATCTTGTCCAGTCCCTGTTAAGGAGGTAGTGGGGGAATTGAACTCCCAACCTCTGGCTCCACAGTCAGTGACATAAACTATTGAGCTATCCGTAAAATAGTAAAATCAGCTTTCTCTGACAAGTTTCAGGTTGGAGAGATGGTGAAGCAGTCAATAAGTTCTGTCCTTCCATGGCTCATTTAAGGAATTTAGTGGTCCTACAGGATATGTAGTAGTCTGTGCCAGCTTGCAGAAATAGCTATTGGAACTATCATGAGGAAGGACCACCAGTATATTTCATGTTGCTCCACAGCTACCACCCAAGGCACCTCACTATGCCCAGCTATATCTATCTATCATCTATCTATCTATCTATCTATCTATCTATCTATCTATCTATCTATCTATCTATCTATCTATCTATCTATCTATCTATCTATCTATCTATCTATCTATCCATCAGACCGTCCGTCCATCTGTCTGTCCACCTGCCTGCCTGCCTGCCTGCCTCCCTCCCTACCTATGGGCTTTCTCCCTATATAAAGGGCTCAGAGCAGTTTACAGCATGTAAAAATAAGAATATAGAACATAGTAAATAAATCATTAAAACTGATTAACCGAGCAAGAATTAAAACCTATTAAAACATTATTGGAACATGTATACATATTAAAATATGATGATTACCACCCACAATCTCTTAAAATATCCAGATGCAATGTCAAATGCCATGAACCTGGGGTATATACATTGGAAAATGTGCCATTCACAGGTCTGGGCAGGAGAAGCCAACAGTGCATGTTGCTTTTTGGCTTATTTGTAGAGTCATTCCATGTACGATGAGTGTGAGGAAATCAATCCTGCAGCTATGAAAGAGCATCTGCCCCCTCCTTCCCAATAAAAGCAATGTTTTGTTATCAGCAATAAAAATAAAAGCTTCATAACAACTTCTTAAGGCCGCCAGCCATTACAGACAGCTACAATTTTCCCTTTGTGTGTCTGTCTATAAAGCTCTTCTCCTTATCTGAACTCTGGGATCTGGGTGATTTTCAGACATAAATGCATGTGTAGAGGAACTGACTCTCTCACAATTTGTAGGATTCTCTCTTGGAAAGGAGAATGTGATAAAGCCAGGAACTATTGGAGGAGCTTCTCTGGGTGGAGAAATAACCTTCGGGAATGAGGAGATCTCTCAATATTGCTTTCTGTAGCATTTGGATTTTTGTTTTGGAAGGAAGGAAGGAAGGAAGGAAGGAAGGAAGGAAGGAAGGAAGGAAGGAAGGAAGGAAGGAAGGAAGGAAGGAAGGAAGGAAGGAAGAGCCTTCATTGGGATGGGGAAAAGAAAGGAGAAATGGGTTGCTTTTCTCACAACCCTGTTACGATCGTGAAAGACACCAAAACAAATGAGCAAACACACCTCCCAGAAGGGAAGCAGAGATATTGAGCCAGCCAGGCATAGCTCCTGCAAAGATGGAAGACCGTATTCTCCTCATTGGGACTTCTCCCACGTCTTGGCACCAAATGAATTATAGACTCCCAGTCAGCAGCGTCTCTGTTGCCTGTCTCTTGTACTTAAATGTTGTTTGTGGGGGGAAAGTCAGAATGCTGTTTCTGATCAATCCAAATCCTACCTCGGTAGCTGTGGTTGTCTCTTCACTCTTTCTCGGTTTTTGGTTTTCCAGTCAGCTGCAATGATGAGCCTTTATTAGGATGAATAATTAATGCCTTTGTTTGCTTTGATCTGCGATTGATCGAGGCCCACCTTGTAAATAATGAACGGGACTAACTCACTTGCCAACTGTGAGAAGCTCTTATCTTGTTTTTGCATACTTTGTGTTTGGAGATGAGAGAGAGCCTAGCCAACAGAATCATCTTCCTTCCCTGCAGAGCAGACCCAATGCATACATACATACTTAAGAGTTGAACTATTGGCTTTGCCCATGGCTCATCACAGGCAACCCAGAATGATGCAACAGAGATGTTGTGGGAGTTTTGCTACCTCGCATGCTGCCTCTAGTAGGTGTGGCTGGGAGGGGCCTTCCTGGAGTGGGGGGGCCGGAATCAGTAACAGCACTAACCAATAGTTTCTTCCCGGCTTTTGATTCAAGGAGAGCCCCAACTATCTGCTCTGCCTTTTTCCTTTCTTTTGTCTGTTGGAAGCAGTGAGTCTGTTGAGGCCTGTTGCTGACAGTCAGCCATGTTTTTTCAAGTTGCTGTAGATCTGTTTCAATGGTAAGGAAATGAAACCTTTTATTCTTGCTCTTACATATGCCTCAGAGTAAGTTATTGAGAGTTTAAGTGCCAGCTGATGAGAGGTGGTCTACTTTGGGGAACTTGAAACTCTTCTGCACTGTGAATCCCTGCGCTTCTGCTAAGAAGCTAAAGGGATTTAACCAGAAATTCAAAATTATGTAATAGATGTCACATGATTTTTGGCCTTGATCAGAACAGCATCTCAGGATCCATCACAAATGTGGGCAACACATATGAGGGTTTTTGTTTTGTTTTGCTTTGCTTTGCTTTGAAAAGTCTTGGACTTTCTTCTCTTAGCACTGGCTGGATAGTTCACATCCAAACACTGTGCAACCAGAGGTTGGAGTTCGATTTCCCCACTGTGCCTCCTGTGAGTAGAGCCAGCCTGTGTGGCCTTGGGCAAACTGCACAGCCCCAGGGTGCCTCCAGAAGAAGGGATCGCTAATTCCATTGTACAAGGTCCCTTGATCCTTCATGTAGCACTTTTAAAGGACTAGAGGGGATGCCATGTGAAGGTTGGGACACAGAGATGAACTTCATCCTGCCCAGTTGCATATGATTAAATGAGATTCCACCCCATTGCTCATTGACTTCAACCCTAAAAATAAAGGGGGTGTTTGTTTTTTTAATCCCGATCTCATGCTATTCAACAGGCAGGCATGTTGACTGCCACTACCACCATCATCATGCTTGCCACTGTGTGATGGAGATGACTACATATGAGCATGCTTTTGAGATTAGAGA
Source organism: Intellagama lesueurii (assembly GCA_037013535.1). NCBI lineage: Eukaryota > Metazoa > Chordata > Lepidosauria > Squamata > Agamidae > Intellagama > Intellagama lesueurii. The sequence goes on along the minus strand of JBAJHW010000010.1, from coordinate 4,742,622 downwards.
TCCTGAATTAAATATTTCAAGTCACTGCATAGTCACAAACCAATAGTTTCCTATTTTAAATAACAAAGACGGAACAGAGAAGGAGGGTGGAAGAGATGGAGGGAGAGGCTGAGAGAGAGTTTCAATTCTCACACATATGAAGAGAACAGAGAAACTCACAGGCATCTAAAAATAAAATGAAAATAGTCATAAAATGCCATGTTTCCTAGCAATACCAAGTTCTTCCTGGCTTTACCTCCTGTAAAATATTTCCAGAGGCAGCCCACCGTGTTTTTGAAAAATATCTGTATAGCTGCTGCTACAGTAGGGAGAAGTTTGCCTTCCATTTCTTTTCAATTTAATCCTGAAGGTGTTTAATTTAAATCCATTCCAATACGGTTTTAATTCATCTGAACCCCTTAGATTACTTGAGATATTCCAGAGATGGGTGCATAAAGCATAAGACGGGTTGATTTTATTTATTTTTAATTTTAAGCCAACTTGGACTAGTTAAGGTTCTGAACCTACCTGGAAAAGCACGTTTGGGATTTCAATCCATAGCGGCTAGCCACCCTGGTTCATGGAGCATTTAAAATATTATGGACAAACAAATGGAGCTTTAACGATTGTTGAGATTGCTGCAAAGGGAAGTGTAAAGGAGAGGAGAGGAAAATGGAAATGAAAGAGACAAATTTGATTGAAGGGATTCAATTGTCAATATCCAGTAAGAGAACTCTTCAAATTTAATCTACAGCTCAATGGCGAAATTAGAGAGGCTTCTTCTGGGACAGCTATTTAACATGATAGAGAGTAGGATAAGTGCTCCATTTTATTGTCAATTACCAAGATTAGGTTTGCATCTGTCAGTAGTCTACATAAACCTAATATTTTGGAGTTCTTGTCACCTTCCGTCTCAGAATCTGAGAGGTGATTTAAAGGGGGAAAGAAACATGGCATGGTTCAGGGGTTACATTTGTGGTCATTCGTTTGAGCAGAATGGTGCTGTTTTAGCTGACAAATTTTGATCAGCTTCACCATATCAGGAGTCAACATAACTGCTAGATAGTTCAGTGGTTTAGGTCAATGGTCCTCAAACTGGGGTCCCCAGATGTTCTTGAACTGCAACTCCCAGAAATCCCGGCCAGCACAGTGGTGGAGGCTTTTGGGAATTGCAGGCCAAGAACATCTGGGGACCCCAGTTTGAGTGTCCTGAGTACACTCCTGTACTGCAGTGAGTCCTGGACCCTTTGTGCACGGCAGGAGAGGAAGCTGAACATGTTCTATATGCGTTGTCTACGACGCATTTTTGGTATCACCTGGCAGGACAAAGTTCCAAATAGAATAGTCATAGAACGAGCTGGAATTTTTAGCATGTATACATTACTGAAACAGCGACGTCTACATTGGCTCGGGCATGTCGTGAGAATGGCTGACGGTCGGATTCCAAAAGATCTCCTGTATGGAGAATTAGTGCAGGGAAAGTGCCCCAGAGGGGAGACCACAGCTGCGATACAAGGAGATCTGCAAGCAGGATCTGAAAGCCTTAGGAATGGACCTCAACAGATGGGAAAGTTTGACATCTGAGCGTTCAGCCTGGAGGCAGGTGGTGCATCATGGCCTCTCCCATTTTGAAGAGACCCTTGTCCAGCTGGCCGAGGCAAAGAAGCAGTCCCGAAACCAGCAAAATCTGGACAGGGGACAGATTGTATTTGTCTTCAGTGTGGAAGGGATTGTCACTCTCGAATTGGCCTTCTCAGCCACACTAGACGTTGTTCCAAGACCTCTATTCAGAGCAGGTTACCATAGTTTCTCGAGACTGAATGATGCCTACTACTGGTTTAGGTCTGTGGCTGTGGAGCCAGATGTTGGGAGTTTGAAGTCCCATTGTGTTTTCTTGACAGGGGCTGGACTCGATCCATAGGGTCCCTTCCAGCTCTCCAGCTCTAAGATGATGATGATTACACTGTAAAAAAACCCTCATCACAGGAACAACTGGTTCACCACTGAATTAAGAAAAAAGATGTTCCAGCCTGCCTCTGTACTTCACGCTGTAGCTTGAGCAGAAACATGGAAAGAACAATAGTAATGGTTCTAAGCCCAGGCAACATGAGATCCGCATACTGGGCAACATGTCAACATTGCAGCCACAGGTCAAAGAATCTATCTTTACAAGACAACTAATATCAGTTTTATAGCCCTTTAAATATCATGGCTTTGTCCTCCCAGGAGAAGTGGCTAAGGTCTGCTTGCAGAAACGGAGCAGAAAAAAGGGTTATGTAAAGGGGAAATCTTTTGCAGGCAAGGGTCCCACCACAACAGTGGAACAAAGTTAGGCCAAATAATTTCTGAGGCACCAGGCTTAGAAAGGTTTTAAGATTCCCACTTTTTGCACTAGCTATAGATTCTGAATAATCTTCAAGGGCAGCCCAACATAGAACACAATACAGTAGTCTAATCAAATGATAATTAAGATACAGTTGACTGTGGCCAAACCCATCTTCCTTTGAAAAGGTACATATGGTGCATCAGCTAGAACTGAGAAAATACCCACAAACTCACCTACCCTTCATTGAACAGTGTTAAGTTCAAGAATGTCTGCAGACTGGAAATGTGATCCTTTAGCGATCACGTTCTCAGGCAATGTTTGATCCTACTGCATTTGCCAGGTGAAAACACAGTCTCTCAGAATCAATACAAACCAACACAGAACAGGTTGTAACAACCATCATAATGGCAATATCACATAATTAAGTCCTGATCCCAATATAATATTTTTGAGTCAGAGCAGACTGGGTAATTTTCCAATTAGGAATCCTCCCCATGCCCAAACTGTGAAATATTGGTAAGTGTCGTGCTGACTGTTAAAGAGGCTGGAACTCGTTATGCTTCATTTGAGTTAACATCAACTTTGGATTAATTTGCTTTATGAACAAAATAACAAAATTATCTTAAGGGGGAAAAAGGAGATAATATATGTAGGCATTGACATGTGCTTGTCATACACTTGCTAGTAATCTGCGAGCTTTAATTTAGCATTTTTAATATGATCTTTGGTAGGAATCTTCATTCTAGTGTGGAAATTGATCTAGAATACTCAAATTTTATAGAGGCAAAATGAATTGGGATAAAAACAAATGGGAAGAGCAATTAATTTTCCAAAACCAAAGCAGCTTGCTGAAGTCATTTCAAAATTAGATCTCTCTCTCTCTCTCTCTCTAACTTGTAACATTTGGAATTATGGTTTTTTCCCCAATTTGGGGGGAACGTAGAGTGAAAAGGAAGAAGTCATGTGGACTAAACTTAGCAGATTTTGATTTCATGGTTATTACTTCCAAACTACTTAAGGTCATTTAGGGTTGTCATTAGAGAATGGCATGAAATGAGCCATGAAGTAAAAAAAAAATGTCCATGAATCAGGCCATTTTGTGGTTCATTTCAGGCCATTTAGGGAATGAAACAAAATGCCGAACTAATATTGGCCTTGGCAATTCGTATGCTTCATGGTTCGTGCAATTCAGGAGTTCTGGGAGTGGTATAACAGCTCCAGTGTGAGTTAGAGATGCCAAGCCTGCAGAGAATCTCAGGTTAACTCTTCTCCCTGCAAGTTTGACAGAGATTGGATTTGGGATGCCAAAGGTGTTCATTGGTCAGCTGCAAAAGCCAGAAACAGTTAAACTGGTAGAAACACCCCTGTCTCGATAGAAATGTCCACAGGATGACAGAATCTTCTTTTGCCAGCCCATCTCAGAGCTCTCTGGAATGTTGCATGCGATTCTGAAAAATCAAGGTTCCCAACCATGCAGAGACGTTCCTCATGTAGTAAACATTCTTTTCTTTAGACTGTCCTTCTCTGTGGGGAGAAAAAAAAATCTTTATTTACACTTGTTTGAAATTACAGATTTGTTTATAGTGCTTTCTTTACTGCACACATACTAGCAACCAACCTAACAGATCAACAGCAACAAATAACTACCACCAACCAACAAAAGAGAGAGAAGCAGAGTGGTGGGGCGCTCTTTGAATTTCAAAAACTGGAAGGAATGACTGATTAGTTCTGGACAGATATACAGACACCACAGCCCAGAAAAGTCCCTCCCTTTCACACAAACCACAGCCAATGCACAAGGTTGTAAATAAAATTCCAACAGCATATTGGGCCAAGATGTCTGAAGGGCCTCTGTTTCTCACATGAGCCTGTCCCAACTTTCAGAACTTCAGCAGCAACCCTGCTGCATTACCCATCATCTTCAGAGTCCATGTTGATGATATGAGCTCAAGCTTTTCTTGGATCAGCACCTCACTTAGAAACCTCCCTATCAAGGGAAGGGAGTCTGGCTCAAAGTTCATTAAGCTTCTCAGGTTTAGTCAAAATAGCGCTATTGCAATTGGCTATAATTTTTTTAAAATCTTTTTTTAGAAGAACCTTTCTAAATGCATTTTAGTTTACATCATTTCTGGAGTCTAGGTGGGCAGAAAGCAATTAATATATATTGTAAAATCAAACACATAATTTCTGCAGCCACAAAACATTACTCTGCTGTAAGTATTTGTTCAATAATCAACCTTCTTGACGAAGTGCGGGAATACACTGAGCTCTCAAAAATCATCAATTTTTTAAATCAATATAGTAACAGTGACATACCAGCAATGCTTTCACAGTGAAGCACTATGCCTTGGTAGAGAGCTTAGGTAATTACTGCAACAGAAAATGAAATGAAATAAAATAAAAATAGGAGATTTGGAAGATCAGGAACATTGGAAGGTTTCTCGATTTATCAGGAAGGGGGGAAAAAACTAATTTTCACTGTATACTTTATTTTGATCGTTTCTCCAGAAAAATTGGGCAAATATTGTGCTAGCGAGAGAGTCTGTGTATAAAAATGTCAGGTGTGTAGTAAGTGAATCATAAAAGCAATAATAATAAATGTAGAAAAAAGATCAATAAAATAAAAAATGCATATCTTTAGGCTCCTTTGGGCACCATTAAGGTGAAGCCTACAGTATTTTAATGCTAAGAATAATATGGACAAAGCTTGGCTGTCTTCTGGAACTATCACACAAAGCACATGTGGTTTTGCCGAATATTTGCAACCGTGTTCCCTATGGAGCTTTTAAGATGTGTGCTGTGGTTATGAGCGAAGAATGCTCCACAAAAATGTAACTAAATCTTAATAAGGCTATTGATAGGATATTAAGCTGGAAGGGATCTGACTTCATGGCTTATGTTGAGAGAAATACTTCAAAGCCAGCAAAAACGGAGAAGAAAGGAGAGAAAGATGAAAATATTTCATATTATAGCACATATGTCCAAAAAAGTCATCCACAGGAGAGGCAGGAAAATCATTGTAATCATGCCTTCTGACTTAGCTTCTTTTAAGAGACTTAATACTCAGATGGGTTAGCATTTCATGGAGGCTTTCACATGTCTGTGCAATCCAAGAGTAACAATACCTGAATGACACTTTAGCAAAAACTTTGGGTTGCAAATTTTGCTGTCCCCCCCCCCCCCTCTTTTGTGCATAAGGATGTAATAAGCAAGGATTTGTCTCCCTGGTAAACATATATTTTGTAGGGAGAAAGAATAAAGAATTTTGTTTTCATTCACAAAAGAAAAGTGTCACGGGGTGGAATTTAATAATAATGATTTTTTTTTTTGCGGTTATATGACCCATACAAAAAAAAATCAAAGCTAATCAATACAAAAGAGGGGGGAGGGGAAAAAAAGGATAATAAGGAGCACATACAAATTTCTGCAAGTGATGCAGCACTTCTCCGAATAGAAGCCATGTAGCATTTAGTGACCTGAGATGTTTTGTGAGGGTTCTGATCTGACAGGCAGTACAAGACCAGCCACTTATCTGAGCAACCTTGACATTTATGCAACAAGGGATGGATCAGGCCTCTCCTAATTTGTTTGTAAAGAGTACAGTGTAAAAGAGTATGTGACAAAAATTCGGGCACCCCCAATTCTGCATGGGTGGTCTCTTTCTTGGTGTGGGGTTCCCTGAAATCTACCTTGAAGTAAAGCTGTGGATAGAAGAATAACTCTTGCAAGCATAAATGTTCTACAAGCCCGGGGTGTTTGAAGCATAGGGTGGAATTTATAGACCCATTTGCAGAGAACTACACCCCATTGAACTCAATGGGATGAATCCAATGGTCAACCCAATTAGAATAAAGGCACTAAATCAATGGAACCCTTGATGGAGTGGGTGTGCCTATGTGAGTGTTGGTTCACCAAAGTC